>OZ012735.1:312783545-313201045 GCA_963859935.3 Lathyrus sativus | reverse complement strand
AGTATGCCTACAGCTAAGTAGTTGACAATGTCAGCATACTAAGGCAAGGTTACATGTGCGTAGATAGCTTCCACGACTTCTTCTATTTTTGGTTCTTTAGAGGTTAGATCGGGCATATCGCTTTCTAATTTGGCTATCAGACGTTCATAAGGGAAATCATTGTTGATAGGCACTAGTTCTGGTTTAATACCTTCTATTCGGGACAAGTGATTTGCCACTACGTTTTCGGTTCCTTTCTTATCTTTGATTTCTAGATCAAACTCCTCTAACAGTAGGATCCATCTCAATAATCTTGGCTTGGCATCCTTTTTGCTTATTAAGTATCTAATGGCGGTGTGGTCTGTGTAAATGATTATTTTTGCTCCTACTAAGTAGGAACGAAATTTGTCAAGACCGAATGCAACAACTAGAAGTTCTTTCTCCGTTGTGGCGTAGTTCATTTGGGCGAAATCTAAGGTTCTAATAGCAGAATAGATTGCATAAAGTTTCTTATCCTTCCTTTGTCCTAGAATTGCACCTACGGCATAATCACTCGCATCACACATGATTTCGAATGGTAGTTTCCAATCTGGTGGTTGCATGATTGGTGCGATGATAAGGGCTATTTTTAGTGTTTCAAACGCTTTCAAGCAGTTTTCGTCGAAGATAAACTCATCATCTTTCATTAATAGACCGGTTAGAGGTTTTGTGATTTTCGAGAAATCTTTTATGAATCGTCGGTAGAAACCGGCATGTCCTAAAAAACTTTGTATTTCTCGTACGGTCTTTGGAGGTTGAAGATCTTTTATAATTTCTATTTTGGCTTTATCAACTTCAATCCCCTTGTCAGATATTACGTATCCTAACACTATTCCTTGTCTGACCATAAAATGACATTTTTCCCAATTAAGAACAAGATTCACTTTTGCACATCTTTCGAGTACCATCTCTAGGTTTGACAAACATCCTTCGAAACTCTATCCGCATACAGAATAGTCACCCATAAACACTTCCATGATGTCGTATATAAAATCTTCAAAGATTGCCATCATGCATCTTTGGAATGTTGCGGGAGCATTGCATAATCCAAAAGGCATTCGTCGGTACGCAAAAGTTCCGTAAGGACATGTAAATGTAGTTTTTTCTTGGTCATCGGGGTGAATAGGAATTTGGAAAAATCCCGAATAACCATCTAAATAGCAGAAATATGAATGTTTGGCCAGTCTCTCCAACATTTGATCGATGAAAGTTAAAGGGAAATGATCTTTTTGAGTGGCTTTGTTCAAATTTTTGTAATTGATGCACATTCTACTTTCGGTCACAACTCTTTGCGTTATCGATTCACCTTTCAAGTTCTTTACCACTGTAACACCTCATTTCTTGGGTACAACATGTACCGGGCTAACCCATTGACTGTCGGAGATCGGGTATATGATTCCTGCATCTAGTAGCTTTTTTACTTCGTCCTTAACTACAATGCTTAGGATAGGGTTGATTCTTCTCTGATGTTCTCTAGAGGTCTTACAGTCTTCCTCTAGCATAATTTGATGCATACAAATAGAAGGACTTATTCCTTTAAGGTCAGTGATGTTATAGCCTAATGCAGATGGATATTTCCTTAGGACATCTAATAGTTTTTCGATTTCTAATTGTCCTAAGTCAGCATTGACTATCACTGGTCTTTTGAGTTCGGTGTCTAGGAACTCATATCTGAGGTTTTTAGGTAATATTTTAAGTTCTAAAGTTGGGTTCTTTAGACATGGCATGTGATTAGGAGTGAGTGATAAGCTTTCGCTTAGACTGTCATCTTGGTATGGTGCATGCCAATGGTCATCTTCACGAATTTTTGGGATTTAGATTTTCATTATGTTTGAATATGTGGTCTCTTCCTTCTCCCGTTCTCTTATGCATTCGTCAATAACGTCAATCAGGTAGTAAGTATCGTCTATGGTTGGTGCTTGTAAGAACTTGGTGAGGATGAATTCAATTTTTTCTTCTCCAACTTCAAATGTTAGGCTACCTTTCTTTACGTCAATAATGGCTCCGGCTGTGGCTAAGAATGGTCTTCCTAAGATAATCGGAGTGACTGAATCTTCTTTAATGTCCATGATTATGAAATCTATTGGGATATAGAGTTGACATATTCGTACTGGAATGTTTTCCAGTATACCAACGAGATATTTGACATATCGATCAGCTAATTGAACGAACATCTTGGTTGGTCTTAATTCTCCCATATTTAGCTTTTTGCATATAGATAAGGGCATAACACTAATGCTAGCTCCTAAGTCTCATAAAGCTTTTTCTAACTTTCCAATGACATAGGGTATGGAGAAACTAAACGGGTCTTTCAGCTTAAGAGGCATGTTGTTTTGGATTATTGCGCTACACTCAGCATTAAGTGTAATTGTTTCATTATCCTCGATCTTCTTCTTGTTAGATAAGATTTCTTTAAGGAATTTAGCATATGAGGGCATCTGAGTGATAGGTTTTGTGAAAGGAATTATAATGTTCAATTGCTTTAGAAGTTCAACAAATTTCTTAAACTGTTCAGTGGTTTTGGAATTTATTAATCTTTGAGGATAAGGAATTTGTGGTTTATAAGGTGGTAGAGGCACATAAGGTTTTTCTTCTTCTATGGCCTATTGGTCGTCATCTTCCTTCTCTTTTGGTTCAGACTCCTTCTCTTTCTGTTTAACAAGTTTTTGATACATGGTTGGGTCTTGACTCCTAGGATCGATCGGTTCGTCCAGTTCTTTTCCACTTCTTAATATAACTGTGTTTGCATGACCTTTCGGATTAGGTTGTGGCTGTCCAGGAAATGTGCCATCGGGTGGAGCAGCATGTGCTTGTTGTTGAGCCACTTGTGATATCTGTGTTTCAAGCATTTTGTTATGGGTGGCTAAAGCATCTACTTTGTTTGCTAGTTGCTTAATCTGCTCACTAATGTGTATGTTTTGATTCAGAAATTCCTTGTTTGTCTGAGCTTGGGCAGCTATGAAATTTTCCATCATCAATTCAAGGTTGGATTTTCTAGGGACGTTAGGAGCAACTACGATTGGTTTTTGATATCCTGGTGGTGCAGTAGGTGTTTGGTTAGGTGCATATAGAGCGTTATCACTTTTGTAAGAAAAGTTCGAATGGTTTTTCCAGCCTGGGTTATAGGTGTTCGAGTAAGGGTTTCCTTGAGCATAGCTTACTTGGTCTGTGGGGGTTTCGATCAATAATTGAAATTTGGGAGTAGCGTGACCAGTGATTCCACATAACTCGCAGTTCGGAGTTACAGCAGCCACAGTGGTTGGTGGTGCTATGGTTAAATTGTCAATCTTTTGCGTAAAGGCATCTACCTTAGCATGGAATTTGTCAAGACTACTAATCTCGTACATCCCACCTTTTGTTTGGGGTTTCTCTACTGGAGTTCTCCCACCTCCCCACTGGCAATGGTTTTAAGACATGTTCTCGATTAGTTGATAGGCTTCGTCGTATGGCTTATCCATAAGTGCACCGCCCGCGGCTGTAACACCAATTTTAATTATTTAGTCATTTTATTATTATTTTAAATATTATATGTTGATGTGCCCTTTGGTAGGGTGTATTTGATGATGTTTGGTGGGTGTCCCTGAGATGGGAGATCATTGGTGGTAATTTGGTGAGTTTATAATAATATAAGAAATAATAGTAATATTGGTGGTGGTATTAATATTATTATTATTATTATTATTATTATTATTATTATTATTATTATATTTATGATTATTATTAATATTTGTAGTAATATTATTAATATGGAGAATATAATATTATTATTAATATAGTTATTATATTATTATGATTTTTGGTGTGAATATGATAATATAATGAATAATATTAATATTGGTGGGGGTATTATTATTATATATTATTATATTTATTAGTATTATTAATATTATTATTATTTTGGTGAGATAATAATATTATTACTATTACTATTATTATTATTATTTTGGTGAGATAATAATAATAATATTATTATTATTATTATTAATAGTATTATTATGATTAGTATTATTAATATTAGTAATATTATATTAGTATTATTAATATTAAGATTATTATTATTCATATTATTTTATTATTAGTATTAATATAATTGTTATTATTATCATTAGTATTATTATTATTATAATTATAATTATTGTTGGGTGTATTACTATTATTATTATTATGTTGAATATTACTATAATATTATAATAGTATTATATTATATTATTATTATTATTATAATGATTATTATAATTATTATATTAGAATTATTATTGGGAATATTAGTGGCTGAAATAAGTAAAATAAGAGGTGGAAGGGTTATTGGGAAGTTAGAATGGAAATATGAAAAGTCATGATAGAAACCGTGAGGAAGGAAATATGAAGGGGTAGCAAGGAGATATTAGAAAAGTTGGAATAGAGAGAAAAGGAATTACCATAGATCGTGGGAAATTGGTGTGATAATAATAAATAATAATAATAATAATAATAATAATAATAATAATAATAATAATAATATTATTATTATTATTATTATTATTATTATTATTATTATTATTATTATTATTATTATGTTATTTTTATTAGTTATTATTATTATTATTATATTATTTTTATTAGTTATTATTATTATTGGGATAGGAAATAAAAAGGAAAATAGAATATGAAGGGATGGGGGAAGTATTAGAGAAAATAACACGATAGAAAGATGGAAGAGAGAAAGAGCGATAGAAAGAGAGAAGAGGAAAGAACGAGAGAAGTGAGAAGAACGAAGGAAAAAGGGAACGAAGAACGGAAAGAAAAGAGGAGGCCAAGAGACCAAATCCAGGAAGAATTTCATCGATCAACCGATTAACAAGGTAAGGGGGGAGAAACTTGATTGGGAATGGTATATACATGTATAGGGTAGTAGGGATTCCTTAACCCCGTAGGAATGTATCGTTGATGAAGTTTTATATTGACATGCTATTGATTGTTGAGTTATGTTGATGTTGATGGATTGAAATATGTTGAGTGTTGGTGAATTGTTGTTTTTGGTTAATTTGGCGTATAGGTTGGGTTTACGGTTTTAGGGAAGTTCTGTGTGACCTTTTTGATGTGTCGATAGATTGTTTAAGTGATGACTTTGGAATAATATGTATATGATGATGTACGGATGTTTGATGTTGCCATTGTTGATTGACTGTTGGTGTTGGTTTGGTTTGAGTAAGGTTCAGAGTAACTCTAAAGTGTCGGTAGTGTGCCGTAATGTTGATCTGGAGTAGAATTATAGGAAGATTGATAAGCCTAATATGCATTGGTCGTAATACGGATAGTATAGGAAGTGGATGTTATAGAATAGGCTTGAATCAGAGAAGAGTGGGAATTCTGAACTGTGAGAACTTGAGAAGTCGCAGGCAACTCGCTAGCACTTCGCTTAGCGAGAAGGCAGCGAGCGTTCGCTAGGTGCTCGCCTAGCGAGTGAGGTAGCGAGTGAGTCTAGTAGGTTCTGTTTGCCTTCGCGAGGAGGTTCGCTAAGCGAACAGGTAGCGAGCATTCGCTGGGAGCTCGCCTAGCGAGGGTGTAGCGAGCGTAGCAGAATGGGGTTTTTCTATGCTGTTATACTGTGTGCGCTAAGAGTGTAGTGCCCTTGGACTTTGTTGATTATAGGGGAGATGATTGAGTGTTATAGAGTGAGTACTCGGTGATAGTATGTGATTTCCGTTACTAATTATTTAAATGGATAATTAGTTGGTGTATGAATCATGCGGAGCATGGTGTAGTGATCAGTAGGATCGTGTATTCCCGAGTGGTGGGACGTGTTTATATCTTGGTGATAAAGTATGAACTTGTTTACTTGGTGATGGTACTCGTTTTCCTTGATATTGTTGGTGAACAATTGGTTAACGTATATGTATGTAGTGATCAGTAGGATCGTGTGTTCCCGGGTGTTGGGATGTGGTTATATATGGTGTTATAGTATGAATTTATTTACTATCTGATTGATTTATATGGTGTTGGTGTAATATATCTACACATATATGCATTGATGTATGATGATATGATCAGGAGGATCGTGTGCACTTAGTGTGCCTAAATATGATAGTTATGCATTGGTGTGTGCATATCATGGTGTTTTGGTGGGATGAATCATGTCTCAGGAGGAGCGTAAGTGATTCATCCGTACTCTTTGGTGGAGAATGGTGGGGGATAGATCATGTCTCAGGAGGAGCGTAAGTGATCTATCCAGGTTCGATTGAATGAACCAATGAGTCGGTACCGCATGCATGGTGTTGAGTTGCATATTTGCATTATAATATGTTATATTGTAATTTGAACAGTAGGTTCGTTATATGGAGTTGTTGGGGGTGAATATTGGTGTGTTGGTGTGTTTTACTACCTTGTTTACATGTATTACATTACCAATATATTTTTGATCATGTTTTCTCACCCCTTGGTTGTTGTTGTGTCTGTGCTTCTCCGGAAGTACAGATAATCCAGGTACTTAGATAGCTTGGATAGTGGTGTGCCAGTCGAGTCTAGGATGCTCTGATACGTAACACGGGATATGGGTGTTTTAATTGTTTTATGTCAAACTTGTTGTAATCCTGTGACGTATCACTTTTTTTTGTGAATTATAATAATAAAGATTTTACGAAATTTGGCGGATGGCCGAGAATGTTGGAATAATGTTTTCCGCTGTATTATTTTTTAGAATAATTAATAATTTATTTTTATAAAAATTTGGTGATGTGATATCCCACTATTTTGGGGAAAACTCTGATGTTTATTTATAATGTTTATATTTTAATAAATTTGGAAGTGGGGTGTTACAATTGGTATCAGAGCAGGTCGGTCCGTCCGGCCAATGTTGTCTAGTGTTATTGTTTCCTGGTATGCAACATGTGTGTAAAAACACTGTCGGTACATGTTGTTGGTTAACTTCATTGGTAGAAGTGGAATGATTCCAGTGGGGGAGAAGTTGTATTTCTCCGAAAAGCTACAGTGTGGTGGCTTAGTGTGTTGAGGAGTGATATTATAGTTTGGTAAAGATGGTTTGTACCCCATCATGATTTCGGCTGTCTATTAACAAATTGAGGAACTGATCACCCTTAATCTCTTGTTAATAGTGGACGGGATTGTGTTGGATGGGATAGACGTATCTTGCAAGCTTGGGTGGCGTGAGCAGTGTATAGTCTTGAGTTAAGCTAAGTGCTTAAGGGATTATTTTGAGGAATTTGGCGTAAGACGGTGTTGAAGTGTCTATTTTGACTGAAACTTGGAATGAGAAGGAAAGTGAGAAAAATTGGGATTTGTCAATTAATTGCGATTGCCGGAGGTTTCCGGATGAGGTAGGTGATTTACTATCGGAGTGTGAAGTAAAGCTCACACATTGACTTTGTTGTTGGAACGAGTCCGATATTAGTGACTCCATATGGTGTGTTTTCGTTGGGATTGGAGAAGTTGAAGAGTCAACTTGAAGACCTTCTAGGAGAGAGGTTCTTTTGTTTGAGTGTGCTACCGTAATGTGCACCAATTTTGTTGGTTAGACAGATAGAAGGTTTTGTGAAGCTTTGGGTGAACTATAGATAAGTGAACAGGGTGACTATCAAGGATAGGTGTTCGCTTCCAAGAGTTAATTATTTGATGGAACAATTGATCGAGGGATGTGAGTCCCTTGGTCATGTGATCTCGAGTAGAGTTCTTGTGGTGGATGGGACGAAGGTCAAAAGTTCTATCGTATTAGGAGGCTCAAAGATCTGCTGTTGAGATTGGAAGTAATTGAGTTTTAAATTATTCATAGATTTAAAATGTGTTGGATGGCTTCCTAAGTATAAAATTGTTGTTGTACGTTAAATTCCGAGATCGCAGCTTTTTACGGAATCGAAATCGGACACTCGGAAGTCGGGTAACGGTCGAAAAGAGGATTTTGGGACTGTCATGTTCGCCTGGCGAGCATACTGGCAAACGTCCATATTCGCTGCGGTGTTCGCCTGGCGAAGGGGTCCTGGGCAGAAAATGTTATTCTGGTGTTTTTGCCGTAACGGGAGAACCGTAACTCGGAATGACGCGCGGTTCGAAGCGTTGGAAAGCTATTCAAATTATCTATGAGATGGTGAAGTATTGACATAGATTTAAGCTATTTATTGATGAAGTGTGTTTGAATTTTGTGGTAAGGACGGGCGGTACGGTAGGCATGGGATCTTCTTTAATTATTTATATAAGGCAATGGTTGTGTTAATAAATGATATTTTAAGGTATTCGAAGCGTATAGAGGATTATGTTGAGCATAAGGAACTGGAGTTATCAGTGTTGGAAAAAGAGCGGTGATATACTTCCGTAAGGAAAGTTCTGCCGAATCCGATAGAACTAATTGTGGTGTTTGTGATGCTTGTTGATATAATTAGGGGATTTGCTAAAGACAACTTCAGCGAGTTTCAATTATGCAAAAGGCAACTTGAAGTGTATAAGAGAAATCATCCGACCAGTGATTTAGAGTTGGTTACTATTGTGATTGTACTGGAGTCGGAGTCTTCAAAAGTTCAGACTGAGATCGGAGATGTTTGGTGATCTTAAGAGTTTAAGGTGTTTGTTTAATTTGAATAAGACAAATATGAGGCATAGGAAATAATTGGGACTTCGAAAAGAGTACGACTTCGAGTTGAATTACCATTCGGGTAAAGCGGACATGGTAGATGATGCAGTGAGTTAGAAATATTTGCATATACCGAAGATGATGGTGAAAAGAGTTAGAACTGATTGAGAAATTTCATAATATGCGTTTTGTGAGTAAGGATACTTCTTATGGAGTTAAGCTTTTATTATTAAGATCTGACTAGTGATATCCTTGAGAAGAATCGAGAAAGTCAGAAATCTGGGTTGAATAGTGAATTAGTTGAAATTGATAAATTAGAGTCGAAGAGTGGATTGTCGGGTTTGTGGAAATAATACCACGAGGTGTTATGATAGAGTATGTATATCAGATGTTGTTGAAGGGAGTAGGAGTACTCGTGAAGAAATACATTGAGGTAGATGGAGTATCCATCTCGGTGCTATGAAGAAGTAACCGAACTTGAGTAGATTGTTTTTGAGACCATGGATAAGGAGAGGTGGAATATGCTAGTTAGAATTGTCGGAATTCGAAGAGTGAACATCAGAGACTGTTGAGTCTGATGTAGTCGTTAAATATTCTAGAGTGGAAATCAGGTAGTATTTTCACGAAATTGGTGTTGAGATTTCCAAAGAATTTGTAAAGACATAATTTTAATTTGAATTGTTAGGAGTGGATTAACTATTCCGTGTTGAGGATATACGAGATGCATATTGAGAAAGTGGTGAAGTTGGATGAGATACTGACGAATATTGTGTCAGATGGAAATTTGAGGTTTATATTGAGATTTTGGAGGGGCTTACAGGAAGCTTCGGGTACTAAGTTGAAGCTGAGTTCGACCTATCATCCGCAAACTGATGGTCAGTCAGAGAGGACTATTGAGTCTGTAGAGAATTGGTGAGAGCTTGGGTGTCGGATCAAGGTGGAGCGTGGGATGATTAATTATCGTTGATTGAGTTACCTATAATAACGGTTACCATCCTAGTGTCGGAATGGCACTATATGTGGCTTGGTGAGATAGGGAGTGTAGGACTCTCCTGTGTTGAAATAAATCGAGTGAGAGTGTTGTACTCAGACTTGAAGATTATGCTTGAGATGGCTGAGAAGATCGAGAGGATCCGAGGCAATATGTATTTTGAGGGTCACGCCGGTGACTGGTGTTGGTCGAGCTTCGAAATCTCAGAAGTTCGCACGTGTTCTGTAGTTGTATCAGAGTGGCGCAGCGGAGGCATGGGAGGAGTAACATGTTAGATTGTTTTTCTGTTGTCGCTGTGAATTGGCATGATATGTTTCATGTGTCTTAGTCGAGAAAGTACATTGAACCAGGTGGATGATGTACAAGTGAAAAATATTCCGATTGTTGAGGCATTGCTAGTTCGTTTTGGCGAGCGAGGAACAACTCCGAAGGGAGGAGATATCTTTGGTGAAAGTAGTATGGGGAGGTGCTGCAGAAGGCAGTGTGACCTGAGAATTGGAATAAAAGATGCGGGGAGCGTCTCCGGAATTATTTCCATCAGATAATTTTCGAGGACGAAAATAATTAAAGTGGGGGAGAGTTGTAACACCAATTTTAATTATTTAGTCATTTTATTATTATTTTAAATATTATATGTTGATGTGCCCTTTGGTAGGGTGTATTTGATGATGTTTGGTGGGTGTCCCTGAGATGGGAGATCATTGGTGGTAATTTGGTGAGTTTATAATAATATAAGAAATAATAGTAATATTGGTGGTGGTATTAATATTATTATTATTATTATTATTATTATTATTATTATTATTATTATTATTATTATTATATTTATGATTATTATTAATATTTGTAGTAATATTATTAATATGGAGAATATAATATTATTATTAATATAGTTATTATATTATTATGATTTTTGGTGTGAATATGATAATATAATGAATAATATTAATATTGGTGGGGGTATTATTATTATATATTATTATATTTATTAGTATTATTAATATTATTATTATTTTGGTGAGATAATAATATTATTACTATTACTATTATTATTATTATTTTGGTGAGATAATAATAATAATATTATTATTATTATTATTAATAGTATTATTATGATTAGTATTATTAATATTAGTAATATTATATTAGTATTATTAATATTAAGATTATTATTATTCATATTATTTTATTATTAGTATTAATATAATTGTTATTATTATCATTAGTATTATTATTATTATAATTATAATTATTGTTGGGTGTATTACTATTATTATTATTATGTTGAATATTACTATAATATTATAATAGTATTATATTATATTATTATTATTATTATAATGATTATTATAATTATTATATTAGAATTATTATTGGGAATATTAGTGGCTGAAATAAGTAAAATAAGAGGTGGAAGGGTTATTGGGAAGTTAGAATGGAAATATGAAAAGTCATGATAGAAACCGTGAGGAAGGAAATATGAAGGGGTAGCAAGGAGATATTAGAAAAGTTGGAATAGAGAGAAAAGGGATTACCATAGATCGTGGGAAATTGGTGTGATAATAATAAATAATAATAATAATAATAATAATAATATTATTATTATTATTATTATTATTATTATTATTATTATTATTATTATTATTATTATGTTATTTTTATTAGTTATTATTATTATTATTATATTATTTTTATTAGTTATTATTATTATTGGGATAGGAAATAAAAAGGAAAATAGAATATGAAGGGATGGGGGAAGTATTAGAGAAAATAACACGATAGAAAGATGGAAGAGAGAAAGAGCGATAGAAAGAGAGAAGAGGAAAGAACGAGAGAAGTGAGAAGAACGAAGGAAAAAGGGAACGAAGAACGGAAAGAAAAGAGGAGGCCAAGAGACCAAATCCAGGAAGAATTTCATCGATCAACCGATTAACAAGGTAAGGGGGGAGAAACTTGATTGGGAATGGTATATACATGTATAGGGTAGTAGGGATTCCTTAACCCCGTAGGAATGTATCGTTGATGAAGTTTTATATTGACATGCTATTGATTGTTGAGTTATGTTGATGTTGATGGATTGAAATATGTTGAGTGTTGGTGAATTGTTGTTTTTGGTTAATTTGGCGTATAGGTTGGGTTTACGGTTTTAGGGAAGTTCTGTGTGACCTTTTTGATGTGTCGATAGATTGTTTAAGTGATGACTTTGGAATAATATGTATATGATGATGTACGGATGTTTGATGTTGCCATTGTTGATTGACTGTTGGTGTTGGTTTGGTTTGAGTAAGGTTCAGAGTAACTCTAAAGTGTCGGTAGTGTGCCGTAATGTTGATCTGGAGTAGAATTATAGGAAGATTGATAAGCCTAATATGCATTGGTCGTAATACGGATAGTATAGGAAGTGGATGTTATAGAATAGGCTTGAATCAGAGAAGAGTGGGAATTCTGAACTGTGAGAACTTGAGAAGTCGCAGGCAACTCGCTAGCACTTCGCTTAGCGAGAAGGCAGCGAGCGTTCGCTAGGTGCTCGCCTAGCGAGTGAGGTAGCGAGTGAGTCTAGTAGGTTCTGTTTGCCTTCGCGAGGAGGTTCGCTAAGCGAACAGGTAGCGAGCATTCGCTGGGAGCTCGCCTAGCGAGGGTGTAGCGAGCGTAGCAGAATGGGGTTTTTCTATGCTGTTATACTGTGTGCGCTAAGAGTGTAGTGCCCTTGGACTTTGTTGATTATAGGGGAGATGATTGAGTGTTATAGAGTGAGTACTCGGTGATAGTATGTGATTTCCGTTACTAATTATTTAAATGGATAATTAGTTGGTGTATGAATCATGCGGAGCATGGTGTAGTGATCAGTAGGATCGTGTATTCCCGAGTGGTGGGACGTGTTTATATCTTGGTGATAAAGTATGAACTTGTTTACTTGGTGATGGTACTCGTTTTCCTTGATATTGTTGGTGAACAATTGGTTAACGTATATGTATGTAGTGATCAGTAGGATCGTGTGTTCCCGGGTGTTGGGATGTGGTTATATATGGTGTTATAGTATGAATTTATTTACTATCTGATTGATTTATATGGTGTTGGTGTAATATATCTACACATATATGCATTGATGTATGATGATATGATCAGGAGGATCGTGTGCACTTAGTGTGCCTAAATATGATAGTTATGCATTGGTTTGTGCATATCATGGTGTTTTGGTGGGATGAATCATGTCTCAGGAGGAGCGTAAGTGATTCATCCGTACTCTTTGGTGGAGAATGGTGGGGGATAGATCATGTCTCAGGAGGAGCGTAAGTGATCTATCCAGGTTCGATTGAATGAACCAATGAGTCGGTACCGCATGCATGGTGTTGAGTTGCATATTTGCATTATAATATGTTATATTGTAATTTGAACAGTAGGTTCGTTATATGGAGTTGTTGGGGGTGAATATTGGTGTGTTGGTGTGTTTTACTACCTTGTTTACATGTATTACATTACCAATATATTTTTGATCATGTTTTCTCACCCCTTGGTTGTTGTTGTGTCTGTGCTTCTCCGGAAGTACAGATAATCCAGGTACTTAGATAGCTTGGATAGTGGTGTGCCAGTCGAGTCTAGGATGCTCTGATACGTAACACGGGATATGGGTGTTTTAATTGTTTTATGTCAAACTTGTTGTAATCCTGTGACGTATCACTTTTTTTTGTGAATTATAATAATAAAGATTTTACGAAATTTGGCGGATGGCCGAGAATGTTGGAATAATGTTTTCCGCTGTATTATTTTTTAGAATAATTAATAATTTATTTTTATAAAAATTTGGTGATGTGATATCCCACTATTTTGGGGAAAACTCTGATGTTTATTTATAATGTTTATATTTTATTTAATTTGGAAGTGGGGTGTTACAGCGGCAGCATCTACTTTTAGTCTGGTATTGTACAGAAGCCCATTGTAGAAGGTATGAATAGTCACCCAGTCTTCAAGACCATGGTGTGGACATGCTCTCATCATATCTTTGTATCTCTCCCATGCTTCGTAGAGAGATTCAGAACCTTTTTGTCGAAATCCGTTGATTTGAGCTCTTAGCATAACAATTTTGCTTGGTGGAAAGTATCGTGCTAGGAAGACGTTCTTCAACTGTTCCCACATAGTAACAGAGTTAGATGGAAAGGATTGCAACCAATCCCAAGCTCTATCTCTAAGAGATAAAGGAAAAAGACGTAATCTTATCGCGTCTGGAGTTACACCATTTGCTTTCACTGTGTCTGTATACTGCACAAACTTGGTTAAGTGTTCATTCGGATCATTCGTTAAAATTCTCGTTAATTGGTGTTGTTGTATGGTTGATAGCAACGAAGGTTTTAACTCGAAGTCATTTCGGTTGATAGCAGAGGCAGCAATGCTACTATGAGGCTCTTGTTGAGATGGGGTAGCGTAGTACTTCAGAGGTCTGTTCTGAGGTCCTTCGGCCATATTTTATTCTTTAGCAGGATTAGGAGTATGAGCGAGAAGATCAGGAATATTATGTTTACGTTGATACGCTATTATGCGGCGTCTTAGATGTAAGAAGCGCTTTAGTTTCGCGATTGATGATTGTAAGTTGTCGCTTTGTGAGCGAGTACTTGGCATACAATCGATGAACGAAAAAGGGAAATAAAATGGTTGCCTTAGTCTATACAGCGCAGTAGAGAATTGCACTATTGACTAAACGAATCCCCGGAAACGGCGCCAAAAACTTGGCCGCGACTTTCTGAGTCTAACGGTACTAACTGCAAGTGCATAGTCTATCACGTAGTAATAAAGATATCGATCCCACAGGGACTGGTAATCAAACTAGTGCTATCGGTTTCTACTATGTTTAGCTACGACGGAAGATGTTTTTAGAAATTAGATACTGAGTTATAAAATCTAAAGGAAATAAAGGTTATTAGTTTTAGAAATATCGATATAGGAATATCAGTATGTAACACCTTAATTATCGGGGATTTGACAGGTCACCGGTGCTGATTTAATTTTTGTAGATACTTTTCAGGAGAAAATACTTGTTTAAAGACCTTTGCCTCACGCTGGTTATTGGCTCGGGTCATATTTTTAAGGCGGAATGTACGCTCTCGCTATCCCATTCGGGGTTAAAAATACTATTTGAAAATAAATAAATTCTGATTAATTTTAAAACGCTCTCGCTGTGTTTAAAATTAATGCCTAGTTTTTACTATGCAGTTCAAACCCCACGCTTTCACGTACCGGCTCGAACCTTAATAGATTTCCCACTTTCATGGAAAAACCGTTATAAATAGCTTCTCACTTTTGTGACAAAGGTTATTTAGAAAATTAGATTTAAAAACTACAACAAGAAAAATCGTTTGTAAAAAGGAAAGGCGCACCGGATATTATCTAATTTCGTCCTACTAATTTGATTACATACCGATATAATCGGTTTAGCTAGTCACGTTAACTAATTCAAACATAAATAATAAAATGGTATAACATGCATACTGAATAATAAAACAAGTATTGGATTAATAAGAACCTATAAATATTATTGATAATGGATACTCGAGTAGTCCTCTACAATGTCGGCAGGATTCTACTATGGTGAAACAAAATGCGAAATGAAATAATAGTGCTTTGGAAACTGAAGGAAAAATGAAAGGAAAAGAAAAAATAGTGTAAAAATGGCTTCCACGGAAATTCGGCAGCAATACAGTATGTGAATACGAAGCCCCCTTCTCAGTTCCAACTCCCGTCCTTTTATATCCTTCGTTGCAAAAGAAACTATCGGGGAAAATAAGTTGAAGGAGAGAATTCTCAGGAAGGGCATACTAAATCATGCGTAAATTCTCTCCCCTTTATGGCCACGTTTCTGTTCTGAACGTTGTCACTGATTTTAGAACCTTGACGATTGTGGCAAGTTGTGACGATCGTGACACTTAAATGATGCGCATGACGGTCGTGGTGGGCTGTGACGACCGTCACACCTCCAAACCTTGAATTTTATGGTTTTTCTGGCCTTTATCTCTTCTTTTGTTCCTTCCTTTCGCACTTTTCTATATCTTGCTCATTTTTAGCATGAGAATGAAATATCTGCGAAAACACTTACAAGCTTGTGGAATAATCGGAATTCAGACTGAAATAATACAATTAATTATTGGAAAATACGGCAAATATAAGATACATTTTTGCTTTATCACAAATCCAGTTCTCGTCTGGCAAACCTTTTCTTCAAAGTAATCAGTTCTCGACTAGTAGCCAGTCCTCGTTTGACCTGTCTTTATAAGGTCCATTTCCAGACTGATGTCCAATTGGCCTTTTCTTCTTCCCCCATATGTTGCAAATTTCTGGGTTCTTTTTTTATTCAATCACCTTCAACCTTGAATTTTTGAAAGCTGATGCTTTTCATCCCTTCAGGTCCAAGTTTTTTGAATAGAGGCAGCTGTAGCACCCCAAAATTTTCCCTTTCGTTTTAACCGTAACTGGCTTTTGTTTCTCTGCATTTTGCATTTCTGCATATCATATTATTGGTTCTTGAGGCATGGGATCAAGCTGTTTTCATGGCTCAGGGTTCCCTTTTGTTGCAAGAGTCTAAACAACGAGCGTCAGAGGCTCTAGCATTTATTTTGCCCAGGGATCAAGCAGCCGGTTTTTATTTAGCAGGTTATTTTCAGCTCAGGAGACGGTGTACAGGCTATCTCAGGTATTCTCACAGTCATAATATCCAAGGACATGTTTCAGAGGCTTAACAAAGCTTAAAATAGGTGGCAACAGGTAATTATGCAGGATTCCCTCCATTTGGCGCCAAATTTGGGCATTTTTGAATAGGGTAATCGGTTACCCGATATTGAGTAATTGGTTACTTCAAGCGAAATTGGCCAAGAAATTCAAATTTTCAGCATGTGCAATTTTCAACCATTCTCAACCATTGATTTCACTTGATCATATTTGGAAGGATCTAGAATTGCTTCACTTTTCACCATTTCCCTCCAAATTTCAAACACTCCATTCCTAATTCCACTCCTAATTTCTATTCCAAATGCTAATCCTCATTACAAACCATATTTGGATCCCAAACCTAGAGCTTATTTTAGTATATTTGCTCAAAACCTCACACAATTACCCTTCATTTTCAGATTTCACTCTCACTCTTGAGAATTTTCTCTCAATTTTCTCTCCACTTTTCACTCCCAAAACCTCCATTAGAGCTCTCTCACTTGAGTTCTTTGATTCTTCATTGGAATCATTGAATTCTAGAGCTAAACCTCCATCGTTCATCTCCATTATTTTCAATTCACAACTCAATTTTTGTTTGGTTTTGGATCTGAATTTGGAAGCTAGATTGGAAGTGCTTTTTGGATCATTTTTGCTTGATCTTGCTTGATCTTCATTTCTACCACAAGAAAACTCTTTGATCTTGAAAATTTTCTGGGTTTCTTGCTTGGATATGCTAATTTCAAGTGAATAAACACTCACCAAAGCAAATCTCCGCTTTGAAGGTTGGTGAATTCTAGATCTAATCCAGTTTTGAGTTTATTTGAATAATCACAATGTAGATCATGGGTTTTGCTGCTTTTTGATCCATTTTGATGATTTGGATCTTGGTGATTTGTGATTTCATTGCTTGATTGTGTTTACATGATGCTTGATCACTATTTCTTGATGATAATTTCGTGCTTGATTGATATCATGTTCATATGGATGATTGGAGAAATTGTTGGATGTTGAAAACTTATTTTAAAAGTTGTTTTTCTGCTTCTAGTTCAGTGGTAACCAGTTACCTTATATAGAGTAACCGGTTACTCAGTATAAATTTCACGTTTTCAGTTTTTTTAAATAGAGTAACCGGTTACCCTATATTGAGTAACCGATTACTACTGAGCCAGAATGTGATTTTCTTGCATTTTCTTGCTTGTTTGATATCCTTTCCACATGTAAACTTTATAAATTGATATGATGCATTTATGTGGATTGTTTTTGACATATTTCATCGTTCTTAAATGTTCGATCTCGAATCTTCGACGCGCAACTTTTGGTTTCCGTTTTGAGCGCTTAACATGTTAATGTTGTTTGCTTGATGAATGATTCTTATTGATGCATTGTTGTTGATCGATTATGTTAGATGGTTGAAGCATGTTCATAATTGTGTGATGTTTATCCATGATTGTTGTTTGCATTTGTTTAATTGCATTCAAACATGCTTGCTGCCCTGTTTTCCACAACTGTTCTTGCCTTGAACTTTGCATGTTGTCCTTGCTCGCTGCCTGTTTTTTCACACCTGTTTTTGTGCTGAATCATGTGTTGTTATATGCTGTCTTGCTTGTGTGCTGGATTTTATTGCTGTTTTGTGCAGGAGGCGCTGTTGTAACTGCTGTTTTAGCCTTGTTTTCTTTTTTTTTTTTTGCTTTCCTTTGTATGTTCCCTTAGGACTCTTATTCCAATTTAATTTTCGATTGAATTTGGAGTAAGATAGACATTAGGAGTTTAATCCAAGCATGATAACATGTAGGCTAGTCCCTTTAAACCTCAACCTTAGGTCCATCTCTTGCATGCTAACATTAGGGTAGAATCTCCTTTCGCATCCCAACTTTAGGACCACTTTGCATGACAACGTTAGGGCCGAGTTTCCCCTTAGACCTTCCGTGCGTCTCTCTTCTCATCTCAAAACATTCTAACTCATCTAATAAATACGATGAACATTGTATGTAACACCCCCTTTATATACCCCCAAATAATTAAATAAATCATTTAGACACTTGATAAAAATTTCATCAGAGTTTAATTAATACATGATATAAAAGAGGTGTATCACATTATCATGAAATTATACACATACAACATCTGCTCAAATAGATATGCAACAATGGGCAATTCACGACTAAAGAATATAGTTCTAAAACCCACATCTCAATATTTAGAATAAAGTGGAAACATCTAAACATTGAATCAATACATTCATATAAACATATGTACATCATTCAGTTAATTCATATGTACAAACATCCATCATCAGATACATACGCAGATGTATCACAAAAGAAATCAAAACAAATGTATCTCCAAAAAGAGCCAAAGGCTTCCTAACTACCCAGATGTTTCATATCAGAGCCATCGACCAAAAATAATGAAGACCTGCTTCACACAAAAATGACCTCCAGCAATCCTACTCTGCAATGCCTCATAGAGCATTATGAAACAGCAGAAGGGTGAGAAACAAGATCATAACAATCAATGCATATAATTATATATCTATATACATACATGGGATTTATACAATTCAAATTCTCACTACCTCTCATCATAATTCATCATATACATCTCAAGGCATATTCACACCATCAAGCATATTCATCAAATCAAGCATCTATACATACTCATCATTTTCCACATAACATCAACCATTATGTTCAATTCACTCAATGCATCGTATAAAAATGACCAATGCAACTCACAGAGACTGACTCACGACTCTATGCAGATGCAAATGCGGTATCGACTCAATTCAGCAGATTCTCCAAGGAATCAAGTATTCAGCAGATTCTCCAAGGAATCAAGTATTCAGCAGATTCTCCAAGGAATCAAATATTCATCAGATTCTCCTAGGAATCGTATTCAGCAGATTCTCCAAGGAATCAAATACTCAGCAGATTCTCCGAGGAATCAAATACTATAACAGATTCTCCAAGGAATCAACATCACTAGGATGTACATCATGATGCCTTTTATGCAAAATGACTCACAACATTTCTCTACATGCATACATATTCGCAAATATATCACTATGCATATTCACAATATACTTATACTCCATAATATATATATATATATATATATATATATATATATATATATATATATATATATATATATATATATATATATATATATATATATATATATATATATATATATATAATCTTCATTTCAACACATACCATTCCATATAAGGTATATACTTTCACAATCAAAATTCCACATTCTAGGATTCACGCCTTGCGGCTACCCATAGTATAACGTACCACACGGCACACAAAACTATTCAATTCGATAAAGATTAAACATAACCGAACAAAGAAATTTGGATGGAAAGGGAAAACACAGAGAATAGGAAAATGCTGTCGCAATTGCCAACCTTCGCCTAGCGAAGCCTCTGGCGAACCTTCGCTACTTAGTTCGCCTGGCGAACTCGCCAGCGAAGACCACTGGGAGTTATTCTGGAATTACTCGCTAGCACTCGCTAGCACACTCGCCTGGCGAACCTTCGCCACTCTCATTCGCCTGGCGAACTTGCCAACAAAGACAGGGGGATGCTTCTGACTTGGTTCGCTACCGTTCGATGGGCTTCGCCTGGCGAAGCTTTGCTGTTGTTCGCCTGGCGAACTTGCGAACTCAGAACTCCCATGGCTGTCCAAAAGCCCAAACTTCATAAACCGACCGATTCCAAGACCAAACCACCCCAGTAAGTTCAACCCAATAACACCCGACTATCCTACTCCATCCATTTCTCGATTCTAACTGGTTAAAACAACATTCTACCGATTAAATCCTAATATTGCCCTAAGATGAAAGTGAGTAGAAACTCTCCTCAATCCAACATCAAACGATCAAAAGCATACATAATCATACACATTAACAGTATAATAGAGCTTCACACCCTTACCCGATTGATTGAAAGCTTGGATGTCGATCCTTGATGAAATCCTAGGTTTTCCTCTTCTTTCTCCTCTTCTCTCTTCTTTCTTTCTCTTGTTTTTCCACTAATGTTTCTATCTATCTCCTTTTCTCTCTTAATCTCATATTCTATTTTCTTTCCTTTCCATTTCCTTCCAAACATTTACCAATCAATTCGCACACAATAATCCACTTAACACTTAATACTAAATGTCTAAAATACCCTTTACTCTATTTTCCCCGAAAACTCTCAGATTTGGTAAAAATAGCACAACAAGCGAACATAACACATTAACACATAAATCTCACAATTAAAAACAAATGTAATTCAAATAAATCAACGGACTCAACAAAATAATGGGAATTCAGAATTTGGGGCGTTACAACTCTCCCCCACTTTAGAAATTTTCGTCCTCGAAAATATTACCAGATTCAAACAACTCTGGATGCGACTCTCGCATCTTGCTCTCCAATTCCCAAGTCATATTGCCCTCTGCAGCACCTCCCCAGGCTACTTTCACAAGTGCAATATCCTTGCCCCTTAGCTTCTTAACTTCACGAACCAAAATCCTAATCGGCAAAACCTCAACCGTAAGGTTATCTGTTACTTCAACCTCGTCCATAGGAATAACATGTGACGGATCCGAAACATACTTCCGAAGTTGCGAAACATGGAACACATCATGCAAATTTGAAAGGATCGGAGGCAACGCCACACGATACGCCACAACACCCACACGTGCAATAGCCTGATACGGACCAATGAAACGAGAAGTCAACTTCTTCGACTTCAAGGCACGACCCACACCCGTAACCGGTGTAACTCTCAAAAAGACATGGCCGCCTTCTTGAAACTCGAGGTCCTTCCTTCTCTTATCATGGTAACTCTTCTGCCTACTCTGAGAAGCTCTCATCTTTTCCCGAATAAACTTCACCTTTTCCGTCGTCTGTTGTACCATCTCCGGTCTAACTACCGACCTCTCACCTGTCTCATGCCAACACAAAGGTGTTCGACATCTCCGACCATACAAAGTCTCAAATGGTGCCATACCAATGCTCGAATGAAAACTGTTATTATAGGTGAATTCAATCAACGCCAAATAACCGTCCCAAGCACCACCTCGCTCTAGCACACAAGCACGCAACAAATCTTCCAACGACTGAATTGTCCTCTCGGTTTGACCCTCCGTCTGCGGATGGTAAGCCGAACTCAATCTCAACTTAGAACCCAAGGCACCTTGCAAACTTTCCCAAAATCTTAAGGTAAATCTAGGATCTCTATCCGATACAATACACTTAGGAACTCCGTGCAACTTCACAATCACACAAACATAAACCTCGGCTAATTTCTCCAAAGGATAACTAATATCAATCGAAATGAAGTGAGCAGATTTAGTAAGTCTATCAACGATCATCCAAATAGCATTATGACCTCTTTGCGTATTCGGCAATCCCGTAACAAAATCCATCGATATGCTATCCCATTTCCATTTCGGAATATCCAACGGTTGCATCAATCCACTAGGCTTCTGATGTTCCACCTTCGACTTTTGACACGTCAAACACGAATACACAAAATGAGCAACATCTCGCTTTAATCTGGACCACCAAAAGATCTTTTTCAAATCTTGGTACATCTTATTCGCTCCCGGATGAATACTTAAGTTACTTCGATGTCCTTCTTCCAATATCATCTTCTTTATTTCCGCATCATCGGGAATGCAAATACGACCACGGAATCTCAAAACACCAAATTCATCAACCTTGAAATCTTCATTCTCATTCATCATCAAATCAACGAACTTTAAATCCAACTTTTGTTTTTCACCAACGGTCGCAAGAAAATCGTTCGTAATATGAAGCATACCAAGTCTCACACTCCTCGGCGTCACTTCACAAACCAAACTCAAATCTCTAAAGCTTTCCAAAAGTTCCCACTCTTTCCCATCATTGTAGACATGTGCAACGACTTCCGACTTAAGGCATCGGCTACCACGTTTGCCTTACCCGGATGATAATTCAAACCAAAATCATAGTCTTTCAAAAGCTCTAGCCATCTCCTTTGTCTCATGTTCAACTCTTTCTGGTCAAATAAATACTTCAAACTTTTGTGGTCGCTAAAAACCTCAAATCTTGCACCATAAAGATAATGTCTCCAAATTTTCAAAACAAAACACCACGGCCGCTAATTCCAAATCATGGGTAGGATAATTCTTTTCATGCACTCTCAATTGCCTAGAAGCATAAGCCACTACTTTTCCGTCTTGCATCAAAACACCACCCAAACCTGACAAAGAAGCATCACAATAAACCACAAACAAATCCGTCGGATTCGGCAAAATCAAAACTGGTGCCGTCGTCAATATTCTCTTTAATTCCATGAAACTCCCTTCACAACTAGCATTCCAAATGAAAGCCTTTCCCTTACAAGTCAACTGCGTCAACGGAAGTGCCAACTTTGAAAATCCTTCGATAAACCTCCGATAATAACCGGCCAAACCTAAAAAGCTTCGAATTTCCATAACTGATCTCGGAGTCTCCCACTGCATTACCGCATCAATCTTGGATGGGTCAACACTAATACCATTTTCAGAAATAATATGTCCAAGAAAACTCACCTCTGATAACCAAAACTCACACTTCGACAGTTTGGCATACAATTGCTTCTCTTTCAAAATCTACAACACAATTCTTAAATACTCCTCATGCTCTTCTTGAGACTTAGAATAAATCAAGATGTCATCGATGAACAACACCGCAAAACGATCCAACTGCTCATGAAAAATACGATTCATATATTCCATGAACACACCCGGCGCATTAGAAACTCCGAATGGCATCATCGTATACTCATAGTGACCATATCGTGTCCTAAAGGCCGTCTTTGAAACATCTTCTTCTTTCACCCGAATCTGGTGATAACCCGATCTCAAGTCAATCTTACTAAAAACACGGGCTCCAACCAATTGATCCATCAAATTGTCTATTCTTGGAAGCGGATACTTATTCTTAATCCTCACTTTATTCAACTGCCGATAATCAATACACAATCGCATACTACCATCTTTCTTCTTTACTAACAATACCGGCGCACCCCAAGGAGAAACACTTGGTCTTACAAATCTCTTATCCAACAAATCATTCAACTGCTTCTTTAACTCTACCAATTCCGATGCCGACATACGATACGGTGCCATCGAAATCGGTCTAGTACCCAGAACTAGATCAATAGAAAACTCAATCTCTCTCTCCGGCGGCACATCCTTAATATCTCCCGGAAACACTTCTGGAAATTCTCGCACTACGGGAAACACCTCCAGTTCCATTTTACTCTGTACCAACAAGGATGCAAACAACCCAAACAACTGAGCTTCGTCCGCTAAATGTTTCTTCAACTCCTTAGTGGATAGAAAACTCTCACTTCCATCATCCTCCAATTAAGGAAATCTTACTAATTTGTGATAGCAATCCAGATGAACCTTATTATATTGCAACCAATTCATACCTAGAATCACGTCCAAACCGTCCAACGGCAAACACACTAAATCCATAACGAAGTCCTTACCATATATGGTCAAAGGACAACTTATGCATACTAAAGAAGTAGTTACCGACCCCGAAACAGGAGTCTCAATAACCATGCCACCACTCAAAGAAACCATGCACAAATCTAAACGTTTGGTACACTCAAGAGAAATGAACGAATGAGTCGCTCCAGTATCAATAATAGCAACTAAAGGCACATTATTATAAAAACATGTACCTTTAATCAAACAATCCGCATTAGTAGTGTCCGCACCGGCTAATGCAAATACCTTTCCGCCCGCTGGAGCTTGCTTCAGTTTAGTACAATTGGGCTTAATGTGACCCACTTCGCCACAGTTGTAGCATTTCACCGCATTCTTTCTACAATCCGAAATGGCATGTCCAGGAATCCCACAATTAGCACACTTCTCCACAGATTTTCCACAGTCAAAAGACTTGTGGCCCATTACGCCACACTTGAAACATTTAATCGCACTAGAACCTCCTCCGGGCTTCCTATCAAAGTTTTCCCTATGCTTGCCTTTATCAGCAGGCGTCACATAAGGTCCACCCCTCACCGGTTGCTTACCTCTCTTCTCATTCAAACTCTTATAGTGAGTGGAACGAGCTTTACTATCTTCTTCAAAGATTCTACAACATTCGGTCAAGTCTGAAAATCTCCTAATCCTCTGATAACCCACCGCTTGCTTGATTTCAGGGCGCAAGCCGTTCTCATACTTAACACATTTGGAAAATTCCGCCGTCACCGCATCATAGTGAGGATGAAACTTCACTAACTCTGTGAACTTAGCCGTGTAGTCTATCACAGACATATTGCCTTGTTTCAATTCCAGGAATTCCATCTCCTTCTTTCCCTTCACACTCTCAGGATAATACTTTCTCAAAAATTCGGTGCGAAATAGATTCCAAGTGATTTCCTCACCGTCTACTTCCAGAACTTGTCTCATACCGACCCACCAGTCATCGGCTTCCTCTCTCAGCATGTGAGTCCCAAGTCTCACCTTGTTGCCTTCAGCATAATTCATAACTCTAAAGATCCTCTCGATCTCCTTTAACCAAATCTGAGCACCGTCCGGATCAAATCTTCCCTTGAATACCGGTGGTTGGTTCTTTCTAAACTCATCGTTCGCATTCATATTCGGTGCACCTTGCTCCGCCCTAGCCATTGCCTCCAATGCAGCAGCCATCGCATTGTCATTACGACCAGCCATATTCTGATTATTCCCAAAAATAACAACAAGGTTAAACAACCGTTTAACCAACACAACAATAAGACAGACACAACTGACTCAACACTGGCTCTGATACCACTTAATGTAACACCCCATTTCTATACCCCCAAATAATTAAATAAATCATTTAGACACTTGATAAAAATTTCATCAGAGTTTAATTAATACATGACATAAAAGAGGTGTATCACATTATCATGAAATTATACATATACAATATCTGCTCAAATAGATATGCAACAATGGGAAATTCACGACTAAAGAACATAGTTCTAAAACCCACATCTCAATATTTAGAATAAAGCGGAAACTTATAAACATTGAATCAATACATTCATATAAACATATATACATCATTCAGTTAATTCATATGTACAAACATCCATCATCAGATACATACGCAGATGTATCACAAAAGAAATCAAAACAAATGTATCTCCAAAAAAAGCCATAGGCTTCATAACTACCTAGATGTTATATATCAGAGCCATCGACCAAAAATAATGAAGACCTGCTTCACACAAAAATGACCTCCAGCAATCCTACTCTGCAATGCCTCATAGAGCAATATGAAACAGCAGAAGGGTGAGAAACAATATCATAACAGTCAATGCATATAATTATATATCTATATACATACATGGGATTTATACAATTCAAATTCTCACTACCTCTCATCACAATTCATCATATACATCTCAAGGCATATTCACACCATCAAGCATATTCATCAAATCATGCATCTATACATACTCATCATTTTCCATATAACATCAACCATTATGTTCAATTCACTCAATGCATCGTATAAAAATGACCAATGCAACTCACAAAGACTGACTCACGACTCTATGCAGATGCAAATGCGGTACGGACTCAATTCAGCAGATTCTCCAAGGAATCAAGTATTCAGCAGATTCTCCAAGGAATCAAGTATTCAGCAGATTCTCCAAGGAATCAAATATTCATCAGATTCTCATAGGAATCGAATATTCAGCAGATTCTCTGAGGAATCAAATACTCAGCAGATTCTCCGAGGAATCAAATACTATAACAGATTCTCCAAGGAATCAACATCACTAGGATGTACATCATGATGCCTTTTATGCAAAATGACTCACAACATTTCTCTACATGCATACATATTCGCAAATATATCACTATGCATATCCACAATATACTTATACTCCATAATATATATATATATATATATATATATATATATATATATATATATATATATATATATATATATATATATATATATATATATATATATATATATATACTCTTCATTTCAACACATACCATTCCATATAAGGCATATACTTTCACAATCAAAATTCCACATTCTAGGATTCACGCCTTGCGGCTACCCACAGTACAACGTACCACACGACACACAAAAATATTCAATTCGATAAGGATTAAACATAACCGAACAAAGAAATTCACATGGAAAGGGAAAACACAGAGAATAGGAAAATGCTGTCGCATTCGCCAACCTTCGCCTGGCGAACCTTCGCTACTTAGTTCGCCTGGCGAACTCGCCAGCAAAGACCACTGGGAGTTATTCTGGAATTACTCGCTAGCACACTCGCCCGGCGAACCTTCGCCACTCTCATTCGCCTGGAGAACTTGCCAATGAAGACAGGGGGATGCTTCTGACTTGGTTCGCTACCATTCGCTGGGCTTCGCCTGGCGAAGCTTCGCTGCCGTTCGCCTGACGAACTTGCGAACTCAGAACTCCCATGGCTGTCCAAAAGCCCAAACTTCACAAACCGACCGATTCCAAGACCAAACCACCCCAGTAAGTTCAACCCAATAACACCCGACTATCCTACTCCATCCATTTCTCGATTCTAACCAGTTAAAACAACATTCTATCGATTAAATTCTAATATTGCCCTAAGATGAAAGTGAGTAGAAACTCTCCTCAATCCAACATCAAACGACCAAAAGCATACATAATCATACACATTAACAGTATAATAGAGCTTCACACCCTTACCTGATCGATTGAAAGCTTGGATGTCGATCCTTGATGAAATCCTAGATTTTCCTCTTCTTTCTCCGCTTCTCTCTTCTTTCTTTCTCTTGTTTTTCCACTAATGTTTCTATCTATCTCCTTTTCTCTCTTAATCTCATATTCTATTTTCTTTCCTCTCCATTTCCTTCGAAACACTTACCAATTAATTCGCACACAATAATCCACTTAACACTTAATACTAAATCTCTAAAATACCCTTTACTCTATTTTCCCCGAAAACTCTCCGATTTGGTAAAAATAGCACAACAAGCGAACATAACACATTAACACATAAATCTCACAATTAAAAACAAATGTAATTCAAATAAATCAACAGACTCAACAAAGTAATGGGAATTCAGAATTTGGGGCGTTACATTGTACGCTACGAGCCTTAAGCACATGGGAAATGATGAGTGAGGGGTCTTCTCTCGCTTGTCTAGAGTGTTTAGTGTACGTCCCGTCTGGGGGCGATATGCGACACATTCGTTCCTATGTCATAGTCTTTAGTGCAACGTGAATCATAAATCAAACTAATTCACTTCATTAAAACTCACAAACAAAAGTCAAACCTTTTATCCTTCAGGATTTGTGTTTCAAACCTCATTTTCAGAAAAGAGTACGTTACTTTTCTGTTCTATCGCAAACAGGCATCGACCCTAACTGCTAGAATGGAAGCTTAGTGGCACTCATAAAAAACACTTAACCTACCTGTGGTTTAGTTTCCTGAACTACGTTTGCTTTGATTTCTCATACCAAATGAGGATGCGTAGGCACAAGACGGCGATGTCTTGGCGAGCAACCTTCCCTCCATCACCCGTAGTTTCCCGAACTACGTTGACTCTGACTTTCCCATTGCACGAGGGAATACGTAGGCATAGGGCGGCAATGTCCTATCGAGTCTCTTTCTTTTTCTTTTGTTCTCGTCTTCGCTTAGCAGTAGCTTATAGATAAACACACACTTTGATTAGACAACAAGCATGGATCCCGTTGAGTACAACGGACGTGAGGGGTGCTAATACCTTCTCCTTGCGTAACCGACTCCCGAACTCAAGATTTGGTTGTGATGACCTTGTCTTCTCCCACTCTTCAGGTTTTCTTCGATCGTTTCCTTTCCCTCTCTTTGGGATAAATAACGTTCGGTGGCGACTCTTCTATTTTTCGATAGCGATTCAATTTAGACGATTGATACGGGTCACTTCTGCTAGCCGTTGATTTTTCAAAACAGTTTTTTATAAAGAAATTTTTAACTTGGGATCTATTCACCCCACTCTAGATAAGTCGCCTTCCTCTAACAATAGTTTGATCGGCCCTACCAAAATTAATTCGAACAACTTGTATTTGGAGGTTTCTTCAATGTCGAAATAATTTAATTGATCATTGACAAGTTGCACATACTCGTCAGAATTTCCCTTTCTGTCATAAATTATTTTTTTATTTTCTTAATTTGTTTTTTTTATATTATTAAAGAAAGACAAAACAAAACAAAATGATGTATAATAGCAAAACAAATATAATAATAGATCTTAGAAATGAATTTACAAACATAATATTTTACACAATTTAATTGGTACTCCCTTCCATTCAATACTAATCAATGTTATAAAAGAAAGTGTAAAATTATTTTCATTCAAATCATATTTAAATTTAAAAACACTTTAATAATGTAGCAATTTCTTAGTTTTTCATTGGAAGTCAGTCACTACATATATATTACATTCAAAATACAACACATAAATATTGTTCACTATTGTGTAAAAAAAAAGAAGCTTAGACCAACTCCAATGAGAGTTCTTAGAGTGAGTTTGCCAACATGGCACTCATATTTGTTGTTTCCAAGATTGCCATGTTGTTGAACGGTGCTTAATTAAGCAACAGTTCTTCAACTGTTCTTATATTAAAATATTAATTTTATAATATAAAAATCATAATTTAATATAAAATTTTATTTATCATTTTAATTATCATATGAAAATTATAATTACAATATTAAAATATTGATTTTATAATATGAAAACTATATTTTAATTATAAGTTTAAATTATAAGTTTAATTTGAATTTTATTTATTTTATTTTTATTTATTTTAATTTTATTTTTATTTTATATCAAATTTAATTTAAAACACTAAAATTAACTAAGGAGAGATTGAAATATTTTTTAAAATTTAATCTAATTTTTTTTAAGTTTATATAGTAGAATGAAATATTTTTCCTTAAAACAACACTATATACTGGTTGGACTATATAGTAGATTGAAATAATTTTCTATAAAAAAATTAAAATTATTATTTTAAGTGATATAAAATTTAATATGAATAAAATATTAACATATAAAGTAAACTTGTGGGACCCAATATGAGTTCTTCAGAATTGCACCATTGGAGTGAAAAATTAGTTGAATTGCTTCAAGCTGACGTGGCTTAATAGGTCCCACAAAGAACTCAAAAATGAGTTCACGGTTGGAGATGCTCTTACTATTATAACTAAAAATAAAGAAATGGAACTGAAGTAATTACCGTTTACCAATGATAATATGATATAGATAACATGTGCTCTATGCATACATCAATCTATCTTCTTCACATACATCAATCTATCTTCTTCATTGGATAAGGATTTTTCCAACACACTCTCAAAAGCCTGATAACAATGGCTTCTTCCATTACATCTTCTTTTCAAATCAGGTAGGTTTAAACAACCCTAACTTCTCTTCTTTCTTTCACTGATGCAAATTCCAACCATATTAATCTTACAAACCACTTTCATTTCTTTTTTTTTTCTTGTTTCTTCAATAATGGTTATGTGACTTTGTAAGATTACCCATTATAGGGTTAGTTCTCTTTTTCCTTACAACACTTCAAGTCTCAAACTTTGAGAAACCCCCACCAGTTTGAACTCCCTCACTTTTTTAATTTGTCAATGCTGTTTTTCATCCCTACTTTCGAACTCAATTGGGTCAAAAGGTTATAATTATATGCTGGCTGAACCAATATGGGGTGCTTTTTTGAATTTGGTTGTGACTGAATCATGATAACGTGAATGTTTAATTGAAATTTAATGAAATGTATGTTGCACTCTCCATGTTTGATGAAATGCTTATGAGAAGCATAGTTTCGGAATTTCAGGAATAATGACTCTAACTTTTGTTTAATGTATACATATGACTGATATAATTCCTTAGTTGGAATAATGACTCCTGAAATTATCAAAGAAAAGAGTCATTATTCCAACTAAGGAATTATATGTAAGGAGGAAGGAAGGAAAGGCAGGGAAGAAGAAGTGATGTAGGATCTTAATTTTCCCTTTTAAATTTATCTCTTCTTGTTTTTCCGTTGTTTCTGAGTAATGATGTACCAAGCAAAAGAAATTCATATTTATTCTATAAGCTACATAATTTGTGTTTGTGATGTTCAAAGCTATCATTATAGCTCCAAAACTTTAACTCAGCTGACAAAAACTGATATTATTAAGTTGGACGTCATCTTTAGTTCCAAAATTTTAACTCAGCTGACGCAAACCGATATTAATAGATTGGATGTCATCACTAATGTTTGAGCCCTAACACTCATGGTTGTGGGTGATTTCTAATGGTTATTACCATTTCGTCTAATACAAGATGAGGTATGTTAGAGGATCTCACAATTAAAATTAATTTGTATATTTTTAAATTGTACAACTCAATGAGTTCTAAATGTGAGATCACCAACTTAATCCACTCATTTTAAATTCTAATATGAGAGAACTCAAATCTGCTACTTAATATTTCAGTTCTAAGGGTGCATTTTCCCACTATTGATGCGTAAATTGTGGGAGTATTATCAAGTATGGTAACCGTGTTAAAAAAACCAGCCTCAAACTTTAACTTCACATTGGACAACAGAGTTTTGTTGAACATGTCCATATATGTCCATATATGATGATATAAGATTTGAAGTTTGTATGTAGGATACATTCAATCTATTCGAAATCTGTTGACAGTTTTTAAAACATCTTCAAGTTTGAATAAATTATTAGGAATGTGTATTAGGTCTGAGTGGTTAGGTATGAGATGACGAAGGTTTGTTCATAGCAGCTCGGACTGAGTGGTTAACTCCTATTACCAATGTTGATGCAGGAGAAGTATTAGGTCTTTTGACAATCGCTAGAAATTGAACTTGAGACCTCTTGGTTAAGTATACACAAACTACATCTCTTACCACCAAAGCATCACAACATTTCATGAACATGAGTACTGTTATTAATAGATAACCCCGTTCACGAATGACTATGTTAAAATCACTCGAGGATTGTTTCTCCCAAACAATTGGTACATGTTTTTATATAAATAGAGATACTAGTTAAGCATAAATATAGATGTGAAATTACATGTTTTAAGTGCCAAAAATTATATCTAAGTCATTCTTTTACTTTTCTAGTGCACAAGAATAAATAAGAGAACTTTATTCTGTAAAATAACATTGATCGATATGCTTAATGTGAATGTGCGTTTCATTTTAAGGTTTTCAAAATATCTTGAAGGGGATTTGTCGGATTGCCCATTTGCAGCCAATTTGCCTAAATTGGTGGGGGCAAGTCGAACCTAAAGTTTAGTATAAACACACACTTTGAAATTTATTTGTGGCACTTTCATCATACCATTTTCATCTTCTTCTTGTTCATATTTTGCTGTAGACCCCCAACACAAGATCTATCAATTTTCTTGACTGTGAAGGAAAAATTCTTCACCTATTCACATAAGAGTGAAAGGGTGGGCAGCTGATGTTCAGTCCCGTACTCACTATTTCATCTGTGTTAATAAAATTAAATTTGTGTAGAAAGTTCAATATTCCCTTAAGTGACTGAGATTGGTAGCAAAATCAACTCAATATCCATTTGTTTCAAACAATATTATAGGGATGTCTTCCATGTTCTCATAATTTTCTGACCAAATTGAGTCTTATGAAGTATACCAAAACATATAAAGTTTAACTTATCACCCCCATATTATATCTGAACCCCCCTATATTATACCTGACGCCCCCATATTTTCAAATTTTCAAAAATGTACTTGCTAATACTTACCAACCAAAATTTATTTTTCTTCCAAAATTTTCACTTTTACTAACATATCAAAAATAAAATTTATAAAATATAGGAAATTTCAAAATTTATGATAAATAATACTAGAAATTTCAAAATTTATGCAGATGCTTTCCATGTTCTCATAATTTCTTGGCCAAGTTGAGTCTTATGAAGTATACCAAAACATATTCAGTGATGTGGATTGAGCTATGGAACTTCCATGGGTTGAAAATAACATATGTAGTAAATATGGTAGTGGCGCATTCTCGATTTAAGAAATGAACTTCATGAATATAAGGTTCTATCTTCACTTTATCGAATGGACTTCATGAATATAAGGTTCAATTTCCACTTTAACAAGTTTAAACTAGGGGTCATGACTAACTTGTCATGGCCCTGTTTCAATTTCACTTTAATTATTCTCTATCAAATATAGGAAATTTGATTAAGTAAGAAGTACAAGTCCTTTAAACATTAGCATTTGAGTGTTCATATATGTTTTTATGAACATATTTTAATCATAAGCATCTTTTACTCAACAAAGGATATTAACAACCTTAAGAACAAATACATGTGTTAAATCTTTCAACAAAAAGTATGTATATAACTATACTTGCAAAAAGTATAATGTAGTGGATATTGTCGTACCTCGAAAAAAGAATACGACCTTGGTAAGGCACGTCGCACACTGCAAAATTGATTAACAGAGTCGCTACCAAACTTTATTTATTCTCAAAAAGAAAAATGAAAAATATTGATAAAACCCCTAAAATAATGACTCGGATATAGTTGTCTCAACCAAATCAGGGTTCAGAAGTCGATTATGCAAGGGGAAGATATTAACACCTCTCACATCCGTTATACTCAACGTGAACCATTTAGTTAGTTATGCTCATTAATGTTAGCTTTCAAATGTTTGGCTTCTCGAGTTATTAAAAGGAAAGAAAGAAAGGACAAAAAGGGAAATCCTTTCTATGGTTCCTGATGAGACTTTGAATATCTCTCATACGTATCTCCAAATGCGATGAAGAACTCAAGACTATGTAGTTCTTGGTAGAAAATATTTGTTTGTTGGTCGATTTTAGCGGAAGCTATATTGTAACAATCGACGGAAAAACATTGGTTACCCAAAACAGTTTGAGGAGTGGGCGTTTGCATCACACTGAATGGATTTCTATATATCAATATTCACGAGAAAACGTCACTTATCTAAACTCACACATATGTGGACAAAGCGTTATTTTGCATTGTCTCGAGATGAAATAACTTTTGTTTGTGAAATGGGTTTGAAGGTTGAGCCAAAAGGTAAAATGGTTTGAATGTGTTTGATGTATTTTTGAGTGATGATGAGAGTTCGGATGGGCGAGGTATACACCTTGGATTCTAACCTCGGGAGCTTGTGGTATACACCACGTTTCATTTCCATCTTATTTGAGAAAGTGTTTGATATACTTTGGTATTTTTGTTTTATTCAGGAAAAAAGGATTTGCAACAATCGCATTGGGAGTTTTTTTAGAGGATGACAAGTTTTATATGGTTGAGAATTACATATCATATTCTAACTCTCGGGAGCTCATGAAGTATATCACGTTCCCTTTTCCTATCTATTTACAAAAGGATGTTAGATAATGATTAAGTGTTTTTGGTTTTTATTTGGGAAAAAGAGCATGACGTTGGATCAGGCGTTTTTTTATTCGTTTGTGTTGCGGAATGAAAAAAGTTTGAAAATAGTTGATGGTGAAATGGATTTTGAAGTTGAAATGGTGAAAGTTAGGTGTTGACTAAGTGTTTTTATTCTAGAAAACGTTGATTTTATTTTTGAACGATTATTTAATTAGTTCACTTAATCTAACTAAGAGCAAGAAGATAAAAAAGAAAGAAAGCAAGTTAACAAAAAAATTACAATCAAAGGGATGTGGGTACATTGGTCATTTGGGGAATAAATGAAAAAAATAAATGCGTAATTACACTAGAGGTCCTCTAAGTTATTTGTTTGTCACAGGTTGACCCTTAAGTTTATTATAACTTGGTCCTTTAAATTAACAAACGTGTGTACCGTTACCCTTATATCTTTGACTAAATCAATCACGCAAAATATATAAAGTAGCATCAAACTACATAAAACAACATCCTAAATATATAAAGTAGCATACAAAATACATAAAATAAGATCCTAATTCAACACGTTTGTTAACTTAAAGGACCAAGTTGTTAAAAAAAAACTTAATGACCAACCTGTTACAAACAAATGACTTAAAGGACCTTTGGTGTAATTATGCCAAAAATAAAAATGAAGCAAAATAATAAAATAAAACAATATAAAAAATAATAAGAAAAAAGAAATGGTGGTGCATGTGTGGGTAAGGAGGTGCTAGAAATAGCATGGACCTAAAGCTCAATCTAAACACACTTAACCTTAATTTAAATAAAATAGATTATTAAAATAATAAAAAAATAAATGAAAAAATATCATGCAAAATGCACATGGCCGGACGGCGATAACATGCAGAAAAAAAAAGAGTTTTTACCAAATTTTTTTTAAAATTCAAAAACTCACCAACCAAACAATGACATGCAACATAACTATTAATAAAAAGAAAAAAAATTACTAACAAGGCAAAACACGAAAAAGAGGAAAGCATCAAATGTGTTCATGTTTCAGTATTTTTTTAAACTCTTTCTCTCACACACACGCACAAAAACACACACACACAAACACGCACGCACAGACACGTACGCATACAGACACGCGCGCAGACACAATTTTAACTTCTTATTCCCTTTAAAATAACACACAAGCCAAATTTACATGGGGCAACCGACCGGCCAGCCTAGTGGCAGCGGCGGTGCCGCCCCTCCCTCTTACATATCTCTTGATGAAGTCAAACATAACAATCCCTTCTCTTTTTTTGTTACTCTTTATCTTTGAACAAGTTCAACCAATGATAAAACAAAACTCAAACATATATCCATAACAATAAGTAAGATTCATAAATGAAAACAAACCTTACCAACCAAATTGTAAACAAAGAGGGAGGAAAGTGGTCGACTTCGTTTCAGCTGACGGTGCGTGTGAAGTCGTGGTGATTTAGGCGGTGAACAATGTTATGGCACGCTGGTTTTGCAACGCTAATGGTATGAGTTGTGTCGTCACCGGAGTGTGGAGCTTCGTGGAGGTGTAACAGTGGTGATGTGATGTTATTGAGGTTTGTATGTTATTGTTGCTGGTTGTTGGAAGTGAGTGTTTTTATTTTTCTCTTTTTATCAATTCCTTTTGAACATGCTGCAGGGGGCATCATTTTGCCCACGTTGGGTTTTTTGTGTCCTTTGGTTGGAGTTTCATGGCATGGAGGGAATAGATTGTTATAGTATGGGTAATGAAGATTTATTGTGAAGAAAATGTTAAGGTGGAGTGTGGTGTTTAATTATGTATGTTGGTTTGTGATTTGGAAAGAGAGAATGAAGAGTGAGGGAGTATATGGATGTAATGTATTGTTGTTATTGTAGTTTAAGAAGATTGAAGGATGGTGTGGTACATAGTGTTTATTTCTAAAGCATGAAAAAGATGATGTTGGTTTATGTTTGAATAATGAGATAGGGGTTCAACATCAAGGGAAGAGGTATTATATGAGCATGGAAGTTGAATGAGTTACATGGAGTAATGTTTACGGTGTGGGGTGAAAAAGAGATGACAAGTTATGTATATTTTGTGGTGGCTCACGTTCAAATCAAGAGGAAGGGGATCCTCTTTCTGCATTTTCTTTTCCACCTTTATTTCTTTTTGCTTTTTTTCGAATGAGAGAGAGATGGATCAACCTTGTGGAATATTGCCGCTTGTGCTATGTGTATTGGCTAGGTGTTTTTTGTTGGCATGTCACTCAATTAATGGCCAAGATATATATCGAGAGTTATAGGGTAACAAATTAATTAAAATGTATAAAACACCCTTGGAATTTTTTTAGATATTTTTGAGATAAGGATAAGATCAAAGAGTACAAATTAAATTTGTTTCTCTCAATAAAAGCAAATAAAATCAAATTGATTAATTCTTTGCTTCTATTTAATTTTTTGGGACATTTTGATTAAAAATAAATAAAAGGAAATAAAATGAATAAAAATAAGGCGTGAAAATGCGTGAAAAAATAAACTGAATGCATTATAATGATCTACACAGAATAAACTTCTGGAAAATAGACAGATAAAGATCAAATTTTAAAATAAAAAATGTCCGGTTAAAAAGTTTCAGGCTTATCAAAATTCAAACGTAAAAGGAACCAAAAAATTAAATGAGAACGCCAGGTTAAACTACGTGAACCATATATTAACAAAACTGCCAATTGCAAGCCCAATCTCGAAATTTTTTGCCCGCTAATTTTGTACACATTTTAAAATCGATCATATCAGTTTATCTGTAGAACCAAAAATTTATTATGGTCGACATTTTAAGCATTATGCGAGATGAAATCCGTGTTATGATATATAGATGATGCTAATGTCATGATGCATGTATCGATTCAAAGATTCAAGGACAAAATTGGGGTGTGATAGCTTCCCCTATTTAAATAGTTTTGCCTAATGGTACGAGCGATGACAATCCCCATAGCATCCTGATGAAAAGTATTTAAGCCTTGCGATAGGAGATGAACCATAGCAAGGCATCTTATAATGGATAAAGAATAGAAGATGGAACTGTGGTGAATGATGAAGATATGTGGCAGTGATGGCCCACAGAGGAATATGGAGGGTGAAGACTCATTAGGGATAGAAATCCTACTGAAGAAATTCACCGGGGAATATGCAAAGGTGATGGCTATCTGTCGCTACTGCGAAAATCGGCGCCGGCTGAACAGAAGAGTCGCCACCGTGCGTTATTTATCCCAACGGAGGGAAAGGAAACGCTCAGAGTAAACCTACCGCAAAGAAGGGAAAGGAATGGTCATCGCAACCAAAACCTGGGTTCGGGAGTCAGTTACGCAAGGGGAAGGTATTAGCACCCCTCACGTCCGTCGTACTCGACGGGATCCACGCTTGCTTTTGGGTATGGATTGTTATTCTATCTACTCTATAGGTCAGGGGGTTAAAAGAAAAGAAACTGACTCGGCAAAGTATCGCACTTTATGCCTACGTATTCCCGTCTGGAACGAGAAATCAGAGTCAACGTAGTTCGCCTACCTACGGGAAAGGAGGGGAAGGTTGCTCGCTAGGATATCGCATCCTATGCCTACGTACTTTCATACAGCATGAAAGATCAGAGCAAACGTAGTTCGGGCCACGTACGACACAAGTCTGTTTTGATTGCTTTTATCTCCTTCTGAAAAAGGGTTTCTCTGATTAACAGTCCAAGCGGACAAAAATGACGTTTTGATGAGTTCACATTCTTTTACGGAAGAAGTGTCTTTTATTGTGTTTGAAATCTTTATTGTGTTTTTCTGTTTGTCTTTGAGAAAGAAGAGACAGAACTCTAACCTACAGTTGCGAAGGGAATCAAACTAACCTAGTGTTATCATGCATGGGTTAAGACCTAATGTCTATCATGCTCCTCTCTTGCACAGAGAGAAACAGAGATCCTAAGGGAATAGACGGAAACAGAAACAATAGCATATATACAATAAAGCAGTAAAATGCATGGATGCAGCAATACAAGCGAGGCAAGGGAGTCCCACTCAACCTCGAACCTAGAAAACAACAGGCAAAAGTGAACAGCATTCACTTTCAACCTAACAGATTAAACAGCAAACAATACAGTCAGGGAAATTCACACAATACATCAAAAATTAATAACAGCAAAAGCTAAACAGCAAAGCAGCTCTGCATCAGCATATGTCCTCAAGTCATCTCCAAACAGCTACAAGCTTCAAGCAAGCATCAGTCTTCAATCTGCAATGGCTTTTCTTCAAGTCTTAATCTCCCAGATGAATATCAGTCAACAAGATGAAATGGATGTTAAACAGTCAATTCCCTACCAAGGGTGGCTCACTGACTGTTAACATGATACTAACAGTTTTCCTTCAAAAGTTCTATCTTTTAAATACATTCACTAATCCTTCCAAAGGAAGGAGGTGGATATTTAAAAGAGACTTTGAATCATAGAGAAAGGATGGAGGCAAACAAGACCTTCCATGTTTGTGAATCAAGCCTTCTACTCTAGAGCTCTGCCTAGCTCCTAAACCCTATAGCCTTCAACAGCTGCCAGCAAGATGCTCCTCATCAACTCTGTAAGTTGGTCTTCATTCTCTTTGATCTCCAATAGGCTTCATCAACACAGTCTTCAGCTCAAGCCCCAAGCCCCAAACAAGCCCAATACCCCCACACAGTCAAAAAATAACCCTAGAGAGGGCACACCACACAGTCAAGCAATTACAAGCAGTACACCAATAGTAATAGTAGAATAGGGGAAACCTAGTAATTTCTAAGGGATCTATTATCAACCCATAATACCCCTATAGTCCCATACCCCAAAATTCAAACTACAACTCATAAAGGAAATGATTTACTACTCCTATGTTATCTCCTAAACCCTAGTTTTGATCCTCCTAATCACACCTAAACTAATCATCTAAAATTTTAATCTAAAATTATGAACTAAATTTTATATACAAGCTAAAGTTCTAAGCTAATCAACCTAAAAAGAATGGATCAAAAATGCAAAAGAATCTAATTAAACTAAAATCAACAATATCATGTATCAAACTAAACCATTTAAAAAAAGCTATTTAAGAGAAAAATGCACAAAAAATATTAAAACAAGATAAAATGCCATTTTTAATATTTTCTATTTTTCTTAACAGAATTATAAACCTAATGCAAAAACAACCAATTAAAAATAAGCATTTTTTATTTTGTTATGATTTTTTAAAGAATAAAAAAAATGAAAGAAATTAATATGAATTATATGGGCTGAGGGGTGCAACTAGTATTCAATTCAGTTAAAACATGAGGATGGGCCCAGACTGGGGGCGCACATAGCAAAGCGCGTCTGGGCCCAATTGATCAGAAAAAAAAACAAAAAGAAAATAAGCCACATACGGTGCAGAAAGTAAGTAATTCAATGCATTTGGTGTTGGGCCTTGAAACTAGGGGTGGAAATAGCAACATTTGCTGAGCCCAGGATGCGTTAAGTGAAACGCATCGTTTCGTCCCACTCAGTCTTTCCCTCCAGATCTCCAATTAAATCTGAGCCCTTGGATTGCCTTTGAGTCAATGGTCTTATGCCTGATCGTGTGGTTCTCCTTCATTGTCTACCTTGGACAAACCCTAAGCCAGAAAAATCCTCACCATGCGCAAACCTTCCACCTCTCTGTTCTCCCTCGTACCTCCATGAAATCTCACGATGTAAAAACCAAAAACGATCTATTCTCTTCCCTCTACACAGCCATGGCATCAGTTTCTTCTAAAGCTCAATCCACATCCAAACCCGATAGGTAGAAGGTATTGACTCCACCATTTTACACTGATATCCATCATGCTAACTCCTTCTAATTCTTACCCTAACATGATCTACACACTTTGTTGATCACTCTCAGATATCAAACTAGTATTATCAAGCCCTAAACTAGGAATTCTAAGCCCTAACAGATTTGGTGCACCAATGGCAACTTCCATGAAATGTCTTCAAATTCATCAGAAGTGATCATCTAACTAATCCTAACCATTCTAACCTAATAATTCTCTAGCATGCTAACTAAATCAGCCAATTCGAAAGGAAAACTAACCTGGTGTAAATGATGAAAACAGGTGGAGAATTCTTCAGATCTAAAGCTTGCAATGCTCTGGATTTGATCAACACACTTGATCCTTGATTCTGTATGCATTAGATCTTGTTCAAACCTCTTGAATCTTGCAATCACAACCTTCTTGCACCTTGGATGATGAAGTTGGTAGCACACGATTCCTTCCTCAATTCAACCAGATATTGATGGAAATTGGATCCTTGAATGATGGAGATGATGATAAGATCAAGAAATTTGGAAATTGGTGAAGATTTGATGGAGTTTGAAGTGGTTTTGCAAAATGGAAGAATGAGGTATAACTATGTGTTATGAACAAAATGAATCACCAACCCTCACATGAAGCTACTCAATCCAATATATAGACACTCATGGACCTTTCTAGAATTTGATAGAAACTTCTTGTGCACATTTCCCTTGGATTTTGATTATGTTACTTCATACATAAGTAACCAAGCATAACTTCCAAATTTTGAACCAAACTCAAAAATCCACTTTTGCCAATGTTCTTAAAACATTTTTTCCAATCAAAATGACCTATAATTTCATCCCATTTGGCCAAATTATGAAAAATCTCAATTTTAGGTCACTTTTATTCATTAAATTCCCTTTTTAAATGACCAAATTTGAAACCTTGAGCTATGAGCCTTTCCAAACTTTCATGATCACTTTTATAGACTCAAAATGTCATTTGGAGCAAGTTTTATGTTGTGAAGTTTTTCATCTGAAGCTTCCTTGTATGAGTTTTGGGCATAGGTTTGAAATGACCTGTAATTCTCAGATGACCAAAATACCCTTTGCTTGCCAAGACCATAAGTAGAGCTCCACAAATCATATGAAGGAATACCATACCTTTCTAGAAATATAAGACAATTAGGAACAACTCTTATGTTGACCATAAATTCATTTGAAACCTCCTTGAAGGGTAAAAGTTGCTTGGAAGACAAGTAACTTTCACAGACAAAATTTCAGATACCTCAGATGACCTGTAACTTGCAAGGACCATAACTTGAGTTATATAAATCTCCTTGATGTCTTCCACCACTCAAATTAAAGGTCTTGAGATCCTCTACAAGTTTCATGTTGGCCAAGGATCCATTTGAAGCTTTCATTTTGAATTATCTTGCTTGGAAGTTTGACCTAAATCAGGGGATTTTACACAGAAACCCTAATTTTGAAACTCCTCTTCTCCTTGATTTCTCTTGATTTCTTCTTGGCACAACACCACATCCTTATCTACATGTCAAATTATGAACCCCACATCTCTCCATTAGCCCTTACTACCTTTCAATCAATCAATTGACCTAGGGTTGACCCAGGGTTGACCCAGATGAAACCCTAGTTGACTGTCTTCAACTGCAGCTCTTGTGATCACATCAATGACTTGTCTCCCTTTCAAAATGACTTTCCATACCCTCTATGATGCCCATATACTCTCCATGCTCAATTCACAGCTCACAACTTCTTCGATGATATTCAGATACCCTCAGATAGGAGATAGATGCACTGCTTGATCCACTGACTTCTTAGCTTTCAAATTCTTTCTGATGACTTGGATATGCTTGAATTTGAATAATAACCTCTTGATAGGCTCATAGAGATGAGAATAGTACTTGGTCCCTTGTTGGATGACTTGCTATGCTATGCTATGCAGATGAGTATACTATGTACATGACTCTATATGCAAATGCTAATGTAATTGAAACATAAACCAAGTGAAATAGGTTGAGCAAATTTTAGGGTGCAACAGCTGCCCCTATTCAAGCGACTTGGACCCGATTGGGTGAAGAGCGAACGACCTTCAAACATTCGAGGTACGAGACGGTTGAATACTAAGAACCCGGAAATTTGCCAACCGCAGAAATGAACTGCAACACTGCCTGGGGAACGACATTCATCAACTGAATCTAACTGTTACAGCAACCAACTGATCCATTAGCGACCGTGCTGGGGATTCTTTTCATCATCCTGAAAAAGATTCTATCATCGAAGAAATCTCAACTAAACTTGTCCACGTTAGGACTCCACCTGCCGTCAACACGGAAAAAATCTCGGCGACTTCGCTGGGGATGACTCGTCTGCATTTCATCAGGGATAAATCGTCCACGTTAGGAATAAACTCTTCCACGTTAGGAATAAACTCTTGTCCACGTTAGGAATAACTCTCTTCTGGATCTGTCCACGTCAGGACTAAACTTTCCACGTAAGGAATCACCTCTTTCTACATAAGGAATCAATCTTTCCACGTAAGGAATCACCTCTTCTTTCCACGTAAGGAAACCATCTTTCCACGTAAGGAAAAAAACTCTTTTTTCCACGTAAGGAATCCATCTTTCCACGTAAGGAATCCAATCTTTCCACGTAAGGAATACATCTTCTTTCCATGTAAGGAAACCATCTTTCCACATAAGGAATCACAATCTTTCCACGTAAGGAATCACAATCTTTCCACGTAAGGAATACATCTTCTTTCCACGTAAGGAAACCATCTTTCCACGTAAGGAATCACAATCTTTCCACGTAAGGAATCACAATCTTTCCACGTAAGGAATCACCTCTTTCCACGTAAGGAATCCATCTCTTTCCACGTAAGGAATCAATCTTTCCACGTAAGGAATCACCTCTTTCCACGTAAGGAAACCATCTTTCCACGTAAGGAAAAAACTCTTTTTTCCACGTAAGGAATCCATCTTTCCACATAAGGAATCCATCTTTCCACGTAAGGAATCCAATCTTTCCACGTAAGGAATCACCTCTTTCCACGTAAGGAATCACCTCATCTTGATTTGTCCACGTCAGGACTCCCATCTCGTCTTGATTTGTCCACGTCAGGACTCCCATTTTCTCTGCTGAGAAAATAAAACTTGTCCACGTCAGGACTCACATCTTCGTCTGTACAAGAAAATCTTATCAACATGGGGGTAACATCGTCCACGTCAGGACACCTTTCGTTGACCCGAAGAAATATAAATTCGTCCACGTCAGGACTCGCGCATCTTCGACCCGCTGGGGAAATAAAACTTGTCCACGTCAGGACTCCCGCTTCACCAACATGAAGAAAGATGAATTTGTCCACGTCAGGACTCGCGCATCTTGTCGTCATGAAGAATTATAAACTTGTCCATGTCAGGACGCACATTTCACCATTACGAATAAAGATATCTGCTGGAAATAAATGGTCCACGTCAGGACACCAACACAAAGAGTAATCAATTTTGTCAACATCATGACTTCACATTCCACCAATACCGAGAAATTGAATCTGTCCACGTTAGGACTAGCACATCTCATCCACCCGGGGAAATAAATCTGTCCACGTCAGGACACCCATTTATCCGTCAATATAGGAATAAATTGTCCACGTCAGGACCCATTTCTCCATTGATCCCAACCCACAAACTTCTTAGCACTGACGTGACAGCGACTTTGAGGCGGACTCTACTGGGGATATTTGGAAACCAAACTACCGGACGCCTGTTCTGATAACCGGCGGCAGCCTCTGAAATTCTGATTCATGAAACCTTTTGATGCTGACGTAACAACAACTTTGAAGAAAGCAATCCGCTGGTCGGACTAGAGACACTTCAACAAGCAACCCTGGCGGGGAAAACAAGAGACATCTACACAAATAACTCTGCTCGGGGATAAAGAGAAATTTATCATGATAACTCTGTGGGGAATAATGCCAAAACCGACATTTTCGTTGAATGTCTCACGTCGAGATCTTGAATGTTTGGTAATTCATTTGAGCAAGAGCTCCCTCCATCTGCAAGAGAAACAATACTTGAAACAAACAGTTAGCTAACCTGGTTCATGTTTCAAAATGCATATGCTTGACAATGACACCATGCTCCATACGACATGGAAATGCTACGCGCCTTTATTTGGTAGATGCAAATATGACACTATATGCCAATGCAAATGCAGGCTCGAACTGCTGGGATACAGAAAACCGCTTCAGCAAAATAAATGCTGAAGACAAAGCCAACTCCGCTGGGGGTAGCCAGGTGCTACAGAATTATTCCAGCAAAATAAATGCTGGAAAAGTGAAGCCAACTTTGCTGGGATATTGTGAATTTAACCAAGCACCTCATTGAAGTAACACCCTGCTGGGGAATATAACTCTGCTGGGGAATAGCAGATGTGCCCAGTATGATTGGGCTTCTGCTAGGGAGTGAACAGGTATCCCACGGTATTCTGGCAAAATAAATGCCGGGACACACAACCAACTCTGCCGGGGATAGTCTTAATCTTCGAGTTCCACTGGGAGGAAAGAAAACACTTGATGAAAAGAGAACTCCGCTGGGGACGAAACGATTCTCTTGGGGAAGATCAACTGACTCCGCTGGAGGAGAGTAAATGACCCTACTGGGAAGGGTAGACTGTCTAGGCACAGCTCACGAGTTGGAAATATTAATCTTCTGAGGCTAAACCACTCTGCTTGAGATGGGGGAATCCTTCTGGGAACACCACACTGTCTGAATACAGCCTTCGATCTGGGAATCGTCAAACTCTACCGAGGATAAATGACTTTGCTGGAGAATATCCTTCGAATAAGCTGCGGCTAGCTGGGGAATTCGATCCTTCTTCAGTAAGGAACATTGCTATCTTAGAAGCGCGACCTGTGTGGGGATCGGGTCTTTCGTTACAAGCTTCTGGTCCATACTGCATTCTTTTGATCGTCCATTTCGTACGGTTACGGACCCTGCAACACCACAAACAAGACAAGACAAGTCTATGCAACCAAATCTATTCAGGTTAGCGTTAGTGACATTACTTTCAGTTAATTCGAAGTTTTAGCAATTATTGGCAAGGGCCAGCGACGTTATGCACATGCTAGTTTCATTAAACCTAGGCGTTTATCATGCACAAAACAGTAAAGAACCAGCATCAAATACTGAATAACATGTTTTATTGATTGTGCCCCTGAATAGGCGGAGTTTTGTACACGGGATGTAACTCCTGAAAAGAGGAAGCTACGCACAACAAATATACAAATATGCACAAGAAGCATAAATATATTGACAAATCAAATTTATACACATCTCGGCAACGGGATGCAGATGAACACCACGAGCTGATTCTCCTATGACTCGCCCGACTCTGATGCTTTCCCGGTATCCACACTTCCGAAGAGATTGTTTCTGATAATCGACCCCTCAGGTATATTCGCCGCACCAATGCTCAGTGTAGTATCAAATTCGGACCACAATCATTTGCTTTTTAAATCCCTAACTTTTGCGTGAACCGCCCTTTACGGGTTTTCAGTTCACCGGGATACCCTTTTTTGCCGAAGCCGCCCAGTGTAGGTTTTCAACTTCGCGGGTGTACATTTTTTCAATTTTATCCCTAACTTTTGCCCGAACCCCTTCATTCTGTTTTTGGTTCGCCAGGATGCCCCATTTTTGCCTGGACTTTCTTTTTTTTGTCCAGCGGGTCAATTTCAAGCAAAGTATTTTTTAACTGCGTCCGAATTCACAGGCGACGTAAAGTCTTCACCGTCCATGGTGGACAACAATAAAGCCCCTCCTGAAAAGACTTTTCTGAAAACATATGGCCCTTCGTAGTTGGGGGTCCACTTGCCCCTGTGATCTGCCTGCGGCGGGAGAATCCTTTTCAGCACAAGGTCGCCCGTCTGAAAGCTCCGCGGATGTATCTTCTTATCATATGCTTTCTTCATTCGGCTCTGGTACAAACGACCGTATGCTAGAGAAGCTAGCCTCTTCTCATCCATTAAACTCAGTTGGTTCAACCTGTCTTTCACCCATTCTGCTTCGTCTAGTTGGACATCTCGTAGTACTCTCAGAGAAGGAATCTCGACTTCCAATGGTAGCACTGCTTCCATCCCATATACTAACGAGAACAGGGTTGCCCCGGTCGATGTGCGTACCGTCGTACGATAACCGTGCAAAGAAAAAGGTAGCATCTCATGCCAATCCTTATAGGTCACCACCATCTTCTGAACGATCTTCTTTATATTCTTATTGGCCGCTTCAACAGCGCCATTCATCTTGGGTCGGTAAGGGGAGGAGTTGTGATGCTCGATCTTGAAATTCTGACAGAGCTCCTTCATCATTTTGTTATTCAGGTTTGAACCGTTGTCTGTGATTATCCGCTCGGGGATCCCGTATCTGCAAATGATATCTCTCTTGATGAACCTGGCTACCACCTGCTTAGTCACATTTGCGTAAGACGCCGCTTCCACCCACTTGGTGAAGTAATCGATTGCTACTAGAATGAACCGGTGCCCGTTAGAAGCTGTCGGCTCGATCTTTCCAATCATATCGATTCCCCACATCGAGAATGGCCATGGCGATGACATCACATTCAGAGGACTCGGAGGCACATGGATCTTGTCTGCATAGATTTGGCACTTGTGGAACTTCCTCGCAAACTTGAAACAATCAGTTTCCATAGTCAGCCAAAAATAACCTGCCCGCAGCAGCTTCCTCGTCATAGCATGCCCACCAGCATGCGTACCAAATGTACCCTCATGTATTTCCTCCATGAGCAGCTTTGCCTCTTTCTCGTCTACACAACGCAGCAGCACCAAGTCGTGATTTCTTCTGTACAAGACACCATCCGGATTCAAATAGAAATTACCTGCCAATCTCCTGAGAGTCTTCTGATCTTGACTGGATGCCCCAGCCGGATACTCTTTATTCTTCAGGAAATTAAGGATATCAAAATACCACGGTTTATCGTCAGATGCTTCATCAATGGCAAATACGAAGGCAGGTCTGTCAAGCCGAGAGATAACAATTCTGGGAGCCTCGTTCCAGAAGTTGACTTTGTACATGGAAGACAATGTGGCCAGGGCGTCAGCCATCTAATTCTCCGCTCGCGGTACATGATGCAATTCAACCTTGTCAAAGAAAGGCAACAATCTCCTCGCATAATTCATGTACGGTATTAAATTGGGCTGACGTGTCTCCCATTCCCCTTTGATTTGATTCACCACCAGAGCTGAGTCTCCGTATACGTCTAGATTTTTGATTCGCAAATCAATGGCTTCTTCAAGCCCCATGATACAAGCTTCGTATTCGGCTTCATTATTGGTAACCGGAAAGGTCAATCGAGCGGTAAACGGGATGTGCGACCCGTGTGGAGTAGTGATGATTGCCCCTATTCCGCTACCATAAGCGTTTACAGCTCCGTCAAAAATCAACTTCCACTTGGAACCCAATTCTGGTCCTTCGTCTGGCAACGGCTCTTCGCAATCTTTCATCTTCAGGTACATGATATCCTCGTCAGGAAAATCAAACCTCATCGATTGGTAATCTTCAATAGGCTGCTCTGCTAAGTACTCAGACAGCACACTCCCCTTTATAGCCTTTTGCGAGACATACTGGATGTCATATTCAGTCAAGACCATCTGCCAACGGGCAATTCTCCCCGATAATGCCTGCTTTTCGAATACATATTTAATAGGATCCATCTTTGAGATGAGCATGGTTGTATGATTCAGCATGTATTGCCTTAAACGCTTGGCGGCCTAGGCTAGCGCGCAACAAGTTTTTTCAAGCATTGAATACCGAGATTCACATTCGGTAAATTTCTTACTCAAGTAATAGATCGCATGCTCTTTTCTTCCTGTCTCGTCGTGCTGACCGAGAACACACCCCATACTTCCCTCAAGAATTGTCAAATACATAATCAAGGGTCTCCCTGCCACTGGGGGTATCAAAACAGGAGGCTCCTGCAAATACTGCTTTATTTTATCGAACGCCTTTTGACAATTTTCGTTCCACGTTACAGCCTGGTCTTTTTTCAACAGCTTGAATAATGGCTCACACGTAGCTATCAGGTGAGATATGAACCGGGCGATGTAGTTCAACCTCCCCAAAAACCCGCGCACCTCTTTTTCTGTTTTAGGCGTCGGCATCTCTTGTATTGCTTTTATTTTAGCAGGATCGACCTCTATTCCTTTTTCACTCACGATAAACCCCAGCAATTTACCCGATCTCACCCCGAAGGTGCACTTGTTAGGGTTCAGTCTCAGCCTGAACTTCCTAAGCCTTTTGAATAACTTCAGCAGATTCACCAAATGCTCTTCCTCCGTCTGGGATTTGGCAATCATATCATCAACATAAACTTCGATCTCTTTATGCATCATATCATGAAAAAGAGTTGTCATTGCATGCTGATACGTTGCCCCAGCATTCTTTAGTCGGAAGGGCATCACTTTGTAACAAAATGTTCCCTAAGGCGTAATGAAAGTGGTCTTCTCCATGTCCTCTGGCGCCATTTTAATCTGATTATAGCCCGAGAAGCCATCCATGAAGGAGAATACGGAGAATTGAGCAGTGTTGTCGACCAGCACATCGATGTGAGGAAGCGGAAAATCATCTTTTGGGCTTGCTTTATTTAAATCACGGTAATCTACGCACATTCTCACTTTACCGTCTTTCTTTGGCACTGGTACAATGTTAGCGACCCATGAGGGATATTTTGTAACAGCTAGGAAACCAGCATCCCATTGTTTTTGAACCTCCTCCTTAATTTTCACTGCCATATCAGGTCTAGTTCTGCGAAGCTTCTGCTTGACCGGCGGGCATTCTTCTTTCAACGGCAGACGGTGCACAACCATATCTGTATCAAGCCCAGGCATGTCTTCATACGACCAAGCGAACACATCACTATACTCTCTGAGCATTTCAACCAGTCTTCGCTTGACGTCGCTTTGCAGCGCGGCTCCTATACGGATGTTCTTTTCAACCCCTTCCGACCCCAGGTTAATAATTTCGACAACCTCCTCGTGAGGCAGAATGACTCGTTCTTCTTGCTTCACCAGCCAAGACAATTCTTCGGGAACGTCACCATCTTCAACAATCTCTTCTTCGGCATGAAGTACCGGGTGCTCAAAGTCGAGACGAGTCATAGGTGGTTCAATGATGTCATCTGAAAATGTTATCCTGCAAAAGGAATGGTTAAATGCTTCAAAATGCGTATAAAGCGAATAACCACGTTGCCATTTTATTGCAAACACAAAACAAGAAAAACAGGGATCGCAATATTTGCACATGAAAAAAACGCCTTTTATTTAATGATTAAACTCGCAATGTTCATAACAGCACGACCCTAAGCAAATCATGATGCCCCGGGCAAGACACCAGATTGTTTAACAATTAAAAAAACAAAGCATTACTGTTTAAGAGTCACAGGAACAATCTCCTGAATAGACCAATTGCATAATCCTTGTCCTGGCACGCTCGGCTGAATCCAGGCGTCCATATCGCAGTCGCTGTCTCCTTCGTCAGACTCTGAAGCAGCATTGATGGTCTCGTGACACACTCCACTGGCAGTGATGGTTATTGGTTCTCTGAAACGGGGTGCCCCCACAGCAGGTGTTGATGACGACGGTTGATATCCTAGCCCAAATCGGTCCATCTTCACGGGAATATCCAGCACTTTGCCCCAGCCCTTTGTCTCACCAGTCTCTACTAAAGCTTGAGCTTCCTTATATGACGAGACGGCTACCTCCGATGCTTTGCTCGGCCCGGGACCTTTGTCTTTGATGCGCAACCCTTCAAATGCCTGACAGGGTGTTTCGTGAATCTCGCCATCGACCTCCACATACTTAAATGATGACAGATGGCTGACCAGTATATCTTCTTCCCCACATACAGTGACCACGCTGTCTCCTACCATGTATTTCAACTTTTGATGCAAGGTAGACGTGACTGCCCCGACACCATGAATCCAGGGTCATCCGAGAAGGCAGCTGTATGCTGGCTGGATATCCATGATATAAAATTCAGTCGCGAAAACCTCCGGCCCCACCTGTAGAGGTAATGTTATGGATCCAAAAACCGTTCTTCGCGTACCATCGAATGCCCTGACCACCAAGTCACTGGGCGTACACAGGATTCCTCTGACATCTAATTTCATCATTGCTTTCTTGGGCAGCACATTCAAAGACGATCCGGTATCGACCAGCACGTGAGACATGACTGATCCTCTACACTCCACAGACACGTGCAACGCCATATTATGCTCTCTTCCCTTCGGGGTCAAATCAAAGTCGGTAAATCCCAAGCTATGGCCTGCGTTTACATGCGCCAACACCCCCTCCAGCTGATTCACGGACACATCTTGGGGTACAAAGGAAGTATCCAGAACTTTCAGTAATGCATTTCTGTGAGCTTCAGAACACAATAGCAACGACAATATAGATATCTTTGACGGCGTCTGTTGCAGATGCTCAACAATTTTATAATCACTTTTACGAATCAAGCGCATGAACTCTTCCACATCCTTCGATGCCGTTTCTTTCTCGTTCCCCTGCACTGGGACATTCTCAACCATCTTTCCTTTTCCCTTTGCCAGTCATTCAGCCTCTACCTCAGGCGATATGAAGATTCTCCCACTTCTTATCATACCTCCAGTACCGACAACATTGTCTACGGTCTCAGCTGGCTGCTTATTAACATCAATCTTTACCCCATCACAATATACTTCCAACCCATAGAACCATGGGACTGCCTTAGTGCTCTCGTACGGGATTGGTCCGGCCTTGGTGATGGTGATCGGTGGTCGCTTGGCCGGTGCCGTTATGGTGATCGTTTTTCGAGGAATCGTCACAGTAGCCACATCACTTTGCTTGTCTGCTAATACCCCTGCAGGTTCTTCAATTGCTGCTCGGTCAAATTGCAATGTGCCGCCATCTATTAAAGCCTGAATACCTTTCTTTAAGTCATCACAACCCCCAGCTAGGGACCAGCACTCTAAACAATACTCGTCGCACCCCGGATACACACCACCTTGCAATAATCTGCTCTTTATCTCGCTCAATGATGTCTTTAAGTCGTCGACATTCATAATCAAATTCAAACCCTCCTTGGTTAAAATGGCATTTGCCCCATGGTTGGGCATGGGCTTTTGCACTATATTCGGACCCGCCGTTCCAAAATTGATAGCCTTACTATCCAATAGATCCTGCACTACGTGCTTGAATGCGTGGCAACCCTCTACATCGTGGCCAGGAGCCCCAGAGTGGAATTCACAGTGCCTGCTTGCATCATAACCATACGGAGGAGTGCCTGTTATTGGCGCCAGAGTTCTCTTCTCCACCAAGCTCAACCCTAATAACGTCTGTAGCAAATCTGCATGCGTTGAAGGAGGCTTTTCAAACACTCTCCTTGGTTTACCCCCCTGGAATCTGCGCTGGGCAGGCTGCGCCCCCTGTTGTGGCTACTGTTGCTGTTGTTGTTGTTGTATTGGTTGTTGCTGAAACGGAATAGTAACGCTTGCCACCTGCTGCGGCTGATTGTACTGGTTTCGACCTCTGCCCCGGCCTCGGCCTCGGCCCCCAAACACTGCGCTTGCATCGCCCTGACGACGCCCACCAAAAGCCCTTCTATTATTGCCAGCCGAAGTGGATTCCTCAGCTTGGAATCTTCCCTGTTTAATGTTACTTTCAATCTTTTCTCCCATCAGAATTAAGTCTGAGAAACTGCCCAAAGAAGTGTGAAACAACTTGTCATAAAACATGCCGGTGGATGTTCCTATGAACATGTCATTCATTTCCTTGTCCTCTAGAGGAGGATGGACTCTGGCTGCCATGTCACGCCATCTCTGCGCATACTCTTTGAAGCTCTCACCTTTTTTCTGGGACAACCCCTGCAGTTGGACCCGGTTGGGTGCCAAGTCGCTGTTATACTTATAGTGAGCTACAAATGCTTCTGCCAGCTGCTTCCATGTCTTTATATGAGTTGGTTCCAATCCCATATACCACTCGAGGGAAGGACCAGACAAGCTATCTTGAAAGAAATGCATTAACATCCTCTCATCGTTAGAATACACTGACATCCTTCTGTAATATGACCGCACGTGCACTTTTGGACAGGTGTCCCCTTTATACTTGTCAAATGTAGGAGCTTTGAATTTGATTGTCACCCTCAGGCCACGCACCAGACCCATTGTTGACATATCTAGGCCAATAGCACTTTGACTTGCGACCCCCTTCATCTGCTCCTCGAGCATTCTGATCCTCTGAGAGTCATCCATCGGCCCTTCGAAACCTCCACCGGAGAAAGCGTCCTATTGCTGGTCTTCTTGCCAATTACCATTCCCAGCTCCATATCCATCGTATCCGTTGTTACGGCCAGCTCTGGTCTAATTCATTATCGGGCCTCGCCCCTTGTTACCATACCCCAGAGCAACTCCAGCAGGTCCAAAAGTCATTAACCCAGCACCATTTCCATTTCCGAATCCTCCATAACCCTGATTAGTCATACCATATCCGTCCTGCCCGAAGCCTTGAGTATTGAAACCGTACTTCCCAGCCTGGTCAAACCCCTGGTCATTGAACCCGAATCCAGCATTACCGAAGCCATTGCCTCCCATATTATCACCCAGGTTAACATCTCCAAGCCCAACATTGTTAACGATAGTCTCGTTCCCCATTCCAACGTTACCGTTCCCGGCAGCAGTGCTGTTGTTGACATTAACAGCAGGTATGTTGACTACAGGTGGAGCCACTGGTGTGGGGGTACCATCCCCATGAACGGTGTCGACTCGCACAGACTGATGATCCTCATTTCCATGCCCAGCATTCCTTACCAACAGAGGCTGCACCAAAGCTTGCAAGTTCTCCTGCCCTTTCGCAATGGTCTCCATTGTCTGCATGAAGAGCGCCAGCTTCTCACGCATGTCTTGCATCTCATTCTGCATTTGATCCATAATTCTTCGGTAGTTGGTGTGAGTGGAGTATCGGTGCGGGCGCTGATCTTCAATCCTGAAAAGACCCTGGTACAGTGCAGGAAATGAGATATAGTTCGATAATCACCTGTAATGCAATATGAATGGGAATGCAATGCAGTATGTGTCTGTGCATTAGGGAATATCATTCCCCGATTCTAGTGCGAAGGTGCCAGTGCAGTGACAGTGCTAGCAATGCGGTGATCGGAGCTGAATCATAGAAAACGCCTCATATATTGCAGAGAAATCCATTAAGCCAAGAATACAATATCACTGAGTGTTCAATAAGAAGGCATGACCTCAACCAACAATCCTGGTGATGGTCAGCACTATACAAATAAAGCATCAATACATGAAATGGTCAAGTGCACTCATAAGCCTGGTACTCTTCTAGTAACTTCTTAGTCTCGGGGTGACTTGGTCGGGTAAGCAGACCCTCAACAAGTTGATTTCTTCGCTTGAGAACACGTCGCACGTCACCAGCGGTTCCCTCCCATGCCCCTTCTCCGAAGCAATCCTCTAGCTTCCGCTTCTGAGACACAGCTTCGTTCCTGCCTTCGATGGCCTTGTTCAATGCATTCTGGAGACTATATCTGGTCATCACCTCTTCTTCATACTTCTTAATGCTAGCCTTCAACTGTTCTTCGAGTTCAAAAATTTGCTGCTTCAATTTATCTTCCCTCTTTTTATTGTTGGTTAGCGTAGCATTCCAAGTCTTGTTACAAGAAGAGATTTCTCGGTGGGCGGCGTCGAGTGCTTTCTTTTTGGACTCCAACATGTCATGAGAGCTTCTGAACTCTTTACCCAGACGTTCATGCTTCTTTTTCTCTTCAGTCAGCTCAGCACCTAGCCTGTTTACTAGATCGATCTGCTGTTGGAAAGCATGCACAGCCTTGTTCTTCTCACTGCGCACCTGAGCCAGTTCCTTTTCTAGCCCTTCATTGATCTTCATCAAGGCTTCTTTTTCTTTTACAACTTTCTCGTAGGCCTCCCTAGTAACAGTAGTTGGTTCTTCCACCGGAATATGAACAGCGACTGGTGCAGCTGGAAATGGCATCAGTAACTGTCTTGCTCTCTCTTGGATCCAAACTTTGTAGGGTGCATAAGCCTGACAATCATTCTTCCCCAACAGTGGCTTCCCTCTTCGGTTAATACGCATCCAGGCATGCTGAAGCTTGGCTAGTAACTCTCCATTTAAATCACCGGTGAAGTACACAGATTCCTGTACTTCTTCCTCTCGGGGTGGGTTCTTCAACGCGTATCCAAACTGGCGAACGAACAGAGAAGGGTTGTAATTGATACACCCTTTTCTTCCTATCAAAGGAACATTAAGATACCCAGAACAACTGAAAATAAGCTCAGACCCCAACAAGTCTCGGTCAAACCACTCAATGTCTTCAGAAGATAGCCTCATCATGCGTTCTGGCCAGTCAGCTGTAGTTGCACTATCCACAAAAGGTCCCTTCAGGGGAAGATGGCTCTTAAACCACATGTTCAACAGCGGCGCACAACAGTAAACAACCTTTCCCCTTCTGTTTTCATTTTTGTAGTGCAATGAATGATAGAGATCTCCGATCAAAGTGGGTACCGGATTGCCAGCAGCAAACAGATGGAAAGCGTCCAAGTCCACAAAATTGGGTAAGTTGGGAAACAACACTATTCCGTAGATGCATAGAGCCAAGATAGCATTAAAGACTATCCAACACCCGTTCTTGGCATACTCTTGAGCTTTGCCAACCAGAAACTCAAGGGAGAAACCTGGAACCCCAAGCCAAGAAGTCACTAATAGTTCAGCAGCGCTCATGTGCAAGGCCTTAGCTAAGTCCTCCAGCTTGGGCTCAACGACAGAGTGAATAAAGGGAACCTTGTTATGTACTGGTAGCTCAGTAAACTCTACATACTCTTAAATGGTAGGCCCCAAAATAAAGTCAGCAAACGTGAAACATCTCAATGCAGGGTCATAGAATTGCATCAAGGTGTACAGCCCATTCATCTCAACAGTAGTTGGCTTGCAGACCAGTCTCAACAATCTTCCATGGCTCATCCTAAAGCTTCTCCTAACCTCCTCATCAGCAAGGGACATCATACCAAGTAAGGGAGTAATGTCAGGTGTAGGCAACTTATACGCAACTGTCTTCCTCAAACCAGCCATAATCAACAAGCAGAAGTCCGGGCACTAGAACCGGGGAATATGCAAATGCACCTGCAGCACAGACACACGTTAATGGGATGCAATGATAATGGTTATGCAAACAATGCAATGCAAGTACATGCAACAGGGACCAAATGCCATAGCTGAGAAGCCTGAACCATATCAAAAGGCTCAGATAGACCCTCCAGAATTCTTCAAACCCTGGTCTCAGATAGACCCAAAACGAAGCTCCAACACTGGTCTCTGATAGACCTCATATCATAACCCTGACTGGTCTCTGACAGACCTCATATCATAACTCCAACTGGTCTCTGACAGACCTCCAAAACTATCCATAAATACCCAGGATCTCAGATCAAGAAATAACCGGTATCTGAAGGTCTAGTTACCTGCATAACCCCAAAACCCTATCACAGGTAGGTGTCCTAGTAACTGACAAAGGTATGGCATCCTATGCGGTCGTCGGCGTCACAGACTTTCAGGGTTGATGATACAATTCCCAGAAGGAGTGGCATCATCAAATCCTGAAGAGGCCTCACTTAGCCAACTTCCAAATGATCGGTTCCCGGAGTCGACAATTCAGCTAACCAACAACCCCTTCGACCCAAAGGGTAGAAAAAGCAGTCAACTAGAAGAACCTCGTCCGAGTGTAGATTTCGTGGGACACTAATGCAAGCAAAGCCGGCACGCGCCCACTAATTTCTACTCTAATTCTAGGTGCACTCAAGCCCAGGTCCGACTTATCTCTCAATCATGGAACACCCGTCACACCCCAATACAACAATAATAACAATAATATAATACTGAAGGTAAATGACAGAAATATAAATCCATACAAAAACCTCGACGGGAAAACAGGCGCTAGGATTAACTCTCTTAAGGGACGTTGGATCCCAAATGCATAAGGAACTATCGCAGTCCTTAGCAGCCAGGGGACGTTGGATCCCCAGCAGAGTCGCCAGCTGTCGCTACTGCAAAAATCGGCGCCGACTGAACAGAAGAGTCGCCACCGTGCGTTATTTATCCCAACGGAGGGAAAGGAAACGCTCAGAGTAAACCTACCGCAAAGACGGGAAAGGAATGGTCATCGCAACCAAAACCTGGGTTCGGGAGTCGGTTACGCAAGGGGAAGGTATTAGCACCCCTCACGTCCGTCGTACTCGACGGGATCCACGCTTGCTTTTGGGTATGGATTGTTATTCTATCTACTCTACAGGTCAGGGGGTTAAAAGAAAAGAAACTGACTCGGCAAGTATCGCACTTTATGCCTACGTATTCCCGTCTGGAACGAGAAATCAGAGTCAACGTAGTCCGCCTACCTACGGGAAAGGAAGGGAAGGTTGCTCGCTAGGATATCGCATCCTATGCCTACGTACTTTCATACAGCATGAAAGATCAGAGCAAACGTAGTTCGGGCCACGTACGACACAAGTCTGTTTTGATTGCTTTTATCTCCTTCTGAAAAAGGGTTTTTCTGATTAACAGTCTAAGCGTACAAAAATGACATTTTGATGAGTTCACATTCTTTTACGGAAGAAGTGTCTTTTATTGTGTTTGAAATCTTTATTGTGTTTTTCTGTTTGTCTTTGAGAAAGAAGAGACATAACTCTAACCTACAGTTGCGAAGGGAATCAAACTAACCTAGTGTTATCATGCATGGGTTAAGACCTAATGTCTATCATGCTCCTCTCTTGCACAGAGAGAAACAGAGATCCTAAGGGAATAGACGGAAACAGAAACAATAGCATATATATAATAAAGCAGTAAAATGCATGGATGCAGCAATACAAGCGAGGCAAGGGAGTCCCACTCAACCTCGAACCTAGAAAACAACAGGCAAAAGTGAACAACATTCACTTTCAACCTAACAGATTAAACAGCAAACAATACAGTCAGGGAAATTCACACAATACATCAAAAATTAATAACAGCAAAAGCTAAACAGCAAAGCAGCTCTGCATCAGCATATGTCCTCAAGTCATCTCCAAACAGCTACAAGCTTCAAGCAAGCATCAGTCTTCAATCTGCAATGGCTTTTCTTCAAGTCTTAATCTCCCAGATGAATATCAGTCAACAAGATGAAATGGATGTTAAACAGTCAATTGCCTACCAAGGGTGGCTCACTGACTGTTAACATGATACTGACAGTTTTCCCTCAAAAGTTCTATCTTTTAAATACATTCACTAATCCTTCCAAAGGAAGGAGGTGGATATTTAAAAGAGACTTTGAATCATAGAGAAAGGATGGAGGCAAACAAGACCTTCCATGTTTGTGAATCAAGCCTTCTACTCTAGAGCTCTGCCTAGCTCCTAAACCCTATAGCCTTCAACAGCTGCCAGCAAGATGCTCCTCATCAACTCTGGAAGTTGGTCTTCATTCTCTTTGATCTCCAATAGGCTTCATCAACACAGTCTTCAGCTCAAGCCCCAAACAAGCCCAATACCCCCACACAGTCAAAAAATAACCCTAGAGAGGGCACACCACACAGTCAAGCAATTACAAGCAGTACACTAATAGTAATAGTAGAATAGGGGAACCTAGTAATTTCTAAGGGATCTATTATCTACCCATAATACCCCTATAGTCCCATACCCCAAAATTCAAACTACAACTCATAAAGGAAATGATTTACTACTCCTATGTTATCTCCTAAACCCTAGTTTTGATCCTCCTAATCACACCTAAGCTAATCATCTAAAATTTTAATCTAAAATTATGAACTAAATTTTATATACAAGCTAAAGTTCTAAGCTAATCAACCTAAAAAGAATGGATCAAAAATGCAAAAGCATCTAATTAAACTAAAATCAACAATATCATGTATCAAACTAAACCATTTAAAAAAAGCTATTTAAGAGAAAAATGCACAAAAAATATTAAAACAAGATAAAATGCCATTTTTAATATTTTCTATTTTTCTTAACAGAATTATAAACCTAATGCAAAAACAACCAATTAAAAATAAGCATTTTTTATTTTGTTATGATTTTTTAAAGAATTAAAAAAAATGAAAGAAATTAATATGAATTATATGGGCTGAGGGGTGCAACTAGTATTCAATTTAGTTAAAACATGAGGATGGGCCCAGACTGGGGGCGCGCATAGCAAAGCGCGTCTGGGCCCAATTGACCAGAAAAAAAAACAAAAAGAAAATAAGCCACATACGGTGCAGAAAGTAAGTAATTCAATGCATTTGGTGTTGGGCCTTGAAACTAGGGGTGGAAATAGCAACATTTGCTGAGCCCAGGATGCGTTAAGTGAAACGCATCGTTTCGTCCCACTCAGTCTTTCCCTCCAGATCTCCAATTAAATCTGAGCCCTTGGATTGCCTTTGAGTCAATGGTCTTATGCCTGATCGTGTGGTTCTCCTTCATCGTCTACCTTGGACAAACCCTAAGCCAGAAAAATCCTCACCATGCGCGAACCTTCCACCTCTCTGTTCTCCCTCGTACCTCCATGAAATCTCACGATGTAAAAACCAAAAACGATTTATTCTCTTCCCTTTACACAGCCATGGCATCAGTTTCTTCTAAAGCTCAATCCACATCCAAACCCGATAGGTAGAAGGTATTGACTCCACCATTTTACACTGATATCCATCATGCTAACTCCTTCTAATTCTTACCCTAACATGATCTACACACTTTGCTGATCACTCTCAGATATCAAACTAGTATTATCAAGCCCTAAACTAGGAATTCTAAGCCCTAACAGATTTGGTGCACCAATGGCAACTTCCATGAAATGTCTTCAAATTCATCAGAAGTGATCATCTAACTAATCCTAACCATTCTAACCTAATAATTCTCTAGCATGCTAACTAAATCAGCCAATTCGAAAGGAAAACTAACCTGGTGTAAATGATGAAAACAGGTGGAGAATTCTTCAGATCTAAAGCTTGCAATGCTCTGGATTTGATCAACACACTTGACCCTTGATTCTGTATGCAATAGATCTTGTTCAAACCTCTTGAATCTTGCAATCACAACCTTCTTGCACCTTGGATGATGAAGTTGGTAGCACACGATTTCTTCCTCAATTCAACCAGATATTGATGGAAATTGGATCCTTGAATGATGGAGATGATGATAAGATCAAGAAATTTGGAAATTGGTGAAGATTTGATGGAGTTTGAAGTGGTTTTGCAAAATGGAAGAATGAGGTATAACTATGTGTTATGAACAAAATGAATCACCAACCCTCACATGAAGCTACTCAATCCAATATATAGACACTCATGGACCTTTCTAGAATTTGATAGAAACTTCTTGTGCACACTTCCCTTGGATTTTGATTATGTTACTTCATACATAAGTAACCAAGCATAACTTCCAAATTTTGAACCAAACTCAAAAATCCACTTTTGCAAATGTTCTTAAAACATTTTTTCCAATCAAAATGACCTATAATTTCATCCCATTTGGCCAAATTATGAAAAATCTCAATTTTAGGTCACTTTTATTCATTCAATTCCCTTTTTAAATGACCAAATTTGAAACCTTGAGCTATGAGCCTTTCCAAACTTTCATGATCAGTTTTCTAGACTCAAAATGTCATTTGGAGCAAGTTTGATGTTGTGAAGTTTTTCATCTGAAGCTTCCTTGTATGAGTTTTGGGCATAGGTTTGAAATGACCTGTAATTCTCAGATGACCAAAATACCCTTTGCTTGCCAAGACCATAAGTAGAGCTCCACAAATCATATGAAGGCATACCATACCTTTCTAGAAATCTAAGACAATTAGGAACAACTATTATGTTGACCCGAAATTCATTTGAAACCTCCTTGAAGGGTAAAGGTTGCTTGGAAGACAAGTAACTTTCACAGACAAAATTTCAGATACCTCAGATGACCTGTAACTTGCAAGGACCATAAATTGAGTTATATAAATCTCCTTGATGTCTTCCACCACTCAAATTAAATTTCTTGAGATCATATACAAGTTTCATGTTGGCCAAGGATCCATTTGAAGCTTGCATTTTGAATTATCTTGCTTGGACGTTTGACCTAAATCAGGGGATTTTACACAGAAACCCTAATTTAGAAACTCCTCTTCTCCTTGATTTCTCTTGATTTCTTCTTGGCACAACACCACATCCTTATCTACATGTCAAATGATGAACCCCACATCTCTCCAATAGCCCTTACTACCTTTCAATCAATCAATTGACCTAGAGTTGACCCAGGGTTGACCCAGATGAAACCCTAGTTGACTGTCTTCAACTGCAGCTCTTGTGATCACATCAATGACTTGTCTCCCTTTCAAAATGACTTTCCATACCCTCTATGATGCCCATATACTCTCCATGCTCAATTCACAACTCACAACTTCTTCGATGATATTCAGATACCCTCAGATAGGAGATAGATGCACTGCTTGATCCACTGACTTCTTAGCTTTCAAATTCTTTCTGATGACTTGGATATGCTTGAATTTGAATAATAACCTCTTGATAGGCTCATAGAGATGAGAATAGTACTTGGTCCCTTGTTGGATGACTTGCTATGCTATGCTATGCAGATGAGTATACTATGTACATGACTCTATATGCAAATGCTAATGTAATTGAGACATAAACCAAGTGAAATAGGTTGAGCAAATTTTAGGGTGCAACACTATCAACTAGTTAGAGATGACAAGTAGACACTTCACAATAAACTTGAAAGTTTTAATGTTTTGGAGATTTCTAACAAGAAATTAATCCAATCAAGGACTTTTGAGATCCCTAACAAGGAATTCATCCAACACAAAGTTTTAGAGTTTTTTGACAAGAAAACATCTAGTCAAACTAATGGAGATCCCTAACAAGAAAATCATCAAAGACAAAACTCGAGAGCTCTCTGACATGAAAGTTATCCACACACAAAGAAACTTTGAAGATTCTTAACAAAGAATTAATCCAAGACAAAATTTGAGAGTTTTCTAACAAGAAAATCATCCAAACAAAAGGCTTTGAATATTCTTAACAAAGGATTTAATCAAGATAAAAACATTAGTGTCTTCTAACAAGAAAACCTTCAATATTCTAGGTATTCCTTAAAATGAAGAGTCATACAAGTGACTTTTAAGGAAACATCGAGACAAATAGGGTAATAAACTCTTTTTATGTGCCAACAAAGTTGAACTTTGACCGTAAGCATCAATAGCAACCGACTTCTAATAGATTGGTGCCAGTAACAACTGTACTTTCAAAGATGAGGCCAAGGACAACTTGAATTTAAATATGTAATAACAATTGGAATTTACGATAATGCTAGTGACAATTGGACTTTAGGTACCAATGACAATTGGATTTTAAAGATGAATGTCAGTGACAATTAGACTTGTAAGGATGCCAATGACAATTAGATTTTGAAAACGATGCCATTGACAACTGGACTTTAAAGATGAATTTCAGTAACAACCCGACTTTTAAAAGACTTCATTGTCAATTAGACTTTGCAAATAATGCCGGTGAAAACTAGACTTTGGTTACCAATAACAATTGGATTTTGAAAATGGGTGCCTGTTACAACCTGACTTTGAAAATAATGTCGGTGAAAACTAGACTTAAAGATGACTATGACAATTGGACTTAAAACGATTCCAGTGACAACTAGACTTTAGGTACCAATGACAATTAGATTTTAGGAATGAGGCCAGTGAAAACTAGACTTTACAAATGATACCAGTGACAACTGGATTATAAAGGTGATGTCACTGACAGTTGAACTTTTGAAGGTGATGCTAGTTGCAACACCCCCTTTCTATACCCTCAAATAAACAATTAAATCATTTAAGCACTTGATAAAAGTTTCATCAGAGTTTAATTAATACATGATATAAAAGAGGTGTATCACATTATCATGAAGTTAAACACCTACAACACCTGCTCAAATAGATACGCAACAATGGGTAATTCACAACTGAAGAACATAGTTCTAAAACTCACATCTCAATATTTAGAATAAAGCGGAAACATATAAACATTGAATCAATACATTCATATAAACATATATACACCATTCAGTTAATTCATATGTACGAACATCCATTATCAGATACATACGCAGATGTATCACAAAAGAAATCAAAGCAAAAGTATCTCCAAAAAGAACCAAAGGCTTCCTAACTACCCATATGTTACATATCAGAGCCATCGACCAAAAATAATGAAGACCTGCTTCACAAAAAGGACCTCCAGCAATCCTACTCTGCAATGCCTCATAGAGCATTATGAAACAGCAGAAGGGTGAGAAACAATATCATAACAGTCAATACATATATTTATATATCTATATACATACATGGGATTAACATAATTCAGATTCTCACCACATCTCATCACGATGCATATTCACACAATCAAGCATATTCATCAAATCATGCGTCTATACATACTCATCATCTTCCACATAAACATCTAGAATTATGTTCAATTCACTCCATGCATCATATAAAGATGACCAATACAACTCATAGAGACCGACTCACGACTCTATGCAGATGCAAATGCGGTACCGACTCAATTCAGCAGATTCTCCAAGGAATCAAGTATTCAGCAGATTCTCCAAGGAATCAAATATTCATCAGATTCTCCGAGGAATCGAGTATTCAGCATATTCTCCAAAGAATCAAATACTCTGCAGATTCTCTGAGGAATCAAATGTTCAGCAGATTCTCCAAGGAATCAACATCGCTAGGATGTACATCATGATGCTTTTATGCAAAATGACTCACAACATTACTCTAGATGCATACATATTCGCAAATATATCACTATGCATATTCATCTCATACAAGCACATACAATCTATGGACATTCACAATATACTTATACTCCATAAAATACACATACTCTTCATTTCAACACATACCATTCCATATAAGGCATATATTTTCACAATCAAAATTCCGCATTCTAGGATTCACGCCTTGCGGCTACCCGTACATAACATACCACACGACACACAAAACTATTCAATTCGATAAGGATTAAACATAACTGAACAAAGAAATCCGCATGAAAAGGGAAAAACACAGAAAATAGGAAAATGCTGTCGCATTCGCCAACCTTCGTCTGGCGAAGCCTCTGGCGAACCTTCGCTACTTAGTTCGCCGGGCGAACTTGCCAGCGAAGACCACTGGGAGTTATTTTGGAATTACTCGCTAGCACTCGCCAGCACACTCTCCTGGCAAACCTTCGCCACTCTCATTCGCCTGACGAACTTGCCAACGAAGACAGGGTGGATGCTTCTGACTTAGTTCGCTGCTGCTTGCTGGGCTTCGCCTGGCAAAGCTTCGCTGCCGTTCGCCTGGCAAGCCTGCGAACTCAGAACTTCCATGGCTGTCCAAAGCCCAAACCTCACAAAGCCAACCAATTCTAACACCAAACTACCCCAGTAAGTCCAACCCAATAACACTCGATTATCCTACTCCATCCATTTCTCGATTCTAACCGGTTAAAACCACATTCTACCGATTAAATCCTAATATTGCCCTAAGATGGAAATGAGTAGAAACTCTTCTCAATCCAACATCAAACGATCAATAGCATACATAATCATACACATTAACAGTGTAATAGAGTTTCACACCCTTACCCGATTGATTGAAAGCTTGGATGTTGATCCTTGATGAAATCCTAGGTTTTCCTCTTCTTTCTCCTCTTTCTCTTCTCTCTTCTTTCTTTCCCTTGTTTTTCCACTAATGTTTCTATCTATTCCCTTTTCTCTCTTATCTCATGTTCTATTTTCTTTCCTCTCCATTTCTTTTCAAACACTTACCAATTAATTCTCACACAACAATCCACTTAACACTTAATACTAAATGTCTAAAATACCCTTTACTCTATTTTCCCCGAAAACTCTCCGAATCTGTAAAATAGCACAATGTTGAAATTAAACATATCAACACATAAATTTCACAATTAAAATACCAATTATCCAAATGAATTAAAAAGGATTCAACAAAAATGGGAAATTCAGAATTTGGGGCGTTACAACTCTCCTCCACTTTAGAAATTTTCATCCTCGAAAATATTACCTGATTCAAACAACTCTGGATGCGACTCTCGCATCTTGCTCTCCAATTCCCAAGTCATATTGCCCTCTGCAGCACCTCCCCAGGCTACTTTCACAAGTGCAATATCCTTGCCCCTTAGCTTTTTAACTTCACGATCCAAAATACTAATCGGTAAAACCTCAACCGTAAGGTTATCTCTTACTTCAACCTCGTCCATAGGAATAACATGTGACGGATCCGGAACATACTTCCGAAGTTGCGAAACATGGAACACATCATGCAAATTCGAAAGGTTCGGAGGAAACGCCACACGATACGCCACAACACCCACACGTGCAATAATCTGATACGGACCAATAAAATGAGAAGTCAACTTTTTCGACTTCAAGGCACGACCCACTCCCATAATCGGTGTAACTCTCAAAAAGACATGGTCGCCTTCTTGAAATTCAAGGTCCTTCCTCCTCTTATCATGGTAACTCTTCTGCCTACTCTGAGAAGCTCTCATCTTTTCCCGAATAAACTTCACCTTTTCCGTCGTCTGTTGTACCATCTCCGGTCCAACTACCGACCTCTCACCCGTCTCATGCCAACACAAAGGTGTTCGACATCTCCGACCGTATAAAGCCTCGAATGGTGCCATACCAATGCTCGAATGAAAACTGTTATTATAAGTGAACTCAATCAACGCCAAATAACCATCCCAAGCACCACCTTGTTCCAGTACACAAGCACGCAACAAATCTTCTAACGACTGAATTGTCCTCTCGGTTTGACCGTCCGTCTGCGGATGGTAAGCCGAACTCAACCTCAACTTAGAACCCAAGGCACCTTGCAAACTTTCCCAAAATCTTGAAGTGAATCTAGGATCTCTATCTGACATAATACTCTTAGGAACTCCGTGCAACTTTACAATCACACGAACATAAATCTCGGCTAATTTCTCCAAAGGATAACTAATATCAATCGGAATGAAGTGAGCAGATTTAGTAAGTCTATCAACGATCACCCAAATAGCATTATGACTTCTTTGCGTATTCGGCAATCCCGTAACAAAATCCATCGATATGCTATCCCATTTCCATTCCGGAATATCCAACGATTGCATCAATCCACTAGGCTTCTGATGTTCCACCTTCGACTTTTGACACGTCAAACACGAATACACAAAATGAGCAACATCTCGCTTTAGTCCGGACCACCAAAAGATCTTCTTCAAATCTTGGTACATCTTATTCGCTCCCGGATGAATACTCAAGTTACTCCGATGACCTTCTTCCAATATCATCTTCTTCAACTCCACATCGTCGAAAATGCAAATACGACCACGGAATCTCAAAACACCAAATTCATCAACCTTGAAATCTTCATTCTCATTCATCATCAAATCAACGAACTTTAAATCCAATTTTTGTTTTTCACAAACGGTCGCAAGAAAATCATTTGTAATATGAAGCATACCAAGTCTTACACTTCTCGGCGTCACTTCACAAACCAAACTCAAATCTCTAAAACTCTCCAACAATTCCCATTCTCTTATCATCAACGTTGACATATGAACCAACTTTCGACTTAAAGCATCGGCTACTACGTTTGCCTTACCCAGATGGTAATTCAAACCAAAATCGTAGTCTTTCAAAAACTCTAGCCATCTCCTTTGTCTCATGTTCAACTCTTTCTGGTCAAATAAATATTTCAAACTCTTATGGTCGCTAAAAACCTCAAATCTTGCACCATAAAGATAATGCCTCCAAATTTTCAAAACGAACACCACGGCTGCTAACTCCAAATCATGCGTAGGGTAGTTCTTCTCATGCACTCTCAATTGTCTTGAAGCATAAGCCACAACTTTCCCATCTTGCATTAAAACACCACCTAAACTAGATAAAGAAGCATCACAATAAACCACAAATGACTTCGTCGGATTCGGTAAAATCAAAATCGGCGCCGTTGTCAACCTTCTCTTAAGCTCAACAAAACGCTTCTCACAATCAATATCCCAAACAAAAGCCTTTCCCTTACAAGTCAATTGAGTCAACGGAAGTGCCAACTTCGAAAATCCTTCAATAAACCTCCGATAATAACCGGCTAATCCCAAAAAGCTTCGAATCTCCATAACTGACTTAGGAGCTTTCCACTGCATTACCGCATCAATCTTGGATGGGTTAACACTAATACCATTTCCAGAAATAATATGTCCAAGAAAACTCACCTCCAATAACCAAAACTCGCACTTTGACAACTTGGCATACAATTGCTTCTCTTTCAAAATCTGCAACACAATTCTCAAATGCCCCTCATGCTCTTCTTGAGACTTAGAATAAATCAAGATGTCGTCGATGAACACCACCACAAAACGATCTAACTGCTCATGAAAAATACGATTCATATATTCCATGAACACACCTGGCGCGTTAGAAACTCCGAACGGCATCACCGTATACTCATAGTGACCATATCGTGTCCTAAAGGCCGTCTTTGAAACATCTTCTTCTTTCACCCGAATCTGGTGATAACCCGATCTCAAGTCAATCTTACTAAAAGCACGGGCTCCAACCAATTGATCCATCAAATCGTCTATTCTTGGAAGCGGATACTTATTCTTAATTGTCACTTTATTCAACAGTCGATAATCAATACACAACCGCATGCTTCCATCTTTCTTCTTTACTAACAATACCAGCGCACCCCAAGGAGAAACACTTGGTCTTACAAATCTCTTATCCAACAAGTCATTCAACTGCCTCTTTAACTCTACCAATTCCGATGCCGACATACGATACGGTACCATCGAAATCGGTCTAATACCCGGAACTAGATCAATAGAAAACTCAATCTCTCTCTCCGGCGGCACATCCTTAATATCTCCCGGAAACACTTCTGGAAATTCTCGCACTATGGGAAACACCTCCAATTCCACTTTACTCTCTACCGACAAGGACGCAAACAAACCAAACAACTGAGCTTCGTCCACTAAAAGTTTCTTCAACTCTTTAGTGGATAGAAAACTCTCACTTCCATCATCTTCCAAATAAGGAAATCTTACCAACTTGTGATAGCAATCCAGATGAACCTTATTATATTGCAACCAATTCATACCCAAAATCACATCCAAACCGTCCAACGGCAAACACACTAAATCCATAACAAAGTCTTTACCATACATGGTCAAAGGACAACTTATGCATACCAAGGAAGTACTTACCGACCCCGAAGCGGGAGTCTCAATAACCATGCCACCACTCAAAGAAACCATGCACAAATCCAAACGTTCGGCACACTCAAGAGAAATGAACGAATGAGTCGCTCTAGTATCAATAATAGCAAATAAAGGTACATTATTAATAAAGCATGTACTTTTAATTAAACGATCCGCATTAGTAGTGTCTGCACCGGCTAACGCAAATACCTTTACGCCCGCTGGAGCTTGCTTCGGTTTAGTACAATTGGGCTTAATGTGACCCACTTCGCCACAGTTGTAGCATTTCACCACATTCCTTCTACAATCTGAAGTGGCATGTCCAGGAACCCCACAGTTAGCACACTTCTCCACAGATTTTCTACAGTCAAAGGACTTGTGGCCCATTACGCCACACATGAAACATTTAATCGCACTAGAACCTCCTCCGGGCTTCCTATCAAAGTTTTCCCTATGCTTGCCTTTATCAACAGGCGTCATATAAGGTCCACTCCTTATTGGTTGCTTCCCTCTCTTATCATTCAAACTCTTATAGTGAGTGGAACGAGCTTTACTATCTTCTTCAAAGATTCTACAGCATTCGGTCAAGTCCGAAAATCTCCTAATCCTCTGATAACCCACCGCTTGCTTGATCTCAGGGTGCAAGCCATTCTCATACTTAATACATTTGGAAAATTCCGCCGTCACCGCATCATAGTGAGGATGAAACTTCACTAACTCTGTGAACTTAGCCGTGTAGTCTGTCACAGACATGTTGCCTTGTTTCAATTCCAGAAACTCCATCTCCTTCTTTCCCTTCACACTCTCAGGATAATACTTTCTCAAAAATTCGGTGCGAAAAAGATTCCAAGTGATTCCCTCATCGTCTATTTCAAGAACTTGTCTCATACCGACCCACCAGTCATCGGCTTCTTCTCTCAGCATGTGAGTTCCAAGTCTCACCTTGTTGCCTTCAGCATAATTCATAACCCTAAAGATCCTCTCGATCTCCTTTAACCAAATATGAGCACCGTCCGGATCAAATCTTCCCTTGAATACCGGTGGTTGGTTCTTTCTAAACTCGTTATTCGCATTCACATTCGGTGCGCCTTGCACCGCCCTAGCCATAGCCTCCAACGCCGCGGCCATAGCATTGTCATTACGACCAGCCATATTCTGAGGATTCCCAAAAATAACAGGGTTAAACAACCGTTCAACCAACACAACAATAAGACAGACACAACTGACTCAACGCTGGCTCTGATACCACTTAATGTAACACCCCCTTTCTATACCCTCAAATAAACAATTAAATCATTTTAGAACTTGATAAAAGTTTCATCAGAGTTTAATTAATACATGATATAAAAGAGGTGTATCACATTATCATGAAGTTAAACACCTACAACACCTGCTCAAATAGATACACAACAATGGGTAATTCACAACTGAAGAACATAGTTCTAAAACTCACATCTCAATATTTAGAATAAAGCGGAAACATCTAAACATTGAATCAATACATTCATATAAACATATATACACCATTCAGTTAATTCATATGTACGAACATCCATTATCAGATACATATGCAGATGTATCACAAAAGAAATCAAAGCAAAAGTATCTCCAAAAAGAACCAAAGGCTTCCTAACTATCCAGATGTTACATATCAGAGCCATCGACCAAAAATAATGAAGACCTGCTTCACAAAAAGGACCTCCAGCAATCCTACTCTGTAATGCCTCATAGAGCATTATGAAATAGCAGAAGGGTGAGAAACAATATCATAACAGTCAATACATATATTTATATATCTATATACATACATGGGATTAACACAATTCAGATTCTCACCACATCTCATCACGATGCATATTCACACAATCAAGCATATTCTTCAAATCATGCGTCTATGCATACTCATCATCTTCCACATAAACATCTAGAATTATGTTCAATTCACTCCATGCATCATATAAAGATGACCAATACAACTCATAGAGACCGACTCACGACTCTATGCAGATGCAAATGCGGTACCGACTCAATTCAGCAGATTCTCCAAGGAATCAAGTATTTAACAGATTCTCCAAGGAATCAAATATTCATCAGATTCTCCAAGGAATCAACATCGCTAGGATGTACATCATGATGCCTTTATGCAAAATGACTCACAACATTACTCTACATGCATACATATTCGCAAATATATCACTATGCATATTCATCTCATACAAGCACATACAATCTATGCACATTTGCAATATACTTATACTCCATAAAATACACATACTCTTCATTTCAACACATACCATTCCATATAAGGCATATATTTTCACAATCAAAATTCCGCATTCTAGGATTCACGCCTTGCGGCTACCCGTACATAACATACCACACGACACATAAAACTATTCAATTCGATAAGGATTAAACATAACTGAACAAAGAAATCCGCATGAAAAGGGAAAAACAAAGAAAATAGGAAAATACTGTCGCATTCGCCAACCTTCGCCTGGCGAAGCCTCTGGCGAACCTTCGCTACTTAGTTCGCCGGGCGAACTTGCCAGCGAAGATCACTGGGAGTTATTTTGGAATTACTCGCTAGCACTCGCCAGCACACTCGCCTGGCGAACCTTCGCCACTCTCATTCGCCTGGCGAACTTGCCAACCAAAACAGGGTGGATGCTTCTGACTTAGTTCGCTGCTGTTCACTGGGCTTCGCCTGGCGAAGCTTCGCTGCCATTCGCCTGGCGAGCCTGCGAACTCAGAACTTCCATGGCTGTCCAAAGCACAAACCTCACAAAGCCAACCAATTCTAACACCAAACTACCCCAGTAAGTCCAACCCAATAACACTCGATTATCCTACTCCATCCATTTCTCGATTCTAACCGGTTAAAACCACATTCTACCGATTAAATCCTAATATTGCCCTAAGATGGAAATGAGTAGAAACTCTTCTCAATCCAACATCAAACGATCAACAGCATACATAATCATACACATTAACAGTATAATAGAGTTTCACACCCTTACCCGATTGATTGAAAGCTTGGATGTTGATCCTTGATGAAATCCTAGGTTTTCCTCTTCTTTCTCCTCTTTCTCTTCTCTCTTCTTTCTTTCCCTTGTTTTTCCACTAATGTTTCTATCTATTCCCTTTTCTCTCTTATCTCATGTTCTATTTTCTTTCCTCTCCATTTCTTTCCAAACACTTACCAATTAATTCTCACACAACAATCCACTTAACACTTAATACTAAATGTCTAAAATACCCTTTACTCTATTTTCCCCGAAAACTCTCTGAATCAGTAAAATAGCACAATATTGAAATTAAACATATCAACACATAAATTTCACAATTAAAATACCAATTATCCAAATGAATTAAAAAGGACTCAATAAAAATGGGAAATTCGGAATTTGGGGCGTTACACTAGTGACAACTGAACTTTTAAATATGCCAATGACAATTGGATTTCAAAACAATTCCAATAAAATTGGACTTTAAAAGGACGCCAATAACAATTAGACTTTGAAAAATGCTAATAACAATTGTACTTTAAAAGGGTGCCAATAATAATTGGACTTTGGATACCAATGACAATTGGATTTTGCAAATGACGCTAGTGACAATTGGACTTTAAGGGTCCCAATAAAAATTAGATTTTAAAAATGAGTTTGATAACAACCAAAAATTGAAAAGATGCCAATGACAATTGGAGTTTGAAGGTGAAATGCCAGTGACTATTGGAATTTTAAAGGTTCCAATGACAATTGGACTTTGAAAATGGTGCCCGTGACAACACGACGATAACAATCGGACTTAGGCTTTGATGCCAGTAACAAATGAACTTTAAAAATATGCCAATGACAATTGAAATTTGCAAATAATGTCAGTGACAAATGGACTTTGGATGCCAATAACAGTTAAACTTTGAAAAAGATAGCAATGACAACCAGACTTTAAAGGTGCCAATGACAATTGGACTTTGAAAATGGTGTTAGTGACAACTAGACTTTAAAGATGAATTCCAGTAACAACTGGATTTAGGATTTGATGCCAGTAACAATTGGACTTTAAAAAGATTCCAATGATTATTGGACTTTGCAAATAATGTTGGTGACAACCGGACTTTGGATGCCAATAACAATTGGACTTTGAAAATGATGCCAGTGACAACTGGACTTTAAAAGTGATAATGACAATTGTACTTTGGGTCAAGGGATAATAATCAACAACAAGACCTAATGAAAATGAGCGCGAAGTACATTCAAACTATACATGATTTTATTTTGCCTTTATAAATGACATATGAATGATTATGGTATGCAAATGGTGATGCTATGCAGACTGGGAGTTTATAAAGGTTGTTTATGAAGGTTCTGATTCCTCAGCATCGAGAACTCAACTAAGTATTTTGTGATAGATGCATTCGAAGGATGAGTCTAACAATCTTGATAGTTACAACTAACCAAGGGGATCCTTTCGGAGGACTGATAGGTTGTGCTCCAAAGAGATTCCTATCATGGTGATCTAGAAGTTCTTTTTGCAACCTTGAGACTTTTGTGAAAACAAATTATTTCCTTTTAATCCTCACATGTGTTAAAGCGATTTGTGTTTTTTCAATATGTTTATTATTCTTTTAAGTTCAAACTTTCATTATTAACAAATAAGTGACATTTTGCATGACAAAGAAAAACAAAAATGATATCGATTGATAGGGAATACTTGTATTTATTGATGGAATGGTAGTACACAAATGGTGTGACTCCATAGAATGTTAGAAATTAAAAATGGCAACGAGAATGGGGTTTACATTGAATCACAAGGACCACTACTAGCCCTAATAACCATGACTCCACAAAACCTTGCTTCTGAAAGGAGAAGCTGAATTAATCTTTCCGCCTTTCGCTTTTCTTGTGTCGATCAGTCTTGCCTGATGCAATATTTTCCTTTTGTCCCTATTTTTTCCTGGATCGCCCTTTTGGGTTTTTAGTACACCAGGACGCTCTTTTTTGCCCAAGTCACCCTTTCAGGTTTTCAACATAGCGAGATTTTTGTTAGGTATAGTACTTTTTACTGCACCAGAGTTCACGGGGTGTGGGAAATCTTCTCCTTCCATAGTTGTAAGAATCGAGGCACCTTTGGAGAACGCTTTATTTACAACGTATGAGCCTTCGCAATTAGGGGTCCATTTCCCACGTGAATCCTTGTGTATGGGTAAGATCTTCTTGAGCACTAGATCTCATTCTTTGAATTCTCGAGGACAAACTTTCTTGTCAAAATTTTTCTTGAGCCATTTCTGGTACAACTGTCTGTGGCATAGAACGGGCATACGCTTCTCATCGATGAGATTTAGTTTTTCAAACTTGTTCTGGATCCATTCACCTTCCTCTAGCTTGGTCTCAATCAAGATTCTCATCGAGGGGGTCTCTACTTCAATTGGAAGAATTGCTTCCATCCCATATACCAAGGAGAATGGGGTTGCCCCTGTTGAAGCGCAGACTGATGCCTGGTAACCATGCAATGAAAAAGGTAGCATTTTGTGCCAATCCTTGTAGGTTTTCACCATCTTTTACAGGATTTTATTAATGTTTTTGTTGGCGGCTTCAACAGTTCCATTCATCTTTAGACGATATGGGGAAGAGTTATGGCGCTCGATTTTGAAGCTCCCGCACAACTCTTTCCTGGTTTTGTTATTCAGGTTTGACCTATTATCAGTGATCATGCTAAAAACTCCATAGCGACAAATAATTTCCTTCTTAAAAAATCAGGCGACCATTTGCTTTGTAAAGTTGGTGTAGGAAGCAACTTCTATCCATTTGGTGAAGTAATCAAGGGCAACCAGGATGAAACAGTGACCATTGGAATCTTTAGGCTCTATGAGGCCGATCATATCAATAACCCACATTGAGAAAGTCCAAGGTGATGTCAAAACATTCATCGGCGTTGGAGGCACATGCATTTTGTCAGCATAAATTTGGCATTTATGGAATTTTCTGGCATAGTTGAAACAGTCAGATTCCATGGTCAACCAGTAATAATCAGCTCTTAAGATCTTCTTTGCCATGACATGTCCATTAGTCTGAGTTTTGAAGGATCCTTCATGAACCTCTCTGACCAACATGTATGCTTCGTGTCTATCCACGCATGAGCATAACCATATCATGGTTTCTCTCGTAAAACACATCGTTGCTCAGGAAGAATTAGTATGCTAACTTTCTTAAAGTTTTCTTATCCATGGTTGTAGAATTTGCTGGATATTCCTGCTTTTGTAGATAGCATTTGATATCATGAAACCATGCTTTGCCATCAATTTCTTCTTCAACTAATTGACAGTAGGTTGGCTTGTCTCTTCGTTCTATTTAGATGATTGGAGTTTCATTATGGAACTCGAATTGGTACATTGAGGATAATATAACCAGAGTGTCTGCGACTTGATTTTCTTCCCTCAGAATATGATAAAAAGTAATGTCATCAAAGTACTCCATCAATTCTACTGTCGCAACTGCGAAAAACACCCGAGGGAAAAACAGAAGAGTCGCCCCTGAACGTTATTTATCCCAAAGACAGGGAAGGGAAACAATTGAAGAAAACGTGAAGAACGGGAAAAGAAAAGGTCATCACAACCAAATCTTGGGTTCGGGAGTCGGTTACGCAAGGGGAAAAGTCAGGTGTGAAAAGTCAGGCAGCAAGCAAGTAAAGCAAAGGCAGCATGCAAGTTCAAAGCATGGAAAACTGTGGAAAGTATGGAGAAAGCAAGCTTGAATGCAATTAATCAAGAATAAACACCAATCATTGGTAGATATCATGCCACAATGGACAGGCTTCAACAATCAACCATAATCGATCAACAACAATGCATCAACAAGAATCATCAAGATCAACATGTTTTGAAACTCAAATCAAATGATAGAACGATCAAACAAACACGCAACAAATCGGAATTGGAAGAAAATGCAATCATGCATCACAATATTTAACAACATAATCATCAATGATCATCAATTAACATGCTATAAATAAACAAGTGAAATGATCATTCACCAAACAAATCACATGAAATGTTAAACATTGAAAACGAAAACCAAAAGTTGTGTGTCGAAGGATCGAGATCAAATAATCAAGAACAATGAAATATGTCAAACACAATTCACATAAATGCATCATATCAATCCATGAGGTTTACATGTGAAAAGGAGCTCAAACAAGCAAAAAATGAAAAAAATGCAAAAAATAGGCAATCCGCCCAGAGTAACGGGTTACCCTATATAAGGTAGCGAGTTACCTGATGGGATAAGGTAACCGATTACCCTATATAAGGTAACCGGTTACTTGATAAAAAACAGCTTAGAAACGTGAAATTTGATAAGGTAACTGGTTACCCTATATAAGGTAACCGGTTACCACTGAACCAGACGCAGAAAAATAGTTTTTAAAATCAGTTTTCAACCTCCAACTGCTTATCCAATCATCCATATGAACATGATATTAATCAAACACGAAATTAACATCAAATATCAGTGATCAAGCATCATGTAAGCGCAATCAAACACTGAAATTACAAATCACCAAGATCCAAATCATCAAAATGGATCAAAAAGCAAAATAGTCATGGATCTACATTGTGATTATTCAAATAAGCTCAAAGTTGAATTAGATCTAGAATTCACCAACCTTCAAAGCTAAGATTTGCTTTGGTATGTGTTGATTCGCTCGAAATTAGCAGATCTAATCAAGAAACCTAGAGATTCTTCAAGATCCAAGAGTTTCCTTGTGGTAGAAATAAAAAACAAGTAAGATCAAGCAAAATAATCCACAAAAAGCACTTCCAATCTAACTTCCAAATTCATATCCAAAACCAAACAAAAATTGGATGGTGAATTGAAGATAATGGAGATGAACGATGGAGGTTTAGCTCTAGAATTCTATGATTCCAATGAAGAATCAAAGAACTCAAGTGAAAAAGCTTTAATGGAGGTTTTGGGAGTGAAAAAGTTGAGAGCAAATTCTCAAGAATGAGTGTGAAATCTAAAAATGAAGGGTAATTGTGTGAGGGTTGGAGCAAATTCACTTAAATAAGCTATAGGTATGGAATCAAAATGTGGTTTGGAATGAGGATTAACATTTGGAATGGAAATTAGAAGTGGAATTAGGAATGGAGTGTTTGAAATTTGGAGGGAAATGGTGAAAGTTGAAACAATTCTAGATCCTTCCAAATATGATCAAGTGAAATCAATGGTTGAGAATGGTTGGAAAATTGCACATGCTGAAAATTCAAATATTTTAACCAATTTCGTTTGAAGTAACCGGTTATCCTATATGTAGTAACCGGTTACCACATTCAAAATTTGCCACTTTTGGTGCCAAATGGAGGGAATCCTGTACAATTGCCCGTTGCCACTTGTTCTGAACCCTCTTATGCCTCTGAAACCTGCTCTTGAATACCATAACTGTGAGAACGCCTGAGATAGCCTGTACACCGTCCTCCGGGCTGAAAATAACCTCCTGAATAAAAAAAATCGATCGCTCGATTGATGGGTAAAATAAATGCTTGAGCCTCTGATGCTCACTATCTAGACCCTTGCAATAAAAAGGGAACCCTGAGCCACAGAAATACCTTGATCCCATATCTCGAGAACCAATGCTATGATATGCGGAAATACAAAGATGTAGAGAAACATAAGCCAATTACGGTTAAAAAGAAAGGGTAAATTTCGGGGTGCTACAGCTGCCCCTATTCAATCGACCTGAACCTGGAGGGATGATAGCAACGAATTTCAAACATTCAAGGTACACGAAAATTGAATACCAAAAGAACCCGAAAATTTGCAACCTACGGGGATGCAAAACAGCGAATACCAACCCGAGGGAAAGACAACTGCACTGGGGAAAATAAAAGAGAAGCTTAACCAGTCAACTCTATGGGGAACAAGTGTCTACCAGAAGATAATAATCAAAGGATACCATCCAAAAGACGGGATGATCAGCAAAGGGGTGCCAACTAAGAGTTGGAATAACGGTCAAAGGAGCCGTACAGGAAGTAAACTCAACGACTTTACAACCTGAAGATGACTCCACTAGGGAAAGAGTAGACTAACCAAACAACTCTGTACGGGATAAGCATCCACCAAACATACCAAAACAAAGGATACCAACCACAAAAAGTTGGGATATGGGTTACTCCCCGTAGATAAAAACCAAACACTACCGACCAAGAGTTGGAATCTCAAAGGCTATGAACCAAAAGTTAGAATCACCACACCGCCAACCGAAGGCGAAATGATGATGACTTCACTGGGGAGTATACTGACCAAAAGTCAGAATGAAACAAAAGGTAATAAACACAAGCTACCAACCAAAAGTCAGAATTACTTCCAATCCGCAAGGGATAACCTCCATCCCAAAAGCTAAAGAACAAAGTTACTAACCAAATGTTAGAATCACTAGAACGCCGACCAAAGGCGAACCCTGCGGGAGAAAAGTACCAACCCCAATAGTTGAACCAACAAAATAAGACTACTAATCAAAAATTGGAATCATCAACCCAAAACAAAGACTACCAACTAGGAAACGAAGATTACCAACCAAGAGTTGGAATAACGTCAACAAGATGACTAAGCTAGGGGATTACCAACCAAGATTTAGGATAACTGACTCCGCAAGGGAAACCAAGGACTACCAATCAAAAGTTGAGATCACGTCAACACAATTTTACCAACCAAAAGTTGGAATCAAACAAAGGCTACCAACCAAAAGTTGAGATCACACAAAGGCTACCAACCAAAAGTTGGAATAACAAATCTGTCGGGGAAAAAGACCTCACTAATGGGTTACCAACCAAAAGTTAGGATCGCGGCAAAGGTTACCAACCAAAAGTTGGGATAACTTCCACAAACTGAATATTACTAACCAAAAGTTGGAATAACATCCAACAAGTCACAAATTACCAACTAAAATTTAGGATAACAACTCCGTCGGGGAATAGAAGAGGACTACCAACCAAAAGTTGGGATAAACATCCCACCATCAAAGGGTTACCAACTAAGAGTTGGAATGACATCCAGGAAAGGCAGACTACCAACCAAAAGTCGGAATACCGTCAACAAAGCTTTGGACTCAGTTGGGGGATTACCAACCAAGAGTTAGAATAACATCCAACAAGCGACAGGCTACCAACCAAAAGTTGGGATAACATCCCAAGAAAATGAAGAATACCAATCAAAAGTTGGAACAACGACTCTGCAGGCGGAACCAAAGGCTACCAACCAAGAGTTGGGATAACACACCCAAGGATTACCAACCAAAAGTTGGAATAACAATCACAAGACTTCGAACTAAACTGAGGATCACCAACCAAGAGTTGGGATGAAACACCCAAAATAGGAAGGCAATAGAATCAACCGACATATAACCTGAATAGGCCAGGGAAAAGAGAAGTTTACCCAAACGACTCTGTCGGGGGGAAAAACGTTTAAACAAACGACTCAGTGAGGAAAGAGAAATTAGACAAACAACTCTGTTGGGGAAAGAAGATGTTTAAACAAACGATTTCGCTGGGAGAACCCAATAAAATGAACAACCAAAAGATCCACTATGATAGGGATAACACAAAAATCTCCCAAATTAAACATCATCTGCCAAATAGACAACTGGCACCAAAGGTATCAAACCTGGCTTATGCTTCAGATGCATATGTTTGAAAATAGCGTAATGCTCCATACGAAATGGAGATGCTACTCATTTAGGAGGATGCTATGCAAATGCAAATGCAATGAAACACAACCCGGAGGAGTGCTGAAAAGAACAGCAACCAACTCTACTGAGGAATACGCCCTGGATGACTCTCCTTTAAAAACTTCACCCTGCTGGGGAAAACACCAAAACTCCACTTAGTGGAGAATCAAGAATAGCACTGCAAAAAATCCAACCAGGTGAGGATAACAAGCCTCTGCTGAAGGTTTCACTATACTCGAAATACAGGAAAAAAAATACACCTTACTAGGGACATACAAGTAACAATCCGCTCTACTGGGGATGTACAAATAACAATCCTCCCTACTGGGGATGTCAGAGGCTTCTACTGAGGGTTCCATCCTATCAAAGAGATGAAAGTACCATGTGTTAATGATTCCCCTCCATAGAGAATGTAATGATTATCTGCAAAGAACTTCGCTCTACTGAGGAATAAACAAGTTCTGCGTAAACATCTACCCTGAGGAAAATGAGAATACCATCTATTGGGAGCTTGTCCCGAAAAATGATCCTGAAAGATGCCAATGATCATTGGACTTTACTAGCGATATCAAATTGTTGTTGATGTACCTGTCGAGGGAATCAGCTATAACCTCTACTCGAGGAAGAAATTCATGAATACTGATCTTACCGGGGAGAGACGCTAGAGGGTCGACTCCGTTGGGGAAGGACGTCAAGGACGTTGCCTCTGCTGGAGAGTAACACTGAATTAAAATCCACCTTGCTGCTGAGGGAATATCCTTCAACCTTACTCTGTTAATATGCTGAGAATAAATCCACCCTGCTGGGGATTAGCCTTTGTGGGGAGATAGAAACTCTGCTCTGCTGAAGATACACTACACACCTCCGCTGGTGGCAGTACTTATGATTTGATAACATGATTCTGTGAAGAAGATAGAACCTTGCTCTGGGGAAACAAAAATCTTCATTGAACAAAATACCTGACTGCATTCTATTTGAAATAGTCAACCTCTGAACATTCATTGGGTAGTACAAACCCACTTTGGATGGGAAATACAACTTTGAACTCTTGCTAGGAGAGGGATAATTCACCATGCATTACTGTTAGAACTTCACCATCAAGGAGAAAAGCTCTACTAGGGAGAGGATCCTATCATCCTGCAAAAAACAAGAAACAAATAGGATGCCCCATGTGTGAAGTGGCTACCTAGGTTACCACTCATGACACTTACCGTTCAAGCAAATCCATTGCTTTCATTATGCTCTGTACAACCTCATGTTTTCACCTGTAATGTTTATCAAAAATATCGGACGTTTTTGCAAACAAAATAGTAAAAGTAGAAACGAGAAATGAAAAGCTCTTTGACTGAAATGAATACTTTATTGATGAAAGGCCTGTAAATAGGAAAATTACAATTCGGATGCAATTCCTGAAAAGAGGTAATTGCGCAAAAAAGCAAAAAGAATATATACAAATGTTGGCAATGTGGGATCAGACAACCACCATGTGTCGATTCAGTTATGACCTGTATGTCTTCAATGTTCCCCCATGTTTCGCCTTCTGAAAAGACTGATTGGACCGATTCCTTTCCTTCGGGATAACTGTGTATCAAATAAGTTCACAAATCGAACACAAACCGCAGTTATTTGCTTTCAAATCCCTAAATTTTGCCTGGATCGCCCTTTCAGGTTTTCAATCCACCGGGATACCCATTTTTGCCAAAGTCGCCTTTTCAGGTTTTCAACTTTCCGGGTTCATTATTTTTTCTTTTATCCCTAATTTTTTCCCGAACCTTTCCTTTTTATGGTTCTTCAGGATGCCTCATTTTTGCCTGGACATTTCTTTTTTCTTTCCAGCGGGTCTCTTTTATGAAAAGTATTTTTTAACCACGTCTGCGTTCACAGGGGACGAAAAATCTTCATCATCCATGGTAGATAGTAAAAAGGCTCCGCCAGAGAAAACCTTTCTTACCATATATGGACCTTCATAGTTAGGAGTCCATTTGCCCCTGTGATCTTCTAAGGAGGAAGGATCCTTTTCAACACCAAATCACCTGTATGGAAGCACCAAGGACGCACTTTTTGATCAAAGGCTTTATTCATCCTACTCTAGTACAACCGGCCATGAGCAATGGATGCCAATCTCTTATCATCAATCAAGCTCAGTTGATTCAACCTGGTCTGCACCCATTCAGCTTCCTCAAGCTTCACATCCAACAATACCCTCAAAGAAGGAATCTCAACTTCTAATGGTAGGAATGCTTCCGTACCATAAACTAGTGAGAAAGGAGTTGTCTCGATTAATGTACGCACCAAAGTACGATAACCATAAAGAGCAAAGGGCAACATCTCGTGTCAATCTTTATAGGTTACAACCATCTTCTACACAATCTTCTTGATATTCTTGTTAGCTGCCTCAACAACGCCATTCATCTTCGAACGATATGGAGAAGAGTTGTGATGCTCAATCTTGAAACTCTGGCACAGTTCCTTCATCATCTTGTTATTCAAATTTGAACCATTATTAGTAATGATTCTCTTCGGAATTCTATAACGACAAATGATGTCCTTTATGAATCGGGCGACCACCTGTTTCGTGACATTGGCAAAGGAAGCTGCTTCTACCATTTCGTAAAGTAATCAATCGCAACCAGAATGAAGCGATGACCATTAGAAGCAGTCGGCTCAATCTTTTCGATCATATCAATTCCCCACATAGAGAAGGGACAAGGAGATGTTAACACAATTAGAGGGGTCGGTGGAACATGCACCTTATCAACATAAATATGGCATTTATGTCATTTCCTGGCGTATTTGAAGCAATCGGATTCCATAGTCATCCAATAATACCCAACTCTCAACATTTTTCTGGCCATTGCATGTCCACCGGCATGAGTACCGAAAGAACCCTCGTGGACTTCCTCCATCAACAGGTTTGCTTCATGTTCGTCAACACAGCACAACAAGACCATTTCAAAGTTTCTCCTGTATAGCACCTCATCCTTGTTCAGATAGAAATTACCGGCTAACCTCTTCAAAGTCTTCTTATCTTTGCTGGATGCCCCAGATGGGTACTCTTGAGTCTTTAGAAAATGCTTGATATCAAAATACCAAGGTTTTCCATCTGATACCTTCTCAATTGCAAACACAAAAACGGGTCTATCAATATTCATGATGGTGATAGTTGGAGCTTCATTCCAGAAATTCACTTTGTACATCGATGATAACATGGCCAGGGCATCTGCCATCTGATTGTCATCCCTCGGTACATGATGGAACTCAACTCTATCAAAGAATGGAAATAGTCTCCTTGCATAATTCTTGTAAGGCACCAGGTTGGCCTGACGAGTTTCCCACTCCCCTTTGATTTGATTGACGACTAGCGCTGAATCACCATACACATCAAGATTCTTAATCCTTAGATCAATGGCCTATTCTAAGCCCATAATGCACGCTTCTTACTCGGCTTCATTATTGGTGCAGGCGAACCTCAATCGAGCAGTGAACAATATATGAAAACTGTGAGGAGTTGTAATGATTGCACTGATTCCATTACCATATGAATTAACGGTTCCGTCGAAAACCAATTTTCACTGAGATCCAATCTCAGGATCCTCTTCAGGTAAAGGCTCATCACAGTCTTTCATCTTCAAAAACATGACGTCTCTGTCTGAAAAATCAAACTTCATCAGCTGATAATCCTCAATCGGCTGTTCAGCAAGATATTCTGACAGAATGCTTCCCTTTATAACTTTTTGGGAAACATACTGAATACCATACTCTGTTAAAACCATTTTCCATCGGGAAATCCTTCCAAAGAGTGCTTGTTTTTTAAAGACATACTTGATCATATCCATCTTCGAAATAAAAAAAGGTTGTATGGTTTAACATGTACTGTCTCAAACGCTTAGCAACCCAAGCGAGTGCACAACATGTTTTTTCCAGTGTTGCGTATCTTGACTCATAATCAGTGAAATTTTTACTCAGGTAATAGATGGCGTGCTCTTTTCTACCTGACTCGTCCTGTTAACCGAGCACACATCCCATTTAATTATGAAGAACTGTGAGATACATGATCAGAGGTCTCCCTGCAACCGGAGGCATGAGTATTGGAGTTTCTTGCAGATACTCTTTTATTCTTTCAAATGCCTTCTGGAAATTTTCATTCCACCTGACTGTTTGGTCTTTTCTTAGAAATTTGAAAGTTGGTTCACAAGTGGCTGTAAGATGAGATATGAACCTTGCAATGTAGTTAAATCTCCCCAGGAAACCACAAACCTCTTTTTTCGTCCTTGGCTCAGGCATTTCTTGTATAGCTTTTATTTTGGCAGGATCTAGCTCAATACTCCTTTCACTAACAATGAACCCCAGTAGCTTTCCAGATCTCACCCTGAATGTGCACTTGTTAGGATTCAACCTCAGCTTGAACTTTCTTAACCTTTCAAACAATTTCAAAAGATTGACCAGATGTCCTTCCTCCGTCTGTGACTTCGCAATCATGTCATCAACATATACCTCGATTTCATGATGAATCATATCATGAAAGAGAGTCACCATTGCCCACTGGTAAGTTGCCCCAGCATTCTTCAATCCAAAGAGCACCACCTTATAGCAAAAAGTCCCCCACAGTGTAATAAAAGTAGTTTTATCCATGTCCTCTAGGGCCATCTTAATTTGGTTATACCCAGAGAAGCCATCCATGAAGGAAAACACAGAATATTTAGCGGTGTTATCAACCAACACATCAATGTGGGGGAGCGGGAAATTGTCTTTCGGGCTCGCTTTATTCAGCTCTCTGTAGTCAACACACATCATGACCTTTCCATCTTTCATAGGCACATGAACAATATTAGCGACCCACGAAAGGTAATTTGTGACAGCAAGAAAACGAACATTCAATTGCTTCTAAACCTCTTCTTTGATCTTGACTGCCACGTCATGTCTCGTCCGTCTCAACTTCTGCTTGACTGACGAACATTCTTCTCGAAGAGGCAACCGGTGTACCAAAATATATGTATCCAGCCCAGACACATCTTGGTAAGACCAAGGAAAGATATCCTTAGACTCATAGAGAATTTCAACCAATCTTCCCTTGATACTGTCTTCTAATGCAGCCCCAACTCTAACCTCTTTCTTGTCGTCTTCGGTACCCAGATTGATAACTTCAATATCCTTCTGATGAGGCATAATGACCATTGCCTCCTGCTTGAAAAGTCTGGCTAACTCTTCGGGTAGTTTACAATATTTATCAGTCTCTTCTTCAGCCTGATAAATGGGATTATCAAAGTCATACGAAGCCATATCTGAACTTGAATCGGTGGTTGTTGTACCCCAAAATTTGACCAACCTTTTCTTGGCTTATGTTTCAGTTCATTTTAGCATTTTGCATTTGCATAACATTGTTCTTAACAGGGGATCAAGAGTGATGTGCCATTCAAGAGAAGAGTCTCATTGGTTTCAAGCTCAAGCAAGGGTAATTATCCAGATCATCAAGTGTGTGCCATCATCATGAAGTTGTCAAAGCTCCTTGAAAAGAGAGTTGGGTGTATGGGTTCTACCTCTTATTCAGAGGACCATCAGAGGGTCAGCAGAGGTTCATGAGGCCTTATCTTTGGCTGAGGCATGGTGTAAAAGTTCATTGAGCACATTAGAGGTTTTTGTGGAGTTTATATGGCTATTCATTTCCTCTGCAAGAGGCCATAGTTAGAGTATAAGGATCTAGGGTTTCATCTGGTCAACTCAAGGTCAACTGTGGAATGGGGAGAGTTCAAGACTTGGTTCTAAGTCATTGAGGCCATAGGAAGTCATTTCGAAGCATTTAAGATGTCATGTCAATATCAAATCAAGAATGAATCAAGAGTTCAAGGGGTTATTAAATTAGGGTTTCAGAGGATCTCAGTGTAAAATCCCTTTCTTTAGTGCCTAACTTCAAGGACATTTTCACCTATGATACAAGCTCAATCTCATTTTCATGTAAACATGAGACTTGTAAGGCATGTTCTTAGCTTTCGTTTAAGTACAATAACTCATTCATTGAGTTTGTACATCTCAAGTTATGATGCCAACAAGTTAGGAGCCTCAGATGAACAGATTTTTGGTCAACAAAAAGTCAACTCACTTCCAAGACATTTTTGACCTAGAATCAAGTTCCTCCTCAACTTTAAGTGAACGTGAAAGTTGTTCCTCATGGTCTTAACTTTCCAAAAAGTCCTAGAAGTCCTCTTTCTCATTTGTGGAGCTCAAGTTATGGTCATGGCAAGGCAAGGGTATTTTGGGAAAGTTTCATTATGGGTCATTTACTTCATAGGTCATTTTCATGAACTTATATACCTCAAATTCACTTCCAACCAACATGAAAATTGTTCCTAAAGGTCTCATTTACATCATTGAGCTCAAGATTCATTTGAATTATGGATTTATATGGCCATGTGGGAAGATTTTCAATTGAAATTTGGACTTTTAAGCATGATATGAGATTGGTTCATTATAGGTCATGTTTGTCACTTATTTTGAATCATTTCACACCACAATAAGAGCATGAAAAGTTTACCATGATTTGGGTTTGCACAAAATGCATGGAAATGTGCCATTTCCAAGTTTCTTCATCAAGGAGTTTTCATTCCAAACTTGCAATGTGGATTAAATCAAAGGCCCAACTCAATTCCAATAAAAAATACACCTCACATGCAGCAGATTAATGATCTTATAAGGTGTGAAGCAAGCAAAACGCGTGGGTATGAGGAGGTTTCTTTTTTGGGCATTTTTTCTCAAATTCACCAAACAGCCAACATGGGTCTGTATGGTGATCATAAATTCATGGTATATAAGCATTTTAGGGCGCCCTAATACTCAGAAGTGTCAATTGGAGCCAGAGAGAGAAGATTGAATTTCAAAATTCTCAAGCATTCTTCAACTTCGAATTTGAATTTTCACTTGGAATCAACTGAAATTGAGGCTTGTATCTTCTTCCTAGGAGCAATTGGAGTGGAATTGAAGCAAAGAAGTGAAGGTTGCACGCATCTGAAGAACCAACGGAGTTGCTCCATTCAGTAAGCTTCCACTCTCTAATTCTCTCATTTTAGGCATTGATTTAGGCTCATAATGGTTGCATCTGAAGCCCTACGTTGAGTAGGCAATGTTTGCATAGTTGTTGTTCATGTTTAATCACGTTTTCAGTTGGTGCACTCAAACTTTGAACTCAAGCTGTCAGTGATGAGCAAGTTATTAAAGGTACTTGTATTATCAATAATATTCCTTTGACTGCTATTATTGATACGGGTGCAACCCACTCGTTTATTTCTGTTGACTGTGTGAAGAGGATAGGATTGGTGTCGTCTACTCTTGAGAGACGAATGACTATTGAGACACCCTTTATTGGTTCAGTGACTACTTCTTTAGTATGTTTGAAGTGTCCGCTGAATATTTTCGGTAGAGACTTTGGAGTGGATATGATTTGTCTACCACTTGGTAATTTGGAGGTTATTCTGGGTATGAATTGGTTGGAGTTCAACCGAGTCTACATCGACTGTTTTCGAAAGGAATTGTTGTTACTTACTCCTGAAGAGGAAGCGATGGCGAGTTCTTTATCTAATAAAGAATTGAGAATCTTGTTGGAAGACGAAGCCAAAGTGTTTGCTTTATTTGCATCATTATCGGTGGATAGCAAAGCGTCGATGGAGGAATTAGCAGTGGTGAATGAATTTCCGGAAGTGTTTCCTGATGACATTACGGAATTGCCTCCGACGAGAGAAGTTGAATTTAGTATTGATCTTGTTCCTGGTACAAGACCTATTTCTATGGCGTCGTATAGGATGTATGCGGTAGATTTATCCGAGTTGAAGTCTCAGATTGGAGAACTGTTGGATAGAAAGTTTATTAGACCGAGTGTGTCGCCGTGGGGAGCTCCAGTGTTATTGGTGAAGAAGAAGGATGGTAGTATGCGTCTGTGCATTGATTACCGTCAGTTGAATAAAGTGACTATTAAGAATAAGTATCCTCTACCTAGGATTGATGATTTGATGGATCAGCTGGTGGGAGCTCGAGTGTTCAGTAAGATCGACTTGAGATCGGGTTATCATCAGATCAGAGTAAAAGAAGGTGATATTCAGAAGACAACTTTTAGGACTCGATATGGACATTACGAATATGCTGTAATGCCGTTTGGTGTGACTAATGCGCCAGGAGTATTTATGGAGTATATGAACAGAATTTTCCATTCTTACTTGGATCAATTCATTGTGGTATTTATTGACGATATACTAATTTATTCTAAATCCGATGAAGAACATGCAGGACACCTGAGAATTTCCTTGCAGGTGCTAAAGGAAAATAAGTTGTTTGCTAAACTGTCGAAGTGTGACTTCTGGATGAAGACGGTGAGTTTCTTGGGGCATGTAATATCTGGTGATGGTATAGCGGTGGAGCCGTCAAAAGTGAGTGCAGTATTGCAGTGGGAACCGCCGAAGACAGCGACGGAGATTAGGAGCTTTTTGGGTTTGGATGGTTATTACCGCAGGTTTATTGAAGGGTTCTCTAATTTGGCGTTGCCATTGACTCAGTTGACGAGAAAGAACCAAGTGTTTGTATGGGATGCTGCTTGTAAAGAAAGCTTTGAAGAGTTGAAAAAGAAATTGACTACGGCACCGATGTTAGTGTTGCTGACTCCGAGTGAACCATTTGTGGTGTACTGTGATGCGTCTAAGATGGGATTAGGCGGAGTTCTTATGTAGAATGGTAAGGTAGTAGCATATGCTTCACGGCAACTGAGAGTGCATTAGCGAAATTATCCTACTCATGATCTCGAATTGGCTGCGGTTGTTTTTGTGTTGAAAATTTGGAGGCATTATTTGTATGGTTCGAGATTTGAAGTGTTCAGTGATCACAAGAGTCTGAGATATCTGTTTGATCAGAAAGAGTTAAATATGAGGCAGAGGAGATGGTTGGAATTTTTGAAGGATTATGACTTCAGTTTAAGTCATCATCCAGGAAAGGCCAATGTAGTGGCAGATGCTTTGAGTAGGAAAGCAATTCATATGTCGGCTATGATGGTGAAAGAAATTGAGTTAATTGAACAGTTCAGAGGTTTGGGTATGGTTTGTGAGACTACTGCAGATAGTGTAATGTTGGGTATGTTGCAGGTGAATAATGACTTCTTGGATACGATTAGAGAGAATCAGAAGTTGGATGTGAAATTAGTGGATTTGATACCTGGAGTAGAAAGTAACTCCGATAGTGACTTTAAATTGGATAGTACCGGTGTGTTGAGATTTAGAGGCAGGATTTGTGTACCAGATGATGAAGAATTGAAAAAGTCAATTTTAAGTGAAGGACATCGTAGTAGTTTGAGTATCCATCCGGGAGCTACGAAGATGTATCATGATTTGAAGAAATTATTTTGGTGGTCTGGTATGAAAAGAGACATTGCTCAATTTGTGAATGCCTGTTTGACGTGTCAGAAATCGAAGGTGGAACACCAGAGACCTTCTGGATTTATGCAACCATTAGAGATTCCGGTTTGGAAATGGGATTGCATTACTATGGATTTTGTTACATGTTTGCCGAATATGGCGAGAGGTTTTGATGCGATATGGGTGATTGTGGATCGATTGACGAAGTCTGCACACTTTGTGCCGATCAATATTAGTTTCCCGTTGACGAAGCTGGCGGAGATTTATATTCGAGTAATTGTAAAGTTACATGGTGTTCCATCCAGTATTGTATCGGATAGAGACTCGAGGTTTACTTTGGAATTTTGGAAGAGCTTACAGGAAGCTTTGGGAACTAAGTTGAAGTTGAGTTCAGCTTATCATCCGCAAACTGATGGTCAGTCAGAGGGGACTATTCAGTCGCTTGAGGATTTGCTGAGAGCTTGTGTGTTAGAAAAGGGTGGTGCGTGGGATACTCATTTACCATTGATTGAGTTCACGTACAATAACAGTTACCATTCGAGTATCAGAATGGCACCGTTTGAAGCTTTGTATGGGAGGAGGTGTAGGACTCCTCTGTGTTGGTATGAAATTGGTGAGAATGTGGTGCTTGGACCAGAGATTGTACAGCAGACTACTGAGACAATTCAGATGATTCGTGAGAAAATGAAAGTGTCTCAGAGTAGGCAGAAAAGTTATCATGATAACCGGAGGAAAGAGTTGGAATTCAGTGTAGGTGATCACGTATTCCTTAGAGTGAACCCGATGACTGGTGTGGGTCGTGCATTGAAGTCCAAGAAGCTGGATCCTAAGTTTATTGGACCTTATCAGATTTTGCAGAGAGTTGGTGTTGTAGCTTATAGGGTGGCGTTGCCGCCTGAATTGTCGAATCTACATGATGTGTTTCATGTGTCGCAATTGCGAAAGTATGTTTCGGATCCATCTCATGTGATTCTGAGGGATGATGTTCAGGTTCGGGAGAATCTTACTATTGAGACGATGCCGTTGAGGATCGAGGATTGTAAGATGAAACAGCTCTGAGGGAAGGAGATACCTTTGGTGAAGGTAGCTTGGGGAGGTGCTGCAGGAGGCAGTGTGACCTGGGAGTTGGAAAGCAGGATGCGGGAAGCGTATCCAGAATTGTTTCCATCAGGTAATTTTCGAGGACGAAAATAATTAAAGTGGGGGAGAGTTGTAACACCCATTTTAATTATTTAATATTTTTGGTGTTATTTTGTTTGGTGTGCCCTTTGGTGGGGGTGTGTTTGATTATCGTGGGTGAATGTCCTTGGTATAGGAGGATTATTGGTGGTGAATTGGTGTGAATATAATAATATAATAGATAATAATAATATTGCTGGTATTATTATTATTATTATTATTATTATTATTATTATTATTATTATTATTATTATTGGTGGAATATTATTACTAATATTATTAATGTTATGATTTTGGTGAACTAATATTATTATTAATAATATTATGTATATTATAATACTATTTATTTTATTAGTATTATTAGTGATATTATTTTATTATTATTATTTGGGATTAGAAATTAAAAAGGAAATAGGAGGTGAGGGGTTATTAGGGAATTAGAAAGAGGGAAGTGAGAAGACACGATAGAACGAGAGAAGAGGGAATTGGGAGAAGAGCGAAGAACGGAGGAGAAGAGAGAAGGTCAAGGCTATCAAATCTTGGGAGGACTCTTCACCGATCAGAACAATTATCCAGGTAAGGGGGGAGAAACTGATTGGGGTTGGTAATTACATGAATTGGGTAGAGGAGATTCCTTAACCCCGTAGGGATTTTAATGAATATGACCTATATATTGATGAATTGGTGAATTGGTGTTTATAATTGTTGTTGCTGTTGATATGGGTGAATTTGGTGTAAGATATTGTAGAATTTGGTGCATCCATTGTTGTTGTAAATTTGGGTGGAGTTCTGAGTAACTCTGATAGTTCTGATGATGAACATCAGTGTGGGTTCTGAAGTTAAAACTGGTAGAAATTGATAGGATAATGTGTATTGGTTGTAGTATCAAGAGGACAATAGATAGAAGTGGAGAAATATGCTTGAATTTGAGCAGGATAACAGTTCTGGACAGTAAGGGTGGGTTTCCGTATGATCATTATGATTGTGTAATAGTGTATGATGGGTAGGATCACATTTAGGATAGAAACCCCTAAATTCCATGGTTTTAAAAAGTATAGTTATATGATATATGATGATATGATCTTTAAAAATATGTTGTTGGCTGTTATAATTGTCATATTATGGTAGGATTTCGAATTCTGAAACCGGGGCTTTTTACGGAATTGAAATCGGAGGTCCGGAAGGCCTCCAACGTTGGAAAACACAGAATTTTCTGCATTCTGCGCTGCATGCGTTGACTCATGCGTCGCAGCGGTCGACGCATACTGTTTGCGTTCTTCTGGATTTCGCTTTTGTTTGCTATGTGTCGACCCAGCGGTCGACTCAAAGCTGTATATTGGTGAATTTTCTATTTTGACGATTTTGGCCATAACTTTTGATCGTATGTCGGATTTAGTCCCCGTTCGAAGCGTTAGAAAGCTATTGAATAGATCTATAACATGCTATAGATAATATAGTTATTTGCCAAATATTTTTATATCCAATATTTTTGGGGAGTCATTGTTTAATTAAATGGTAACTAAACCATGGATAGATTGAAATGATTTATTGATTATTTACTTGAGTTTAATTGTTGTGCACTTAGTGTGCTTGTGTTTATTTGTGGTGTAATATATATGATGTGTGGTGATGTGATCAGGAGGATCGTGTGCACTTAGTGTGCTTGAGTTTGGTTGTCGTGCATTGTTGTCGTGCATTGGTGTCGTACATATCATGGTGTTTGGTGGGATGAACCATTGCTCAGGAGGAGTGTATGTGATTCATCCGTACTCCTTGTGGAGAATGGTGGGGCTGAATCATTGCTCAGGAGGAGTGTATGTGATTCATCCGTACTCCTTCGTGGAGAATGGTGGGGATAGATCATATCTCAGTAGGAGCGTAAGTGATCTATCGGGGATAGATCATATCTCAGTAGGAGCGTAAGTGATCTGTCCAGGGTTCGATTGAATGAACCAATGAGTCGGTACCGCATGCATGGTGTTGAGTTGCGTATTTGCATTATAATATGTTATATTGTAATTTGAACAGTAGGTTCGATGATTGGTGTTGTGGGGTGAATATTGGTGTATTTTACTACCTTATTTGCATGCATTAAATTACCAATATATTTTAATCACGTTTTCTCACCCCTTTGTTGTTGTTGTGGTCTGTGCTTCTCCAGAAGTACAGATAATCCAGGTACTTAGCTAGCTTGGATTATGGTGTACCAGTCGAGTCTAGGATGCTCTGTTACGTAGCATGGGACTTGGGTGTTTTGTTATTGTCTATTGAACTTGTATTTTATTTTCCTGTGAACGTATCAAAACATTTGTTGGATTTTACTATTTTTGTTATTTTCCGCTGTATTTTGGAGAAAACCTTTTTACAAGGAAATGTTGGTTTTGCTATGTGATATCCCACTTGGGAAGAAATACTCTGATGTGTATTTATAATGTTTATTATTTTAATTGTTGTGGAAAGTGGGGTGTTACAAAAGGTCCTCAGTGTCACTGGCTCCTAGGTCGAAAATAATAATGTTTTCACAAATACTCGTTCAACAATACCATTCTCAAGAGGGCCCCAACTGAGTGGTGATTTCTCAAGTCAGCTTGGTCGAGAACCAACTCCCTATAGGCCTCCTTGAATGTATCACCTTTCTATCATAAGTGTACTCAAGTTCGGGTGTAGGACTTATCTCACCACACAAAGGTAATAATCCAAGCAGATACAGACATACACCTATACAGATAAACATATATATAATATAAATTAAACAAGTTAGGGGAAACCCTCAAAACAATTCCCCAATGAAGTCGCTATTTCTGTCACGGTGGGAATTGGATATCAAGCTATTGATTAACTTGAATCATAAATCATAATTCACCACTTATCTTTAATTTGTCCAATGTAAGGGAAAAAGAGCGAATAACCCATGAGTATGCAATGCAATGCAGAGCTAGAGAATCTAAGGTTCGAGGGTTGGTTATACCTAGGGAAGGTACTAGCATCCTAAGCATTTGTAGTACTCTACAGGAACCTCTTGTTACATTGTGTTATATGTAATTTTTTTCTGCTGAAGAGTGGAAGGGGAGACCTAAGGTTTTATGTCTAAGTATGCTCGCTAAGACATCGCATCTCGTGTCTACGTATCCTGACGGGAATGGAATCAGAGCATTCATAGTTCCCCTAAAAGGGTAAAAAAAGTTTGTTGATTGATTTTATGAGAAGAGACATATTGTCATTTTAAGGAGAATACTCGACTTAAACTACCACAAACATGTGGAAGACGGGTCTTTGCTTCGCATTGGGAGAAGGGCTCCAACTCGGATATAGAATCGACGAGTATTCCACATACCTCTCTCAAGCGAAAAAAAATCTATATCTTTCTCTACCATGTTATGGGGTAGGAGAATTATATCTCGACTACGTAGATGACTTATTGTAGCACCCTAATTTTCGACCCTAATATACAATCTCTTTTGGTACTTTGCCTTGCTTGACGTCCTCAGGACATGGGTGTTGTGTGCGTGTTTATCATGACCAACCAGTTTATGCAGGTGCTGTAATGCCCCGATTCTGAATTTCCTTTATTTTGAGTCCTTTCTGATTTAATTGATTGAATTATTATTTTAAATGTGGAATTGTGTGTTTAATATGTTATTTGTGCATATTGTGCTATTTTTGCCTACTTTGAGAGTTTCGGGTAAAAATAGACCGGAGGGTATTTTGGGCATTAGTAATTATGTTAAGTGGATATTTTATGAGAACTGATTAATTAGTGTGTGGAAAGAATTTGAGAGGAAAGAAAAGAGAATATGAGTATATGAGAGAAAAACAGAAAGTTAGTAAGATAGAAAGAAAAACAAAGGAAAGAAAGGAAGAGAAGAGAAAAAGGAGAGAAAGAAGAGGAAAAACCTAGAACTTCAAGAAATCATCACCAAAGCTTTCGATTGATCGGGTAAGGGTGTGAAACTTTATTATTCTATCAATGTGTATAATCATGTATGATTTTGTTGGATTATTTTGGATTGTTGGTAGTTTTTCTACACTTTCCATTTTAGGTTGAATTTGGTTTAATCGATAGAAATCGTTGTCTAACGGTTAGAATCGTGATTAGATGACGTAGATTAGTCGATATATGTTAGACTAAGGCTACTGGATATGAGTTGGATTTCATCGGATGATTTTATCGGTGGTTTTGGATTCTGAACAGTGGGGAGAAGTGGAAATCGCAGACGCTCGCTAGCAGTTCGCTAGGCGAGCAGGTCGCGAGTGGTCGCTGGTAGTTCGCTAGGCGAGTGCGCAGCGAACAGTCCCAGACTTGGGACATAATGGTTTTAATGTCCCTCGCTGGCAGCGAAGGGAGTAGCGAGGAGCTCTCTAGAGGTTCGCTGTGGCGAACGAGGTCTGTAGCCTCCGTTCTTGCTCGCTAGCAGTTCGCTAGGCGATGAGGTAGCGAACGCTCGCTAGCTGCTCGCTAGGCGAGCGTGTAGCGAACGTAGCAGGATGAATTTTCCCTGTTTCGTGGTGTTGTCGTGGCTTGGGGTTTCGGTTGCGATCGACCCTTCTTTGATTTAGTAGTTTATATGCTGGTTTGTGATGTGCTGTGGGTAGCCGTATGGCGTGAATCCTAGATTATGAATTGTGGCCGTTTGGGCAATTATGTGCATTGTTTAGCCTGATTAAAAATCTATGATGTTTGTATGAATATATGCAATGAATGTGTAGAATGCATGAATATGTTTGTAAACATGTGTGCATTTCAAGAGTGTCATGAGTCATGTTGCATGTGAAGCATCATGGTATGCATTCTTGTGTCGATTGATTCCTCGGTGAATCTGCAGAACCTCGTGTGCCCTTGTGGGGTGTGAGCGATGGTTAATTATTGATTCCTCGGTGAATCTGCAGAACCTCGTGTGCCCTTGTGGGGTGTGAGCGATGGTTAATTATTGATCCCTCGGTGGATTTGCAGAACCTCGTATGTTATGATGGTTATCTTTATTCCGCGTAGAATCTGCAGAACCTCGTGTGCCCATGTGGGGTGTGAGCGATGGTTATTTGGTTCTTCAATTGAACCTGCTGAAATGAGTCGGTACCGCATTTGCATCTGCATAGAGTCGTGTGTCGGTCTCTATGAGTTGCATGTTGACATCCTGCATAGTGTATTGTGAATGAACATAATTGTAAATGTTTATATGAATTGCTGATGATTGGCATGATTAGTATGCTTGAAGACACATGTATGTGTGAATATATGAATATGTATGTTTTGTGTGTTTATGAACCGATATAAACATTGTTGACGCATATTGTATATGCATGATGTTCTATTTGTAAATAGATAACGTGAATACATTGCGATGTACGGTATGACGAGGTGAGTTGCGGTGAGAATACGAAAGACGTATATTGGATATTATGTATATATATGTTATATGCGTTGTTTTTATGATATCGTTTCTCACCCTTCTGTGGTTTCTTTTAATGCTCTGCGAGGCATTGCAGATTAGATTGCTGGAGGTATTTTTGTGAAGCGTGGCTTCTTTCCTTTTTGGTCGGTCGGCTCTGATATGTAGCACCGGGTAGATAGGATTTACTTTGATTCTTTTGTGATACATCTGAGTATGTATCTGCTGTTGATATGTTTTGTAAAACATGATGAATGATAACTGTATATGTGAATACATGTTTGGTGAATTATGAAATATTTGGATATTTCCGCCTTTGTTCTAAATATTTCTTGTGGGTGTTATCCCGTTGTTGCATATCTGTTGAGCAGGTGTTGTATGTGTTGGAATTTTTATGATAATGTGATATTTCCCTTTTATGCCATGTTGCAAATGTACTCTGATGAAATTTTAAATTTATGCCTAAATGATTAATTGTATTATTTGGGGGTATAGAAAGGGGGTGTTACATTAAGTGGTATCAGAGCCAGTGTTGAGTCAGTTGTATCTGTCTCGCTGTTTTGTTGGTTGAACGGTTGTTTGACCTTGTTGTTATTTTTGGGAATAATCAGAATATGGCTGGTCGTAATGACAACGCGATGGCTGCGGCATTGGAAGCTATGGCTCGAGCGGTGCAGGGTGCGCCGAATGTGAATGCTAACAATGAGTTTAGAAAGAATCAACCGCCGGTGTTCAAAGGAAGGTTTGATCCGGACGGTACTCAGATTTGGCTGAAGGAGGTCGAGAGGATCTTCAGAGTTATGAATTGCGCTGAGAGGAACAAGGTGAGACTTGGGTCTCACATGCTGAGAGAAGAAGCCGATGACTGGTGGGTCGGCATAAGACAAATTCTTGGAGTTGATGATGAGGAAATAACTTGGGATTTGTTCTGCACTGAATTTTTGAGGAAGTATTATCCGGAGAGTATGAAGGGAAAGAAGGAGATGGAGTTTCTAGAATTGAAACAAGGGAACATGTCCGTGGTCGAATACACGGCTAAGTTTACGGAGTTGGTGAAATTCCATCCTCACTATGATGCGGTGGCAGCGGAATTTTCCAAGTGTATTAAGTACGAGAACGGCTTGCGCCCGGAGATCAAGCAAGCTGTGGGATATCAGAGGATTCGAAGATTTTCGGACTTAACCGAATGCTGTAGAATTTTCGAAGAGGATAGTAGGGCTCGTTCTACTCACTATAAGAGTTTGAATGAGAGGCGAGGAAAGCAACCAGTAAGGAGTGGGCCTTATGTGACGCCTGCTGATAAGGGTAAGCATAGGGAACACTTTGTCAAGAAATCCGGAGGGGGAAGTTCTGGTCCCATTAAGTGCTATAGGTGTGGCGAAGAGGGGCACAAATCTTTTGAGTGTAAGAAGGCTGGGGAAAAGTGTGCTAACTGTGGTGGTCTCGGTCATGCTACAACTGAATGTAGAAGGAATGTGATTAAGTGTTTTAACTGTGGGGAGGTTGGTCATATTAGTACGAAGTGTACTAAGGCAAAGCAAGCTCCGTCAAGCGGGAAGGTATTTGCATTAGCGGGTGCAGACACTACTAATGCGGATCGGTTGATTAAAGGTACATGCTTTATTAATAATATGCCTTTAGTTGCTATTATCGATACCGGAGCGACTCATTCGTTTATTTCTTTCGAGTGCGCTAAGCGTTTAGATTTGTGTTTTTCTTCTTGTGGTGGTGATATGGTTATTGAGACACCCGCTTCGGGGTTGGTAACTACGTCTTCGGTATGTTTGAGTTGTCCCTTGACCATGTATGGTAAGGACTTTATTATGGACTTGGTGTGTTTGCCATTAGAAGGATTAGATGTGATTTTGGGTATGAATTGGTTGCAGTATAATAGAGTTCATATTGATTGTTATCACAAGTTGGTGAGGTTTCCATCTTTGGGAGATGAGGAGGAAGAGAGTTTTCTATCCACTAAAGAGTTGAAGAAACTTTTGGCGGATGAAGCTCAAGTGTTCTGTTTGTTTGCGTCGCTGTCGGTAGAGAATAAGGTTGAATTGGATTTGGTTCCAGTGGTATGTGACTTTCCAGAAGTATTTCCGGAGGACATTACGGATGTACCGCCAGAAAGGGAAGTTGAGTTTTCGATTGATCTAGTTCCCGATACTAGACCAATTTCGATGGCACCGTATCGTATGTCGGCATCGGAGTTGGTAGAGTTGAAGAGATAATTGAATGATTTATTGGAAAAGAGATTTGTTAGGCCGAGTGTTTCTCCTTGGGGTGCGCCGATATTGTTGGTAAAGAAGAAAGATGGGAGCATGCGGTTGTGTATTGATTATCGGCAGTTGAACAAGGTGACTATTAAGAATAAGTATCCGCTTCCTAGAATTGATGATTTGATGGACCAATTGGTTGGTGCCCGTGTTTTTAGTAAGATTGATTTGAGGTCAGGTTATCACCAGATTCGTGTTAAAGGAGAAGATATTCAAAAGACGGCTTTTAGGACACGGTATGGTCATTATGAATTTTCTGTGATGCCATTCGGAGTTTCTAATGCGTCGGGTGTGTTTATGGAATATATGAACCGTATCTTTCATGAGCAGTTGGATCGTTTCGTAGTTGTGTTTATTGACGACATTTTGATTTACTCTAAGTCCCAAAAAGAGCATGAAGAGCATTTGCGGGTTGTGTTGCAAGTATTGAAGGAGAAGCAATTGTATGCTAAGTTATCCAAGTGCGAGTTTTGGTTATCGGAAGTGAGTTTTCTTGGGCATGTTATTTCTGGTAATGGTATTTGTGTTGATCCGTCCAAGATTGATGCAGTGATGCAATGGGAGGCTCCTAAGTCGGTTACGGAGATCCGAAGCTTTTTGGGCTTGGCCGATTATTATCGGAGGTTTATTGAGGGGTTTTCGAAGTTGGCACTTCCGTTGACTCAGTTGACTTGTAAGGGGAAGACTTTTGTTTGGGACATTAATTGTGAGAAGAGTTTTGTTGAACTTAAGAGACGGTTGACAACGACGTCGATTTTGATTTTGCCAAATCCGACGGAAGCGTTTGTGGTTTATTGTGATGCTTCTTTGTCCGGTTTGGGTGGTGTTTTGATGCAAGACGGTAAAGTTGTGGCTTATGCTTCAAGGCAATTGAGAGTGCATGAGAAAAATTATCCCACGCACGATTTGGAATTGGCGGCCGTGGTCTTTGTTTTGAAAATTTGGAGACATTATCTCTATGGTGCGAGATTTGAAGTTTTTAGCGACCACAAGAGTTTGAAGTATTTATTTAAGCAAAAGGAATTGAATATGAGGCAAAGGAGATGGTTAGAGTTTTTGAAGGATTATGACTTTGGTTTGAATTACCATCCGGGTAAGGCAAATGTTGTAGCCGATGCTTTGAGCCGGAAGTTAGTGCATATGTCTACATTGATGGTAAGAGAATGGGAACTTTTGGAGAATTTTAGAGATTTGAGTTTGGTTTGTGAAATGACGCCGAGAAGTGTGAAACTTGGTATGTTGTATGTTACGAATGATTTTCTAGCTACCGTTCGTGAAAAGTAAAAGTTGGATTTGAAATTTGTGGATTTGATGATGAATGAGAATGAGGACTTTAAGGTTGATAATTTTGGAGTTTTGAAATTCCGTGGTCGTATTTGTATTCCCGACGATGTGGATTTGAGAAAGATGATATTGGAGGAAGGACACTGGAGTAAATTGAGTATTCACCCGGGTGCGAATAAGATGTACCAAGATTTGAAGAAAATCTTTTGGTGGTCCGGATTGAAGAGAGATGTAGCTCGGTTTGTGTATTCGTGTTTGACTTGTCAGAAGTCTAAAGTGGAACATCAGAAGCCTAGTGGTTTGATGCAACCGTTGGATATTCCGGAATGGAAATGGGATAGTATATCAATGGATTTTGTTACAGGTTTACTAAATACGCAAAGAGGTCACAATTCTATTTGGGTGATTGTTGATAGGCTTACTAAGTCTGCTAACTTTATTCCGATTGATATTAGTTATCCTTTGGAAAAGTTGGCCGAGATTTATGTTCGGGTGATTGTGAAGTTGCATGGAGTTCCCAAGAGTATCGTGTCGGATAGAGATCCTAGATTTACTTCGAGATTCTGGGAAGGTTTGCAAAAGGCTTTAGGTTCTAAGTTGAGATTGAGTTCGGCGTATCATCCGCAGACGGATGGCCAAACTGAGAGGACGATTCAATCGTTGGAGGACTTGTTGCGTGCTTGTGTGCTCGAGCAAGGTGGTGTTTGGGATAGCTTTCTGGCATTGATTGAGTTCACTTACAACAACAGTTTTCATGCAAGTATTGGTATGGCACCATTTGAGGCTTTGTATGGTCGGAGATGTCGAACACCTTTGTGTTGGCATGAAACCGGAGAGAGATCGGTAGTTGGACCGGAAATGGTACAACAAACGACGGAGAAGGTGAAGTTTATTCGGGAGAAGATGAAAGCTTCCCAGAATAGGCAAAAGAGTTATCATGACAAGAGAAGGAAGGATCTTGAATTTCAAGAAGGTGACCATGTGTTTTTGAGAGTTACGCCGGTTACGGGTGTGGGTCGTGCTTTGAAGTCGAAGAAGTTGACTTCTCGTTTTATTGGTCCGTATCAAATTATTGCACGAGTTGGTGTGGTGGCTTATCGTGTGGCGTTGCCTCCGAGTCTTTCGAATTTGCATGATGTGTTCCATGTTTCGCAACTTCGGAAGTATGTTTCGGATCCGTCACATGTGATTCCTATGGATGAGGTGGAGGTAAGAGATAATCTTACGGTTGAGGTTTTACCGGTTATGATTTTGGACCGCGAAGTTAAGAACCTAAGAGGCAAGGATATTTCGCTTGTAAAAGTAGCATGGGGAGGTGCTGCGGAAGGCAATATGACTTGGGAATTGGAGAGTAAGATGCGTGAGTCGCATCCTGAGCTGTTCAAATCAGGTAATATTTTCGAGGACGAAAATTCCTAAGTGGGGGAGAGTTGTAATGCCCCGATTCTGAATTTCCTTTATTTTGAGTCCTTTGTGATTTAATTGATTGAATTATTATTTTAAATGTGGAATTGTGTGTTTAATATGTTATTTGTGCATATTGTGCTATTTTTGCCTACTTTGAGAGTTTCGGGTAAAAATAGACCGGAGGGTATTTTGGGCATTAGTAATTATGTTAAGTGAATATTTTATGAGAATTGATTAATTAGTGTGTGGAAAGAATTTGAGAGGAAAGAAAAGAGAATATGAGTATATGAGAGAAAAACAGAAAGTTAGTAAGATAGAAAGAAAAACAAAGGAAAGAAAGGAAGAGAAGAGAAAGAGGAGAGAAAGAAGAGGAAAAACCTAGAACTTCAAGAAATCATCACCAAAGCTTTCGATTGATCGGGTAAGGGTGTGAAACTTTATTATTCTATCAATGTGTATAATCATGTATGATTTTGTTGGATTATTTTGGATTGTTGGTAGTTTTTCTACACTTTCCATTTTAGGTTGAATTTGGTTTAATCGATAGAAATCGTTGTCTAACGATTAGAATCGTGATTAGATGACGTAGATTAGTCGATATATGTTAGACTAAGGCTACTGGATATGAGTTGGATTTCATCGGATGATTTTATCGGTGGTTTTGGATTCTGAACAGTGGAGAGAAGTGGAAATCGCAGACGCTCGCTAGCAGTTCGCTAGGCAAGCAGGTCGCGAGTGGTCGCTGGTAGTTCGCTAGGCGAGTGCGCAGCGAACAGTCCCAGACTTGGGACATAATGGTTTTAATGTCCCTCGCTGGCAGCGAAGGGAGTAGCAAGGAGCTCGCTAGAGGTTCGCTGTGGAGAACGGGGTAGCGAACGAGGTCTGTAGCCTCCGTTCTTGCTCGCTAGGCGATGAGGTAGTGAACGCTCGCTAGCTGCTCGCTAGGCGAGCGTGTAGCGAACGTAGCAGGATGAATTTTCCCTGTTGCGTGGTGTTGTCGTGGCTTGGGGTTTCGGTTGCGATCGACCCTTCTTTGATTTAGTAGCTTATATGCTGGTTTGTGATGTGCTGTGGGTAGCCGTATGGCGTGAATCCTAGATTATGAATTGTGGCCGTTTGGGCAATTATGTGCATTGTTTAGCCTGATTAAAAATCTATGATGTTTGTATGAATATATGCAATGAATGTGTAGAATGCATGAATATGTTTGTAAACATGTGTGCATTTCAAGAGTGTCATGAGTCATGTTGCATGTGAAGCATCATGGTATGCATTCTTGTGTCGATTGATTCCTCGGTGAATCTGCAGAACCTCGTGTGCCCTTGTGGGGTGTGAGCGATGGTTAATTATTGATTCCTCGGTGAATCTGCAGAACCTCGTGTGCCCTTGTGGGGTGTGAGCGATGGTTAATTATTGATCCCTCGGTGGATTTGCAGAACCTCGTATGTTACGATGGTTATCTTGATTCCGCGTAGAATCTGCAGAACCTCGTGTGCCCATGTGGGGTGTGAGCGATGGTTATTTGGTTCTTCAATTGAACCTGCTGAAATGAGTCGGTACCGCATTTGCATCTGCATAGAGTCGTGTGTCGGTCTCTATGAGTTGCATGTTGACATCCTGCATGGTGTATTGTGAATGAACATAATTGTAAATGTTTATATGAATTGCTGATGATTGGCATGATTAGTATGCTTGAAGACACATGTATGTGTGAATATATGAATATGTATGTTTTGTGTGTTTATGAACCGATATAAACATTGTTGACGCATATTGTATATGCATGATGTTCTATTTATAAATAGATAACGTGAATACATTGCGATGTACGGTATGACGAGGTGAGTTGCGGTGAGAATACGAAAGACGTATATTGGATATTATGTATATATATGTTATATGCGTTGTTTTTATGATATCGTTTCTCACCCTTCTGTGGTTTCTTTTAATGCTCTGCGAGGCATTGCAGATTAGATTGCTGGAGGTATTTTTGTGAAGCGTGGCTTCTTTCCTTTTTGGTCGGTCGGCTCTGATATGTAGCACCGGGTAGATAGGATTTATTTTGATTCTTTTGTGATACATCTGAGTATGTATCTGCTGTCGATATGTTTTGTAAAACATGATGAATGATAACTGTATATGTGAATACATGTTTGGTGAATTATGAAATATTTGGATATTTCCGCCTTTGTTCTAAATATTTCTTGTGGGTGTTATCCCGTTGTTGCATATCTGTTGAGCAGGTGTTGTATGTGTTGGAATTTTTATGATAATGTGATATTTCCCTTTTATGCCATGTTGCAAATGTACTCTGATGAAATTTTAAATTTATGCCTAAATGATTAATTGTATTATTTGGGGGGTATAGAAAGGGGGTGTTACAGGTGCAGTATTTTCAAGGTATAGATTCTTACAGTCAAGCATCACAAGGACGTGACTAATACATTATGGTTCAAAGTTCACGATTCAAGAATTCAAGCTTAATTTAAGAAGGTTTTGCATATGAATAAGTCTCATCAGATTCAATTCAAAGATTCAAAGTGCACTAGTCATTTTCAAGACTCGGTTCACAAGAGTTCATGTTATAACTACAAGAACGGATTCAAACCGTATCAATAACTCTATCTTTCCATGTCCATTTATTCTGCTCGCGTTTGGTTTTCACATACTCTGGATAATATTGGACATTCGCATGAAGTGTGTTGACGACTTATTTAATGTTGTCAAAAGATGACGAAATGAGGTTGTTACTATATCAGATTATTTGTTTTAAGGTTGGCTTATGCAAATTGACTTCCCTGCTTCAAGATTTAAATTCAATTAAAGAGTTTATAAAATGCAAGGCTCAAGTCCTCAGAGTGACAATCAAAACTCATGATCTCAATTCATCACAAGTTCCACATATTTCCTATGTTAGGTGCAAACCTTTCTCATTACAAGTTCATTCCAAATCTAAGATGCCATCATAATATTCAAGAGTTCATCTAAACTGCAGGGCCAAACCAAATTCCATTTTTGATTCCCCATCATTTCTTCATTATCAATTTCTATGTACGTGTGTTTGGACAAAGAATATTTTAACTATTACATAGCAGAGGCAAAACTACATGGTCATTCGTTTTGAACACATTCAGGTTTTAACACCTATTTTAAATCCAAGGTATCCATGGCAAGGTTGTAAGTTGAATTAATTTTGTCCATCGCCATTTGAAACTCAAGAGTAATTTATCTGTCAAGAAAATTGAGTTTCATCCTCTTTTTAAACAAAACTCCAAGTTTGACTAAACGTGGGAATTGAAAAGCTAAATGTTGTTTACATATCAAATTTAAAGCCAAATTCACATATTCCTATCAAAGATGGAATTTACATCAAAAAGCAAGGTTATGGTATTTACAAAATCAAGTTACATCGACGTTAGAAATTTATTATTCTGAGCAAAAGCCAGTGCGCGGGAACAAGTGTCATCTCTTGACATGTTAACAAGAGATGAATGCAATATTGACAAGAGTTTTGATGATAGCCACGATTTGGTCACGTTTTCTCTTGTAAAAAGAGTATGTTTATTACCGTGTCTTGGTCATATACCTCAACCATTTGAAAACCTGCATGATAAGAAGAGGTTACAGCACTAGTAGAAGGCATCCATTGATAAAGAAACAGGTTAGTACCAAAGGAGGGGATGTCGGTTTTGCTGTGGAAAAGAAAATTCTTAATTCATGAAGACATTAGGAATCAAAACAGCAAACAGCAAAACTTCACCCAGTACACTTGAATCAACCATGATGTCCTCCAGACGGACACGCCGAGACGGGAGTTTCCGTTGACAACTTCCTTCCCATGCTTAATGCATCCTTTATCTGTGCATATATTGATGGTCTTACAAAGAGAAATCGGGAGAAGACACAATATTAAGAATTAAGAATACTTATCCAAATATCAAAGCTATAAGTATGAGAACAACAGATTCACAAGTTACATGCTTCCCTAGTTTTGCTCATTGCTATAAACGCAAGAAGTTCCTGCAGTATGCACCTATATTTTGGTCGGTCCGCCTTCATGTCGCTTGAACCCCTTTTGACCCTTTTTGGTATCATGCTTCATATCTTTCTCGCTGTTTTGACACCAGAGGTGTATTGGAACTGCACATAACATTTCTTTATTAAACAGTGACGCTATTGATAAACAAGCAATGGAGTAATGACCACAGAAGCTTCGTAATTACAAAAATATGTTGATATGGCCGCACCTCACTGTCCAAAGCTTGATTACTGCAAAAAAAACAATTGGAGTTGGTACAATTCAAAGTATACAGATTCATGAGTTTTTAGGAAAATTGCTTTTTGGAAAGACCTTATGTTAAGCTCGAAATAATTCAATTCGATAAACCGTTGATGTTGAAGGCTAACCAACATATCTTGGAAAGTTAGATGGCAAAGCAAACGAGTTTCTGTCATGACTGAGCAGCCATTGCGTCCCTTGCAAATCTTCAACATCAACTCTGTTTTGTTTTCCGTCCGACACTGTCACGAATACTACAGCAACTAAGGAAACCATCTGAATAACCGTGTCGACCACCTTCCAAGTGTATTATGAAGCAAAGAGCTAAGCCGTCGTGCACTCAACTTCCATCGCTAGTTGGGAAAGGATTGTCACAAGGTCATGCCTGTGATGTTTCCATTCTCGGGATTGTACCTCAAAAGATGAAGGAAATATTAGCAAATGTTATTACAACCGACAAAACATTAAAGACATAATAATTCAGAGCGAAACAGCATCAGGGACATTAATTTGAGTTTGATTTTCTTCCTGAACTATTAAGGGATATGTTAGCATCATCATCCGAGCTAGGGGTGTTCATGGGTGCGGGTCGACCCGCAAACCCGCCTACCCAAACCGAACTAACCCACTAATTATCCGGACCCATTCATTTACAGGTATACCTGACCCAACCCGTAACAACCCGTATAGATTTGGTTTGGGTATTGGGTTTTAGTTTCTAAACCCATGAACCCGTTGACCTAACCCGTTGACGTGATATAATTAATTATTATTATTATTATTATTATATTATTATTTATAAATTTTAAAGTTGCTATAACTTTGTAAATTGTAACGTACACAAAGATCTTTTGCATTTTCTTTCCCGTTTCCAATCACACATTAAATTATTATTATTATTATAATTAAATATTATTATTAATATTAATCATGCTTGCTTGACTTATGCACTTCTAGTTTACACTTTACTGCCTTTTTATTTTTTTAACGAATCTTTATTAACTAATAATAATTAAGTATATATTAGAAACTTACTAAACTAAAGACAATACCACTTAACCTAACCCTATTTTTTTACTACGGCAAATCTCAAACGTCACCACTCCTCTTTCTCTCACGATTTTTTTTTTTCATTTTACTCTCTCACATTCCAATTCCATCTTGCTTTCGAAAATCCACAGTCTATATTTTGACTCTCTCATAGTTTCGTCTCCATATTGAATAAGGTTTTATACTTTTTATAGTTCTACAATATATTTATTTCAATGCAATATATTGTTTTTACAGTATGTACTTCAATAGTTTTATATCAATGCAAAATATGATGATAGGTTCAATGTAATGTACTATTTTGTTTCATATGATGCAAAGTACTATTTTATTTCATATGATGAAAATATATTTTGATGCAAAGTCCTGTTCTGTTTCATATTATTAATTTAAATATATTTTGTTTAATGTTGTTTTAATAATAATTTATATTAAAAATTGTTTTTTTATAGAAAATGGAAGTGGAACAATCACAAATTGTCAGTGAAGATGTTGCTCATCCACTTGAACAAGAGCAAGAAGTTCAACAAATACAAGGAGAAGGGTTGTCATCATTGCCACCAAGTGCACTAATAGAGGTAAGCAAAAGAAAACCTTCTAGAAAACCTTCTACAGTTTGGAAAGATTTTAAAAGGGTTAATGATAAGGCTATATGTAAGTATTGTGGGAAACAATATGCTGCAAATAGTGGTAGTCATGACACTACTAACATGCATAAACATTTGAAAGTGTGCCTGAAAAATCCAAATAGGGTAGTTGATAAGAAACAAAAAACTATAGCTATTGGAAAAGAAAGTGAGGATGATCCTAATAGTGTTAGCTTGAAACTTGTTGATTTTAATCAAGAGAGGACTAGATTAACACTTGCAAAGATGATAATCATTGATGAGCTCCCTTTTAAATATGTTGAAAATGAAGGATTTAATATGTTCATGAAAGAGGCTCAACCAAGATTCAAAATTCCATCTCGTGTCACTGTTGCCAGAGATTGTTTATGCTTGTACTTCGATGAGAAAGAAAAATTGAAATCTATGTTGTCTGCTAATAAACAAATGGTGTCTCTTACCACTGATACTTGGACATCGATTCAGAATATGAATTATATGTGTGTTACAACTCACTATATTGATGACGAGTGGAATTTAAAGAAGAGTATATTAAGCTTTGGTATAATTGCTGACCATAAAGGTGAAACTATAGGGATAACATTAGAGAATTGCATGAAAGAATGGGGTATCAAGTCTATATGTTGTGTGACTGTTGATAATGCAAGTGCTAACAATTTGGCAATTGATTATTTAAATCGAGGCATGAGTTTTTGGAATGGTCGTACTTTGTTTAATGGGGAGTACTTGCATATGAGATGTAGTGCTCACATATTAAACTTGATTGTCAAAGAAGGAATAAAGGATATTGATGAATTTGTTAAAAGAATTAGGGCTGCATGTAAGTTTGTCAAGGCTTCTCCTAGTAGGTTGGCTACTTTCAAGAAGTGTGCAGAAGCTGTTGGTGTATGTTCTAAAGCATTGGTAACACTAGATGTAGAAACTAGATGGAACTCTACTTATTTAATGTTGAACATCGCTGAAAAGTATGAACATGCATTTTACCGCTTAGAACATGCTGATGTTGCATTTTTAACTAATCTCCGTATTGAGTCGAAAGGATGTCCTAATCGAGCTGATTGGGAACGAGCTCGTATTTTTGTGAAGTTTTTGAAAACTTTTTATGATGCCACACTTTCTTTTTCTGGGTCATTGCATGTTACTGCTAACTCTTTTTTCAAACAGTTGATGGATATTAAAAAAACGTTGAATAAATGGAGGCACAATGTTAGTGATCCAATTTTGAAAACCATGACAGCAAATATGCAATTGAAGTACAACAAGTATTGGGAAAGCAATACAATAAATTATCTTCTCTTTGTTGCTATTTATCTTGATCCTCGTTATAAGCTTGACTATATTGAATTTTGTTTTACTCGGATGTATGGTGAAAAATTGTCAGAGGATATGTTAAAGAAATTGAAATCTCTCATTGCTAAATTGTTTGAGCACTATTTATTTTTGTATCCTGTATGGTGGTTCCAATACCTCATCTTCAAACATTGCCTCTCATTCTAGAATTGAAAATGGTGAAGATGATGAAGATTGGGACAATTTGTTTAGAATGAATATGAAGAAAAAACAATGTGAAGTGCAAAAAAATGAGTTGGAAAGGTATTTGGAGGATGGTGTTGAAGATGATTCTCCTACATTTAATATTCTCACTTGGTGGAAAGGAAAAACAAATAAATATCATGTGCTTTCCCGCATAGCTAGAGATATATTGGCTATCCCTGTATCCACTGTATCTTCTGAATCCGCTTTTAGTACAGGAGGTCGTGTCCTTGATTCATTTCGTAGTTCCTTGAATCCCTCTACCGTTGAAGCTTTGATTTGTACTCAAAATTGGATCAAATCTCCTAAGGTCATTGATTTAGAAAAAGAGTTGGTTGAATTGGAAAAGGTTGAGTCAGGTATGAATTATATGTTTGAATTTTAAAATCTATTTTATTTTAGTATTACATTACATTATTCTTATTAGTTGTTTGTGTTTACATATATAGAGTTAGCTGGATTAGTTTCTATTGATGTTGACATTACTGCGGTTGAGCTCAATACAACTGTTACTACTAGATTTTAAGGTATTTTCTAGTGTTGTTTTTTTCTTCTTCTTTTGACTATTGTTGCTTAAACTTTTAACTGTTGTTGCTGAATTTTATGTTGTTGCTAAACGTTTCATTGTTGTTGCTGGAATCTTTTACAGCTACTGTTGCTGGATTTTCTGTTGTTGCTAAACCTTTCACTGCTGGTGCTGGAATCTTTTATAGTTGCTGTTAGATTTTGGTGTTATTAGACCAATATTGGACCAATACATCTATGTCATTTTAAGACTAAGTGATGTTTATTTGCTTTTGAATTATTTAGAATTTATGAATTTTATGGAAATGATATTTTATGGAATTTTATATATTATTAAGTGTTAATATATATGATAGTTTACGGACCTACTTTTAAGCATGTGCTAGAAAAGGTAACATTTGAGTATCAAAACAACTAATATATACTGTATATTATTATATATTTGTTTTACATATGTTGATATATATTTGTAATGGATAACATTTGAGTATCAAAATAACTAATAAATTTTTATAAATTAAGGTATATTAATGAAAATATATAAATAATTAATGGTGTATATGTATCTTAATATTTTTTTATGACAAAGAAAATACATTTCAAAATTTTAATTGTTATATTTTTAATTATTCTATTTTATATGTAGGATTTGTCTCCACTACGTAAATAATTTAATTGTTTGAAATATGCAAAATTATATTGAATTGTGTTATAGATTTTTTAAATTGAAAATAATAATTATTATATACACAACCCGTGGACCCAACCCGTAAATATCCGGGTTGATTCGGGTCGGCTTTTAAAGTAGAATTACGGGTTTGATGATAAACCCAACCCATTGAAAGTTGAACGGGTTGGATAACGGGTTAAGGCGAACCCGGTCCAACCCAACCCGCGTACACCCCTAATCAGAGCATAATCTCGCATTCAAGAGGAAATAATCTGTGCAAGAAGTGCCCTAACATATTTAAACATGTTTAGACATGTTTGAAGCAAAAGAGGAATAACATTACTGTCACAAAGTTTTGTTTCTAGCAGGTTGTGTCCTTTCCAAAACCAGAACAGATAAGCTTCAATACGTGGTTAATATTACTATATTAGCATTGAATTTTAAAGTCATAAGCCTATAAAAGGGGAGAATTGAAGAAGAAGGAGGAACAAGGTCAAATTCACACAAACATCAAACGCGAAGCAACAAGTATTCAAGAAAAAGCAAACACACACAGCAACATTGAATCAAAAAGAGAGTTGGAGGAAATAGAAGGCGTACTGTCAAGTAGGGATGCTCATGGTTGGTTTATTCACATAACCAATCCACATCCAAAACAAACCCATTTATTTTAACTGGTTATTATAACCCATTCATATAACCGGTTTTGTTTTTATAAAACCGGTTATAAACCGGTTATATCCATAACCAAATTTTATAACCGGTTTTAGAGTTCATATCCGGTTTTCAACTTAAAACCAGATTTGGATGTAAAAATCCAGTTTTTAAAACTGAACATTCATGTTTTAACAACTAGTTTTTCAGCTAAAATCGGTTTTTGACTTAAAAACCCAATTTTAACAACTGTTGCTTAAAAAAAGTTTGGTCATGTAATCTATTATCTAGACTATGTTGCTTAAGTTATACTTCTCATAAAATTGTCATGTATAATGCCTAAGTAGAAGCGCTTAAAAATAATGAAAATTGTCATTGAATGCATCCATATTCCAACAACCATTGTGCTTCTGGCGATTGTGAATTCAATGGACAGAACTAAGGAATTGGTTTGTTGAAACAATTTTACAATCTGTACACAATGTTGACCTTTTCTAATGTATTTATACAACTTAGAAAAAATAGAAATTACAAACCACAAACCATGTTAACTACAATGTTGTCTAATAGTGGCTACAACGATGAATTTGAACAAACTGCTGTCAATTAACTACAATAGCAGCACTTTGAACAATCAATTATTTTCCACGATTAACAACACTGGTTAATTATTCTAGAGACTTTGTGTAGACATTTTCATGACCAATGATGATAAGATATAGAATGGAACTTTGAGTTGATCATGGCATGAAACAAACTCTTGCTTACAGTACAACTTTACAAGTCAATAAAGAATACATCTAATGAAAAAGGAAATTGATAAAGAACTGTTAATGAATCAATTAATCAGCATTGCAAAGCTCAAGCAATTTTAACAACTGGTTTTGACTAATGCATGTTCTGTCCTCAAAAACAAAATAATCACTATAATATGCTCAAATCTGAAATCCATATCATAAGCAGTAGAAAAAGTACTGGTGCAATCATCTAAGTGGCACAATATAAAAAGCATAACAAGAATTCACAATCCTAGTTGCTTTATAAAAACATGGATGCCAATGAAACACTTGTACTTCATATGTCTACATCAGCACAGCTTCCTGATCCTACACATGATATGAAGAAACATGGACCAATATTAATTCATACCAAATTATAAGCAACCCTTTTAAGTAACTCCAATAAGCATATCAAAGGGCATAACCAATTACAAGCAATTGAAAAGTGAAGTATTTATAGACTAATATTACAAATCCTCAGATGAACCAGTATCAGTAGTTTCTTTCTAACCTATCACTTGATAGAAAATCACGCAGCTAAGACAATTACCGATCAAATCTAAGCTGCCAAGCAATTTGCAAATCAGTTATTATTCTTTCTTCAAATACTAAGGATTACACATAAACCAAATTGTCGATGACAGCAAAACTTATAAAGGTTCACTCTCGAGTTCTCTGTTTCATCCATGAGTATTAACAGCTTCCCAAACCAAATTTCTTGGAACTGGTTTCGTAAGATCCCGAGCTTGCAAAGCAGAATTCCTCAACGTCTGAACGGTAAGTACATTAGCCTTCCAGAAAGACACACAAGTGTAAGGAAGAGTGTATAAAGTTTGCGGTTTACTGAGTGTATAAAGCTGCCGGTAACAGCCAAGGTAGTATGTATATTCAGAATGAATTGTTAGACCATTCCTTATTCTAGCTGCCGGTAACAGCCAAGGTCTCACAGTAAGGAGAAAACAAATGGATTAAACAAGCCTAACATTCGACACTTAATTGATAGTGCGGATCATATCTTCTACCGTGGAATGGTTACAACATATGTAAAAGTCTTAACAACATACAAAGATGAACTAAAGTAATCTTCAAAAACATGACAAATATGTTTTAGCAGAGCTACTGACAGGAAAGAAAATACAGCTTTGGGGTTGTTTCATAATATAGTACTTTAAACTTTTAACTAGTTTATGCAAATCAACAAAAAACGAAATTAAAGCTGCAAAAAAATACCTGTAATTTAGAAGTCTCCTTTATCTTCAATCCTCATCAAAAGTATCATAAGAATTACCTCCGTTAGATTGGTTTTGCAAAAAATATTCTGAAAAATAAGGTAGAAGTCTTTAAAAAAATTATATCAAATAAATACCATCTTTAATCAAACTTTTTCAATTTATTATTAAATTTAACTTTACCTCGCTCAATCTTCTCAAGCTCTTCAATATCATCTTGTGTGGACAATGGTGAAGGTGATCCGCCAAGCCAATCTTCTATACATATAAGTGCTTCCACAGATTTAGGAGTTAGGCGACTGCGATATTCATTGAGCACCCTTCCTCCGGTACTGAAGGCGGACTCAGATGCCACCGTTGAGACGAGTATAGCTAATAACTCTCTCGCAATGTTAGATAGGATTGGAAGTCGACTTGAATACACCTTCCACCAATTTAAGATATCAAAGTTAGGAATATCATCTTCTAATCCATCTTTTAGGTACTTTGTTAATTCAGATTTCACTCCACTTGGTTTGACACCACTTGATTGCAAAAATACCCCATAATAATAGTCGGGATTTCCAATTCGTCCAACTAATACGGGTGGTTCTGTAGAGTCACTTTGAGATCCACCCGTCCCACCACCGTTATACTCCTCAAATATTGTTTTCAAATCTAATTCTAATTTATCCTTCAAGAAATCAACCTCTTTTTTGACAAAGTTTTTTTCGATAAACCAACGAGCATACATCATTTTCTTCCTGGGATCTAACACAAAAGAAATTAACAACAACATGTTCAATTTCTCAGGACTTCCCCAGTACTTATCATATTTCTCCTTCATCTTTAAAGCTATTTTTCTTGTATGAGCTAAAGATAGATCCTTAGACGAACACATGTCTTTTATAGCCAAACCAATTGAAAATACCTCTGCCAAGTACATATTACTTGTCACGTATGTTGAACCCGATATGCGCAAAGTGGAAGCCTTAAAAACTTCCAAAGATTAAGCGACCCCACGTGCCTTCTCCCAATCTAAAGGAGTAGGAATGCCGCTCCCACTCTCAAGTTCTTGACAATATTTTGTATCAATAATACCAAGCTCAACAAATGCCATTTCAAGCTGTAGAGCAGCCTTCAACATGTCGTATGTTGAATTCCATCGAGTCTCGCAATCAAATTGAACACTACCTTTGTATTCAATCTGTCTACTTCTAACACATGCCAAAAACTTATGTTCTCGGCCCGGAGAAGACTTAACATACTTAACAGCACCTCTGATTCTAGAAACAGAAATGTCAATTTCTTTTAAACCCTTTTTAACCACTAAATTCATGACATGTGCACAACATCTTGTATGAAAGTGATCTCCATTCAAAACCAAATCGTTCTTTAACCTTAGCCTCTTTTTTAGATTTTCAATCCCACGATCATTTGACGCCGCATTATCAACCGTCACACTTAAAACATTATTCAACCCCCAATTGTCCAAGCATTTTGCAACTGTATTTGCTATTACTTCTCCTGAATGACTTAAGACCCTAACAAAACTCAAAATCTTTTTGTGTAATTTCCAGTTGTTGTCTATAAAATGTGATGTTATGCACATGTAAGACATGTTTTGACATGAAGTCCAACCATTTGTGGTCAAGCACACGCTTCGACAATGTTGGGAAAGAAAGGTCTTCAATTTTTCCCTTTCAAAATCCCATAAAGCCAAAACATCACGTGCTACTGTGCTTCGGGAGATTGGAATAAATCTTGGTTGCAATACACTCATACAACGACGAAAAGCTTTATGATCTGCATGCATATACGGAAGCTCCATTTCCACAATCATATCAACAACTGCCTGCCTACATTTCTCTTGGTCAAATTTTCCTAACACAATTGCCGAAGGAGAAGTCACATTTGTTGTTGATGACGGGGTTGTTTTCAATCTCTTATTTGCTTCACTATTTGGGTTGCTCTTGCATATCTTTAAATGTCCGGCCATGGAAGTCGTTCCATTATTGGACTTTAACTTAGAGTCACAGTAGTTGCATCTAGCTATTCCAATCAAATCTGGATCAGGAGTGAAGTGGTTCCAAACAGAAGATTTGTTTCTTCGATGGGGTGGTGCCCGAGTAAAAGTAGTTCCCGAGTTTTGTGTTGTCTCATCCGTCGTAAGATTATTATGTTTGGGCATTTCCTGCATTTGATACAACAACCAAATATTAAATTAATTCAAAGAAATAAGAAATTAATAAAAATTATGTAGAGATGTTAATAAAAATTACTAAAAGCATAGTGTACAGGGAAGTAACATCACTAGTGTCTTTTAGGCTGTAGTATACTAGCTATTAGTTATATGCAGTTGCGTCCAAGTTCCGACCACACTCATTTAACATACTACACAAGCTTTAATTGATTTCATTTCAGCCTTACATAACATGCACTGCAAGACTACCATCATCAGGCAGTGCTCACCTGCAACTCAGGCAGTGCTAGTGACTCAAAAGATGCTACATCAACTTTATACTTCCTAACATTAGCCATCTGTGAGACTCTTGGCTGCCAATGCCATTAAATAAAACACCCTTTAGTCAAATTGTAGAGAATAATAAGCCATGCTACTACACCTCCTTCTTCCCCTATGTCTTAGCAGACACTAGATTTGTTCCTATACCAGCACTTTGATTTTGCAGACAGTTTTTTTCAAAAAGTATAATTGTCATGTTCATCAGTTTCCTCTATCGATTCTCCTTGTCTTTTGTTTGTTACCAAGCAAATTGTATTCTTTCTTAATTTCTTTATCCATGGAAAACAATGAATATACCCTTTAAATTCAAAAGACTACCGCTACTGATAAGCTTATTCACATGTTAGCATCTCTCAATCATAAAATATAACACTATCCTTCTTTGAATGAGGATTTTCATCACAGAGCACATTTGGAGGACCCTTCACGTGAAGTCTCACGGGTTGTGGGTAGGACTTTCAACTAATGCAACTTTTGCCATGCATGTCGCATGGTTTGAATTGTATTCTAACAATTTTGAGAAGAAAACTTTAGCAGCAATTTAAATATTTGTACCAAAATGTTTGCATAGTATGATTACAACAAAAGATGCTGTGTTACAAGCATTTTCGATTTAATAACATCATGCATGTGCGTAATAAGCGATTCATTTAAAATCTAAAATGCTCAAAGCTGAAAAAAGATTAATCAAGTCAATTATCATCTGAACTAACCCCAATACAATTTATTATAACATTAAGTGAAGAAACAGATCTGAAACAAGAGATAAAATGATCTGGACACAAATATTGAATCACTTGATGTCTTGCTCACTTAAAAATTAGTTGACAGAAAAACAAGATCAAATTGGGGAGTTGTTATACCACGTTAATAATAACAAATGGCAATGACTTCCAAGACACTACACATCCAAAAAGTTTGCGGAATATTCACCAAAATGATCATTGTGAGAATATGGTTGCAGACTAAAAAGTAGTCGCAGCATGTCAATCTGGTTTCAGAACATGGGGCAAACTATAGAATAATATTAGTAACATATTGATGAATTAATATGGTAGCATATATAGATCAGTACCTCTAAACTCAAAAAGCAATGTGGTTAACAACAGTCTTAATCAAACACAATACATTTATGAACCTCATTGAGGCATTTTCACAAACAGCTTGTGAGTGCATATATTAAACATTTCTATGTTTTCCTATAACATGAATATTTATAACATATGAATTCAAATGAGAAAGAGTACAGTAGCTGAATTTTTTGGAACTTTTTGGAACTAATAATCAAGGTTCTGCAATTCATGATAATCGAAAATGGAATGTAAATGCATTTGCCTGAGTTGAAAAGGAGGATTATCGTTTATGTTTGGGTTTTCCAATGAGATTGAAAAAAGAAGAAAGAATACATCAATTAAGAGAGAAGAACTGAAAATTGCAATTGGGGCTTCTTATGGATTTTTATTTGGTTGTGGTTATCCATTCAATTGGATGTGGGTGTCCAACTAATTTTAAAAATGGATTGGTTGAAAAACCAAAATAAAATTAACCGGTTTTTGAAAATTGGATTCGGATATGGTTATGGATAAACCATCAAACCGGTTAATTTGAGCATCCCTACTGTCAAGTTGCCGAACTCGTTGGATCTGCCGCATCGGAGTCCTTCTCCATCCCATTTTCGATTTCATTCGAAGTTTGAGTAGCCGCTTTGGGGAAGTACGGATCATACAGTGATGGATGTCGTGATTTAACCCGGGTTTCTCTTTCCGATGTTGCGAGGCAATAAGGGCTTGCGAGCGTGTTTCCCGTTTCGTGTGATTTTTTTTAGGGTTTCCGGCGACAGAAATTGGGGAAAAGGATGTGTAACTGAGAGAATGAGAGTGGAACGACGAGTTTTCGGCGTGACGAGTTTTCGGTTTCGGACCCAACTGTAAAAACGGAGGAGGGATTTGTGGAAATGTTTGGGGCATCGGGTGAGAGAGGATGATATTGAGGTTTTGTTTGGGCCCAACACTAGGTCCACTTCATTTCTGCAGCTAAACGTACCCCTCCCCTGACCTTTCCCTAACCTTTTTTTTAACTTCTCTTTATCTTTTTTTTTTAATTTTATAGCTCAATCTTATAATTAAATTAATTAAAATTTAATCTAATTCTATGTTACAAACCTAATTTAATCTCTTAATTAAATCTAAATCAATTTTTAATGATGTTATTTTAATTTAATCACTTCTAAACCTAAATCATTTGTTAGTAACTATTGTCTTAAATTTCAAATTAACCACTTTTTTTATCTAAATTCATTTGTTCGATAATCTTCGTATAAAAAATTCAATTTGATAATCTTGTTGTTTAATGCGATTCAATGGAAAATTTTATTTTGAGGTCCATTTATGTTTGTTAAATTTGACTAAAAATTCAATTATAAGATCTTAAAAGTTCACTTATAATTGTTAGATTTTGCAAAAGGAATTTAATGATGTTTACTTGGATTTAAAAATCCTACTATTTGTTAACTTTATTTTGAAATTCAATCATTATTGAAATTTTCCATAATTGCTGTTATCCGGTTTGATTGAGGCGCTTGATCAGTCATTTCATTGAATTACGATTTCTGGAATCATGAACCTTAATTTTGAGTGTGATTTAATTCATAGTCTATATTGTTAATTTAAATTACACCGCACCATATTTACCTCATTCTGTCTTTCTTCTTCGATATTATTGTTTCGTATGCATGTCCAATGGAAGAACCCATGTATGACTTCTTTAAGTTGTACACGTTGCATCTCATTTGCATCTTTATTCCTCCTGCTTGATCTTTGAGTTCTCAAGTCGATCAACTTAGGATTTAGTCCCTACACCTTAAGATAGGATCGATTTCTCTTGAATCTTTTGTAACTTAGACGAACCTATAATACAATTCAATCATTTATTCTCCCCACAAGAGAATTAGACGTGATTCATCTTGAAAATCGAGATATAATTCTCCTACCCCATAACGCGATCCAGAGATGTAGAATCTTTTTCCGCTTGAGAGAGGTATGTGGCATACTCGTCGATAAATCTGAGTTTTAAGCCCTTCTCTCAATGTGACGCAAAGACCATCTCATACAAGTTGTGGTGGTTAAGTCGAGTATTCTCCCTTAAGATGACGACTCGTCTTTTCTCCTAGAACCAATCAACCAACCTGTCCCTCTTGGAATCCCTTTTAGGGGAACTACGAATACTCTGATTCCGCTCCTGTCAGGATACATAGGCACAAGATGCGACTTCTTGGCGAGTATACTTATAAATAAACCCATAGGTCTCTTACCCTTAGCAAACAACAATAATATGATAAAACAAGAGGTTTCTGTAGAGTACTACAGATGCTTAGGATGCTAGCACCTTCCCTAGGTATAACCAATCTCGAACCTCAGATTCTTTAGTTTTGCATTTGCATTGCATCCTTGTGGGTAATTCGATCTTTTTCCCTTCCTTTGGAGAAATTAAAGACCGGTGGTGAACCATGAATTAAGATTCAAGTTTATACAATAATTTGACATCCAATTCTCACCATGACAGAAATGGCGACTTCAATGGGGATATTACTGAGAGGGTTCCCCCTATCTTGTTTCATTTGTTTGTTTATTGTTATATATATATATATATATATATATATATATATATATATATATATATATATATATATATATATATATATATATATATATATATATATATATATATATATATATATATATATATATATATATATATATATATATATATATATATATATATATATATATATATATATATATATATATATATATATATATATATATATATATATATATATATATATATATATATATATATATATATATATATATATATATATATATATATATATATATATATATATATATATATATATATATATATATATATATATATATATATATATATATATATATATATATATATATGTTTATCTACTTGTTTGTTTATGCTTTGGGTTGATATCCTAGTGTGGTGAGGAAATGTCCTACACCCGGACTTGAGTGTACTTATGATAGGAAGGTGATATATTTGAGAAGGCTTATATGGAGTGATTCCCGACCAAGCTAACTTGAGAATCACCGCTCAGTTGAGGTCCTCTTGAAACTGGTATTGTTGAACGAGTATTCGTGAAAACACTTACTATTTTCGACCTAGGAGCCTGTGATACTGGGGACCTTTAGTTACCTTTAACTCAACATGGCTTTTCTTAGGACGTGGTGCGATGACTATGAGGGAGTGTTCCCAAAGTAGTTGATACACGATGCTACACTCAAAAGAGGTTCTCTTGAGAATATTATTAACTACCGAGTATTTGGGAAATTGATAATATCTGAAAAATGGACTAATGACTTTGGGAACTTTTTAGAACCTTTGTTCTGTAGGTACAATCAAACCTTTAGTCCACACCCTTTGGGAAATGGGTATACCTTTTGCTCCATGCTCGTTGCTTACAAGCCTAGGTTTCCTGCTTGTTTATCCTTGTGTATCTTTTTGCTTGCCTGTGTTTGTGCTTCTTTGCATCCATAAAGCATCATATTGCATTGGTTTCATGGAACTCCGAGTTTATTTGTAAACATTACAGGACCAACATGGATTACAAAAAGAATATACTTTGAAATATTATTTTAAGAGTCTTAACTTGGATGACCTAAGGAAGTTAGGAGCTCAGATTGAAAATCAAGAAAAGTTCAAAGACAAGAGACTTTCGTCATTATTGAAGATCCAGGCGGACTGTGGATTTCTTCCTTACTTTCTAACAAGAAAAGAAAGGAGCGGGAGGATTTATTTTCATCTATCAAACTACTCTTGGGAATTTGGTCATGGACAAGCTTATATTCGAGAAGGTCCAGCTGGAAGAGCAGATCAAAAAGCACAATGCAAGACTTCCTTAGGACTTTATTAGCTTTTATTTAGCTATTATGTCAGGACTCTTTTAAGAATATTTATTTGTCAAAATATTAATAAATGAGTTTTCTTTGGCATTCTGTGACGCTTATAAATACGTAAGTTCCATGAAACCTTTCATCTGCATTTTACATTTTTGCATATCATCTCTCATTTAACATTTGCATATGCATGCGTACTCTCCTTGATGTAACTCATCCGACCTTCTGTCTTTGTCTCGTCAACTGACATCTTGACCATCTGACCAAGCTCAAAATACTTACTGAAGGATAAAAGAGAATGAAAGATATGGATCCCATGACTGGCTTCAGAGTGATAACTAATCTGATATTTGATCTTCCTTCTGATGACATTATTCAACAAGTGGATGTTCCTACACAATCTCAACCTATGCAAGATAACTTGTGTGTTCAAGTTGATGAAAGAGATTCCCAATTTCCACAGTGTATGCCAGATCCTCAGAATGTTCATACTAAGATAAAGATAAACGATCCCAAAATTGCAAAAATCGAGAAAGGATTTCGTGACCTTCAGGAACAATTGAAGATGATGAAAAAAGCTAATGCATCTGGTCTTAAAGCTCATGACCTGTGTCTAGTTCCAAGTGTAATTATTCCTCCAAAGTTCAAGATGTCTGTCTTTGAAGTATATAAGAGTGTTAGTTATCTAAAATACCATTTGACGATGTTCTGTCGGATGATGACTGCTTATATTGACAATGATAAATTGATGGTTCTCTGCTTTCAAGAAAGTTTATGTGGGGCATCTTTGATATGGTATATGAAGCTAGAAAGGAACCACGTTCAGTCTTAGGAAGATTTAGCTGAGGCATTTGTGAAGCAATACAATTATAATTTGGATATGGCTCTAGACAGTGATCAACTGGTGAGCATGAGTAAGAATGGCAACGAATCCTTCAGAGAGTATGCACAACGATGGAAAGAGTTGGCAGCCCAAGTTCATCCGCCACTTAAAGAGAAATAACTAAGCAAGATGTTTCTAAAACCACTGTCAGACTCTCATTATGATAGGATGGTAGGCGTTGTGCCATTAGAGTTCTCCAAAGTTGTAGAAGTCGGAGTAAACATCAAGGACGCACTCAAAAGCGGAAGGATCCTAGATGACCCAAATATCCAAGCTAATGAAGAGAAATTCATTAGTGATTCCCAAGAGGAAGGAAGTGTTGATATTAACGCAATTTGGGATTCCTCTCAAACCCTGTCAGATCCAGTTCTAGTACCTTATCCTCAACATCGATATGCAATGCTTGTTTAGCACAAGCAGCAACTACTTCATAGATTTCCTTATGAACGACAGAAGAATCGACGGGTTCGAAATCAATTTTAGAATCAAAAGATACCTCTAAGTATTCCGAGAGAAGAAACTCAATAGTTTGATCCAATCCCAATGACTTACCGTCAACTATGGTCTTATTTCACCCGAAACTCGGCGATGCACCCAGAAAGACTAGAACCATGAAATCTTGCCCACCTTGGTTCAATCCAGACGCCAGCTGTGGATTTCATGATGGAGTAGTGGGGCATTCGATTGAGGAGTGCAAAGTTTTCCAGGAAAAAGTTTAGGAAATGACAGATGATGAAGCGCTAACCTTTCAAGAAGGAAGCCTAGTCGTGAATGGAACACCATTACGTTGATGAACGTGAAGACTTAAGAAGATCCTTTTTCAAGTTGTTAAAATCAAGAGAAGGACTTATCAGATAGTTTATTTTGTCTGTTTATATGAACTTTTATTATAAAAGCATGATTGGCTTGTACGAACTTATTTGTTTTGAATAATTAATGTAAAGAAATATGTTTGTCTTGAATAAATCCATTTGTATTCACTCATAAAATTATTTTCATAATTTATAATGCCGACTTTACCTAATTTTTTCTCACTTTGTTGAAGAATTGGAAAGAGGATGACGAAATAAAAAACGCAAGGTCTCTTATTGTATGCGTTTGAATAAAAACCTACTGATGATGTAAGGCATTGTTTCAAACCTCCAAACACCGGAGATATAAGGAAGTTAATCTCTCTTTAACCCTTTAAGCCTTGATTGTAGGATCTGTTTTTCCCCTCCCAAATCAAAACCTCGTCTTTAACTTGGGACAGGGTAACTTTCAACATCATCAAAGAATGGGTGGGTACAAATAAGATTTGACCCTTATTCCTTTGTTTTACAAATTGTAAACTAAGCCCTGATACATCCCTCAAAAGTCCTAATTGAAGTAAGGTTTATTTCAAAAGCATACTCGCTGAGATAACGTTTCTTGACTCCCATGAGTTAAGCTCAATTTATGTTGGATTTATAAAATAAATTTATATCCTAACTAGTGATTTTGTCACAAGTTACTGTGATATCTTTTTCAAGAAAAATGTGCGTTGCATTAACAGTTTCAGAACTAACATTTCTGACTTGCTAACTTTGCTTGATATCATAGAAAGTTTGCATATAAACATCAGCTACGAGTTCAGTCTATTTGAAACTTGAAGACTCTGCTGGCCTGGGGCAAGTTATTTCCTAAGTGATTTGTTCTTTGCATGTATAACCACACCCAAAGAGCTAGTTTTGAAGACTCAGTCAGACATGATACCGTCAATCAGGGGCAGTTACGTCGAGATTCAACGAATCTCTCCGAGAGTTTGAAGACATTGAAACATTTCAGACGCCATGTTTTCTATAAAATCCTCTTGGAATGACCTTTTCTCATAAACCATATGACTTGGGGCATTTGAAAATCGAAGATTATTTTACCCATTCACAACAAACCACTATTCAAAATGGAGACTATTACGCAGTTCATTAATACAGAATTTTGTCAATCTCACAACATTCTTCATTCATGTCCCTGATAATTTTTACTTCAGGTGGTCATGACAATTCTCCATTAAATCTCTACTTCAAGTAGTTATGATAGGATTGATGCAAGAATTACCCAGCTGGTGACCTAAGGTTCCAATGATTTGCTTAACTTCACTTCCGCAGTAAAGTGGATGATATTTTACTCCCCAACAAACTTTCTTAACTTCACCTTCCCATTCAAGTGGATGTTATTTTAATCCTTAGTAGATTTTTTATGACACCAGCGAAGCGGATGTTTATCCCCATGAAGTTTCGACTCTGACATATTCAATAGCTACGTTGAGTCATCTTTCCCATTGTCGCAACTGCGAAAACACTTGGCAGAAAAATAAAAGAGTCGCCACCGAACATTATTTATCCTAAAGAGAGGGAAAGGAAATGATAGAAGAAAACTTGAAGAACGGGAGAAGACAAGGTCATCACAACCAAATCTTGGGTTCGGGAGTCAGTTACGCAAGGGGAAGGTATTAGCGCCCCTCACGTCCGTTATATTCAATGGGATCCACACTTGTTGTCTAATCAAAGGGTGTGTTTACTATAAGCTACTGCTAAACAGAAACGAGAACAAAAGAAAAAAGAGACTCGATAGGACATATCCGCCCTATGCCTACGTATTCCCTCGTGCAATGGGAAAGTCAGAGTCAACGTAGTTCGAAAAACTACGGGTGATGGGGGAAGGTTGTTTGCTAATACATCATCGTCTTGTGCCTACGCAAACAAAGCAATGATAAGAAGTAGGATCCCCAACTCACTTTTCCAGAAAAACGATGCAACGAAGTTCTCCCAAACTAGCAGCATCTACATAAAATAGGGAAGAAAGTTGTCCAAATCCAAAATAATCTCAAGCTATGAATCTTCTATAACATACAATAGTAGTGAAGACGAGATCTAGATCAAGACTCCTGGAGGAATTGTAGAGCAGGTCCCTCCAACAACGATAAATACCCGGAAAGGTTGGAACGCCCAGTTAAACCTTGCAACAAGAGAATTGCCTTTTTCGCAACCCAGTGGATATGTCAACTTCGTATTCTAACCATCATTATTGAAAAGATATGGTACCTGTCAGAACAATTTAGATATTAAGAGCACACAACGTCGAAGTCTGATTATATAGATTCTCAATATTGGAAAATATTTAGCATCACCATCAAATGGTCAAACCAACAATCATTTGCGGCTGAGTCAAGCACAGGTTACCTGGTCACTAGGAGCCCACTCGTTCCATTTCACTAAAGCCCTGATGAAGAAAATCTAAGGTACTTAAGGACCTGTCTCTTTTTTCCTTCGCATTTAGATGACCGGCTTCAAATTCGGATTAAGTCCCAGTTCCCTCGTATTTCCCACAATCAAAACATGATCAGAAAATCAAGAAATAACTATTAATTCAAAAACACATGTTCAAAGTAACATCATTTGGTTTTCAAAATAGTTGGCAAGTTGAGAAAGGAAATTTATTTAATTCATTTCAAGCATATTGAAACAAAGCAGAGACATTAATCACAGCCCCAACAGGCTTCAAACGTGTTTCACACCAATTTAATTTATTCCCTGAAATGAGTAATGTAATCCACAATGGTACCAAATGGGATCAAACGTAGCAAGTTGAGAAAGGGAATTCATAAATTGTACGATCATAAACTTTAAACACAATAAAACACCTTTATCAAGTTTCCAAAACAGTCTTAACATGTTAAGTCGAAAACAAAACTTTTTTTCACCTGCCATAACGTGATTGATTTCCTTCTATAAGAAAATCAGGAGCATTCATCATCAGCATTCATTTTTAAAATCCGAGAATTAATCCAAGGAGATTATAAATAGGATTCATATTCAGAACAATAAGGAGGGATTAGAACACACGCATAGAGGAAAATGAAAAAGACAGAGCGAGAGAAAACCCTGAAAGAATCGTCATCATCCTCTTCTCCAACTTGCTTCGATATCACTCACATCTCGCATCGAATCCATAACATAGCAATGAACGTGGAGAAGAAATTGAAAGGACCGGAGCAGCATCGAGATCATCAATCTTCGCCATTCAACCTCTGGCCGTGACTCAGACAAAAGCTTGACTCATCCGCCGCCCTTGTCATGTTCCAAGGTCCCTCTTTCCCAACTCCATTTTATCATTGATTGGCATTCGCTTGAAGTTCTGTTCATGGAGATCTTGTTTTGTTAATTTTATTTTGATTGATTTTCTTTTGGGAGAGTCGTGGTTGCAAAGAAGAGGCTAGTGTCGGCAACGTGATGGTTCTGTTTTAGATTCTGATGATGAATCCCTTCTTATCATTGCTGGGTGTTAAGGTCGGGTCGGGCGGGTAAGTGGACCCGGCCCATCATTTTTTTTATTCTCTCGGGCTCCACTTATAAGCCCACAGCTTGTTTATTTTTTTTATTAAATCCATTTTAGATTTTGTTTTTTCTAATTTCTAATTAACTTAACTCTAATTATAATACAAGTTAATCAAGCTTAATCTACCTAATAATTTGATTCTCGATCCTTTGGTTAAAATTCAGTTTTTTTATTCTCAATATAATTTAGGTTTAAGTTGCTTTTTTTACAATCGAATTTCGGGCGTAAACTGGTTTGTTATAATCAATATCCGAGAATATTGGTTTAATGCTCGTGTGTGACGATTAGTTCTACAATCTCGACGGTACGTCTGCCCATTGCCCATAATACTCCTTACCATATAGCCAACTGTATGATAACAACAGATAACTCTCACTTTCTGGTCCAATTTTCAAATCATGACTTTTTCCACCTAAGCTTTCCTCTTGCTTATATACAAATTACCTTGTTGTAACCTTTGTTTGGCGTTGTACGCTTGGCATAAGGTGGTTATACCACGCACCTCACATATTTTAATCCTGATCGGATGCTCATTTGCTTCTTTATATTCCCTCTTAACATTTTCATGCCACGTCCAAGGGAAGAACCTGTATATGAATTCATAATTTGTATACATCGCATTATCATTTGCATCATCTTTCCCCACGTTTGATCCTTGAGTTGTCAAGTTGATCAGCTTAGGATTTAATCTTTATACCTTGAGGTAGGATAGAATTCCTTGGTATCTTTCAACTTAAGCAAACCTATAATATAACTCAAACTTCTATTCTCCCCACAAGAGAGTTAGACGTGATTCATCTACATAGTCGAGATGTAATTCTCCTACCCCATAACATAATCGAGAGATGTAGAATCTTTTCCGCTTGAGAGAGGTATGTGGCATACTCGTCAATAAATATGAGTTTTGAGCCCTTCTCTCAATGTGACGCAAAGACCATCTCCAACAAGTTGTGGTGGTCAAGTCGAGTATTCTCCCTTAAGGTGACGACTCGTCTTTTTTCCTAGAATCAATCAACAAACCTTTTTCCTCTGAAAACTTGACCACGGTCAAGAAGTTCCTCATTCCCTTTTAGGGGAACTAAGAATACTCTGATTCCACTCTCGTCAGGATACGTAGGCACAAGATGCAATTTCTTGGCGAGTATACTTAGAAATAAACCCCTAGATCTCTTACCCTTACCAACCACAATAACACGGATAAAAAAAGAGGTTCCTGTAGAGTACTACAGATTCTTAAAGATGCTAACACCTTCCCTAGGTATAACCGACCCCCGAACCTTAGATTCTCTAGCTTTGCATTGCATTGCATACTCATGGGTTATTCGATCTTTTTCCCTTCCCTTGGACAAATTAAAGATCGGTGGTGAATAATGATTTGTGATTCAAGTTAATAAATAGTTTGGTATTCGATTCTCACCACGACAGAAATTGCGACTTCACTAGGGATCCTTTTCTTGAGGGTTCCCCTAACTTGTTCTATCTTGTGTTTATTGTTATATATATATATATATATATATATATATATATATATATATATATATATATATATATATATATATATATATATATATATATATATATATATATATATATATATATATATATATATATATATATATATATATATATATATATATATATATATATATATATATATATATATATATATATATATATATATATATATATATATATATATATATATATATATATATATATATATATATATATATATATATATATATATATATATATATATATATATATATATATATATATATATATATATATATATATATATATATATATATATATATATATATATATATATATATATATATATATATATATATATATATATATATATATATATATATATATATATATATATATATATATATATATATATATATATATATATATATATATATATATATATATATATATATATATATATATATATATATATATATATATATATCTATATATATATATATATATATATATATATATATATATCTATATATATATATATATATATATATATATATATATATATATATATATATATATGTATATATATATATATATATATATATATATATATATATATATATATATATATATATATATATATATATATATATATATATATATATATATATATATATATATATATATATATATATATATATATATATATATATATATATATATATATATATATATATATATATATATATATATATATGCTTATTTATGTCTATTTATGCTTTGGGTTGATATCCTTGTGTGGTGAGAAAAGTCCTACACCCGGACTCGAACATACTTATGATAGGAAGGTGATATATTTGAGAAGGCTTATAGGGAGTTGATTCCCGACCAAGCTAACTCGAGAATCACCGCTCAGTTGAGGCCCTCTTGGAAATAGTACTGTTGAACGAGTATTTGTGAAAACACTTACTATTTTCGACCTAGGAGCCTGTGATACTAGGAACCTTTAGTTACCCTTAACTCAACTTGGCCTTTCTTAGGACGTGGTGCGATAACTATGAGGGAGTAGTCCCAAAATAGTTGATACGTGATACCACACTCAAAAGAGATTCTCTTGAGAATATCGTTAACCAGCGAGTATTCGGGAAATTGATAATATCTGAAAGATGGACTAATGACTTTGGGAACTTTTTAGAACCTTTGTTCTGCAGGTACATTCAACCTTTAGTTCACACCCTTTGGGGTTGGGTATACCCTTTACCTCCATGCTTACAAACCTAGGTTTCATGTTTGTTTATCTTTGTGCTTATCTGTGTTTGTGCATCCTCGCATCGATAAGCATCATATTGCATTGGTTTCATGAAATTCAAATTTATTTATAAACATTGTAGGACCAATATGGATTGCAAAAAGAGAAATACTTTGAAATATTCTTTTAAAAGTCTTCTTGATCAACTATGGGAAACTTTTATCTTTGTTGAAGGTTCAAGTGGACGATGGACTTCTTTCTACTTTGCTGCAGTTCTATGATCCGGACTATCACTGCTTTACTTTCCTAGATTATCAGCTCTTGCCTACTTTAGAAGAGTATTCTCAGTTGATTGGTTTTCCCATTCTGGATGAGTCCCCCTTTCACTTTCTTGGAGAAGAACCCTAAGGAACATGACATTGTTAGAGTTATATATACAAAGTTATCTGATATCAAAGATAACATGATTATTAAAGGTGGAAATTTTGGATTAACAACAGACTTCTTGATCAAGAAAGCCCAATACTAAGCTGATCATATGAGCATGAATACATTTGAGGAAATTCTCGCCTTACTAATCTATGGAGTGTTCCTGTTCCCAAGTTTTTAAGGATTTGTTGACCTTAACGCCATCAAAGCTTTCATGAAGAATAATCCAGTACCCACTTTACTAGCTGACGCTTACCATTATGTGCATCTATGAAATTTTCATGGTGGAGGGATGATTACTTGCTGTGTTCCTTTATTGTACAAGTGGTTTATTTCGCACTTGCCCAAGTCTAACTCTTTTTAGGATCTCAATAAAGGGCGTTGGTCACAAAAATTTATGGCTCTGACCCATTTAGATATTGATTGGTATAACCGTATATATGATGGGATATTAATTATTGACAGCTGTGGAGACTTTGCCAATGCATCTCTTCTTAGAATTAATGGAAGAATTAGTTACAATCCTGTTCTAGCTCGCCGATAGTTAGGATATCCATTGAAAGATCAACCCAAGAGTGTTCACATGGAGGGTATTTTCTTCAAGGACAACAAGGAACTTCAAGAAAAGATTGTGGTTTCATGGCGTCACTTACATAAGAAAGGGAAAGAAAGTCTGGGAAAGCCTAATTGTGTTTCTTTTGAGCCATACCTTCAATGGGTCAGAGGTAGAGCTATCAAACTTAAGATGCCTTATCCCCGTCAAGAGCCTATGCCTTTGAAAAGGGAACCTGTCTTAATTTTCATGTATGAAGCTGAAGAATTGAAGATTGCTTTGAGCAAAGCACAGTGGGAGTCTGAAGCATGGAAAAATAAATATCAGGTGGTCATTAAAGAGAATGTTGAACTTCAGAAACAACTTCAGTTGAAGAATGAAGAGTCACTTTCCTGTAAGAAGAGAAAAGCACAGGAAGATTTATTTTCCTCTAACCCTCAGACTACCCCTTGGAAGCTGATTGTAGACAAGCTCATCTTCGAGAAGGCCCAACTAGAAGAGCAGATTAAAAAGCAGAATATGAGACTTCCTCAAGACTCTTTTAAGAATATTTATTTGTAATATGTTATAAAATAATAAATAAATATCATTTGATATACTACGATGTTTGTAAATACTGGAGTTCAATGAAACCTTTTCGCATCTCTGCATTTCATTTTTTCTCTAACACTTCAAGAAACTCAATTTGTTTTGCAGATATTGTAAAATGGATTTTATAAGAGAAACATTGAAGTACACCTTCAAGAGTCCAAACATTGAAAGCTTAAGGGAACTGGGAAGTCTAATCAACAACCGTCTAACTTTATCAGCTGAATATGGAAGAATCTTTCCACTCCTAAGACTCAGGATGATGTGTGGGCTGTTGGACACGCTCGTTCAATTCTACGACCCTCTATACCACTGTTTCAATTTTCCTGACTACCAGTTGATGCCGACTTTAGAAGAGTAATCTGCAATTATGGGAATGATCGTCATGTCCCGACCTTTGTTTTTTGGATTGGAAGATACACCCAGTGACCAGGAGATTACGAGGGTTACACGCCTGAGTGTAACTGACATTCAAGCTCACATGACCACCAAGGAAGGAGTCCTTGATAGAGAAAATTCGTTATCATGCTGATAAAAAGGATGTTGTAACACTTGAAGCTACCTTTGCACTACTAGCCTATGGGATTTTTCTGTTTCCAAAGGTCGATGACTTTGTTGACATGGACGCCATCAAAATCTTCATCCTTCGGAATCCAGTTCCTACTATGTTAGCTGATACTTACCACTCAATCCATCTGAGGAACTCTGAAGGAGGAGGTCATATAGTTTGTTATACTACGCTTCTTTACTCATGGTTCATTTCTCGCTTGACATGGTTTCCAAGTATTTGGGAGTTAAGAGAGGCACCTTAGTGGCCAAAGATAGTCATGGCTCTTACTCATTCGAACACTATATGGTATGACACTTTATATGGTGGAATTAGAATGATCGACAACTGTAGAGATTTCCCAAATGTACCTCTTGTCGAAATAAAAGGATGTATAAGCTATAATCCTGTTTTAGCACACCGACAACTGGGACACCCTATGATGGAGAGACCAGATCAAACTTTGCTTGAAGGAATTTTCCTCAAAGAAGGAGAAAACTCGAACCTCAAAGCTAAGACATTACATGGTGCCACATTCACAAGAAAGGAATGACTGCATTAGGGTACCCTGACTGTACTATTTTGGAGACTTATCTGCAATGGGTGCGAGAAAGGGCTTTGGAGATGAAGATGCCTTTTCCCTTTCATGAACCTATGGTGTTGACTTTTCGAGATTCTTCCTGAACAGATATAAGTGAAGAAGGGAAACTGAAAAATGCTTTAGACGAAGATGAAAAGTTAAAGAACGCTTGGAGGAATAAATACTATATCCTCAAGCTAGAGAATGAGAGACTTCATGAGCTGCAACAAAAGGAAGAAGAACCCTCGAAGAAAAGGAAGGTGCGAGAGGATTTGTTTTCCCCTCACACCTCATCAGGGCCAACTGCCAGTGATGATCTTCCTCCAACCTCTATAGCTTGTGTTGCACCGCAAAATTTGCCCAACCGGTTTTCTTGTTACTGGCTTATGTTTCATTTTCGCATTTAGCATTTGCATGGTATGACATTGTTCATTTGGCATGGGATCAAGGTTTTCCCGTGGCTCAAGTTCATTTCATCACAAAAAGACAGAACCGCAAATAGCGAGCATCAGAGGCTCGGGCATTTATTTTGCCCAGCGGTCGAGCGATCGATTTTATTCTGTTTTGTAGGTTAATTTCAGATCAAGATCAGCACGTAGGCTCATAACAAGCATTTTCACACTGACAACGGTAAAAAATGAGGTTTAGTAGCTAAACAGAGCTCCAGATAGTTGAAACAAGGCAAATTGACAGATTTCCCTCCAGAAGGCGCCAAAATTCAAAATTCAAAGGTGTTAATCGGTTAACCTATATGGTTAATCGATTAACCAAAGGGAAAGTAGCCCATATTGGAAGTTTTAACAGTGTTAACCGGTTAACGCATATGGTTAACCAGAGCAGATTTTGCCTTGTACGTGATTTTGCAAGCCAAATGCACTTGGGGTCCAATTTTGATCACCTTGGAATTCAAATTTTCATTTGGGAAGGATCTAGAACACCTTTAAATTTTAGATTTCCCTCCAAAATCCCATTCCATATTCCAAGCCTTGATTTCCAATCCAAATTCAAATCCTTGCTTTAGATCCCAAACCTAAGTCATATTTAAGTGATTCACTCCAAACCAATACATCCAATTTTCATTTCTCACATTCATTTTTTAGAATTGGTCAGAATTCTCTCTCAAATTCTCTCAACTTCTCCATTTCCAAAAATCACTCAAAGCTCTTTTTCATTGGGAATTCTTGATTCTTCATTAGAATCAATGGATTCTTGAGCATAATCCTCCATTTACCATCGTCATTGGATCCATTTTCATAATCAATTTTCGTGCAAATTGAGATCTGATTTTGGAGCTTGAGTTAGAAGTGCTTATTTGGAGTAATTTGGCTTAAAAGTGTTTGATCTTCATTCATACAACAACAATTGGCTTGGATCTTGAAGTTTTCCGAATAATCTTGTTTTGATCTGCTCAAATTCAGTTGATCAACATTTACCGGAGCAAATCTTCACTACGAAGGTTGGATCCGAATCTGTTTTTAGCTTATTTGCTTTAATCATGTGGATATTCATTTTTGATTGAATTTGTGTTGATTTAATCCATGTGATCTGTGAATCGATTGTGATAATCTGTTTCCATGCTGTTGAATCTCTGTTTTATGTTGTTAATTTTGTGCTTAATTGATAAGTTGATCTGTTGGAACCTTGGATAAGTTGTTTTGGTTCTACAAGTGATTTTTTGCTGCTGTTTTTGGCTTCTGGTACAGTGTTAACCGGTTAACGTATATGGTTAACCGGTTAACCATCTCAAATATTCAAAATTTTCAAAGTTTTCAGGGTGTTAACCGACTAACACTTATGAATTTCCAGATTTTCACGTGTTTTACACAGGTTAACCGATTAACAGTATGTGTTAACCGATTAACACTGTGCCAGAATGTCATATTTGTTGTTTTGCTTGCATGTTCGCATGCCGATTCGATTCGAATCATCATAAATCAGTGTGATGCATTAGGATTGAATTATTTTGGATATTTGTCACTGTTTGTGGTTCATTAATCATGATTTTGTTGACATGTATGTTCGTTCTTCCATTTGTTTGCATGCTTGTGTATGTGGATCGAAGTGATCATTTGTTTGCATGTTTATTTGCTTTCATCTCTTGTTTTTCTCCACATGTTTGCATCATTCTTGCATCGCTGTTGAGGTCGAGACGCGCTTGTGGCGACTGCTGCCCCACACACTTTTCCTCCCTCCCACCATTCTAAGTGTGCATATTCATGTTTGCATTTTTCTACTTGTGATTGATTCTTCCTTTGTTCTTCTTGTGCTTTTTGCCATGATCCCCATAGGATTCGTAGTCCCTCCGTTTAGGATGGGAGTAGGAGAGACACTAGGTGTTCAATCCAAGTATGCTAACATTAGGGTAGATGTTTCCCCTTTTCATCCAAACTTTAGGATCACTTTGCATGACAATGTTAGGGCCGAGTTACCCTTAGACCTTCCGCGTGCCTCTCTTCTCATCTCAAACAATTCTAATTCATCTAATAAAGGCGATAAACGTTGCGCGCTACGAGCCTTAAGCTACATGGGGAATGATGAGTGAGGGGTTTCCTCTCGCTTATCTAAAGTGTTTAGTATACGTGCCGTTTGGGGGCGATATACGACGCATTAGCCTCCATGTCATAGTCTTTTATGCAACGTGAATCATAAACCGAATCAATTCACTTCACTAAAAAACACAAAACAAAACTCAAACCTTTTTCCTTCGGGATTAATCAAAAACTTTTTTTTTCCAGAAAAATAGTGTTGTTAACTCTTAGTTCTATCGCAAACGGTAACGCCTAAGTCTCCCATGCTCGAGCTGCATACACCAACTGCTAGAACTGATTGTTAACCCTACTCAGTCCTAAAAAACTTTTGAACCAACCCGTGGTCCTTTTAGCCCGAACTACATTTGCTCTGATCTTTCATACCAGATGAAAGTACGTAGGCACAAGACGCGATGTCTTGGCGAGCAACCTTCCCCCCTTCTCTTCCGTAGTTATCCGAATTACGTTGACTCTGACTTTCCCATTGCACGAGGAAATACGTAGGCACAGAGCGGCGATGCTCTGCCGAGTCTCTTTTCTTTTCTTTTTGTCTTGAAGCCTGTAGCTAGATAGTTTAAACACACCCTTAGATAGACAACAAGCATGGATCCCGTCGAGTACGAAGGACGTGAGGGGTGCTAATACCTTCCCCTTGCGTAATCGACTCCCAAATCCAGGACTTGGTTGTGATGACCTTGTGTTTCCCTTTTTCGTCATGTTTTTCCGATCATTTCCTTTCCCTCTCCTTGGGATAAATAACGAAAGGTGGCGACTCTTCTGTTTTCCGCCGGGTGTTTTTCGCAGTTGCGACAGCTGGCGACTCTGCTGGGGACCGCGATGGTTCCCTATGCGAGTCACTCCTAGTGCTTGTCTGTTGCGTCTTTGAGTGTTTACTTTTGTATAGTTTTTGCTTTATGTACATTATCTGTTGTATATTATTGCATTGCATTCTTTTTGCTGTTGTGCTGTGGGTTGGGTTGTTCTATTGAGAGATAAGCCAAACCTGGGCTTGAGTACACACTTAGGATTAGAGTGGAGATTAGCGGGAGGTTGTGTGGCGTTTGGCTGCACAATAACTCGCATGAAATTCACATTTAGACGAGGTTTTTCTTTGGAGACCATTCATTTGGGAAGTCAGCTAAGTGAGGCCGCTTCGTTAGACCATGATGCCAAACCAGAAATGGTGAACATATCATCATTTCTCGAAAGTATATGACATTGACCGCCCGCATAGGATGCCATACCTTTCAAGACTAGAACCCACACGTGAGAGGGATGGGTTTTGCAGGAAACATAGCCTTCAACCAACCCGGTTTTCCTTGTCAAGTGCGGACTGTTGATCCTGAATGTTCCGTCCAGTGTGTTATCTCAGGGTTTTGATCAGAGCAGAGCTATTGTTGAATTTAGTCAACGACACAGCAACAAGTTTGAGCATTGGATACTTTGATCCCATGTCTGTTGCATTAGCATCCTTCCTTTTGTATCACATTTCATTTGCATCTCATTTTTGCATGTCCATTCTCAGCCGAAACAGGGAGCTCACCCATCTTTTGTCTGCTCCGGGTTAGTTGATTTCCCGACATTCGCAGTGGATTTAAATTAGTTTTTGGCAGAATCATGAACATAGCAGAGCAGAATATGGTTGTTACAAGGGTAGAGTTTGAATTGATGAAGAATCAACTAGATCAACTCATGGAAGCCGTGACAGCTATGACCAGAGGAGAGGCCAGTATTCAGAGGACTCCAGCGAACAATGTTGCTCAAGCCTAGCCTGCGCCGATTCCTATTGAAGAGCATCCTATTGTCAGAGATAGAGATTTATCTTCTCTTCATGACACAGATTATCAGAATTTCACTTTCCTTGTGCCAGATTCTCAGTGGGCTGTTCCAAAGGTTAATGTTGAAGACCCCTAGTCTGTTGAATTTATGGAAAAATGTCGTTTGTTGGACGAAAAGCTTGATACCCTAATGGGTCATAATACTCTCGATCTAAGTGCTTCGAGCATGTGTTTTGTGCCCGGTCTTGTGATGCCTCCGAAGTTCAAAATGCCGAATTTGGAGAAGTTCAAAGGGGATAGTTGTCCGAAGCAGCATTTGGTAATGTTTTGCAGGAAAATGACTTTGCACGTCCACAATGATCAGCTTATGATTCACTATTTTCAGGACAGTTTGAGTGGAGCATCGTTGAATTGGTATATGCAGTTGGAGATTGGTTGTATCCAATCCTGGTCAGATTTAGCCAATGCCTTTGTGAAGTAGTACAACTACAATCTCAATATGGCTCCTAGTTGCATGCAATTGCAAGAATTATCTCAGACAGACAATGAATCCTTTAGAGGGTACGTGCAGAGATGGAGAGAAGTAGCTGCTCGTGTTCAACCCCCACTTCAAGATAGAGAGTTGGTTGACATATTCTTGGGCACCTTGAAAGGCCATTATTTTGACAAGTTGATCAGTTGTGGAACGTCAAACTTTGCTGACTTGGTGATAATGGGTGAACGTATTGATAGTGGAATCAAGAGTGGAAAGATTTGAGCCATCTCAGATACTTCAGTTTATGAAGGTGAATCAGTTTCCAGTTCTCAAGAAGAATGGGAGAAAGAAAGTGATGTTATCCTAGAATCTTCTATATCTCAAGTTCAGTTTTCAGATACTTCGAGTGTTCAGAGTCAGCAATCTGTTGGGTTTGAATATCAGAAATCTGTTTCCCTTCAGAGTCAACAGTCATACCGTCACCAGCCGCGTCAGCATGTTACACGAAGACCGAGGAAGCTAGAAAGGAATTTTACTTAGTTGCCGGTATCGTACAGTCAGTTGTTGCCGGATTTGATCAGAGGCGGGTTGATAGTGCCAAAGAAGATTAATCCAGAGATTCCGCCATATCCTCCAGGCTTCGATGTCAACGCCCGCTGTGAGTACCACGCTGGGGCACATGGGCATTCAACTGAAGACTGTAAGGTGTTTAGAAGCCAAGTTCAGGCTCTGCTGGATTCCAACAGGATCTCAGTCACGTCTCAGGGTGTTCAGGTTAACGATCTTCCTTCAACCAGCCAAGCGGGTGTATCAGTTCATGTTATGGAGGAATTCACTGAGAGCAGTTGTTCAGAAGAGTATCAAACTGAGGACTCATTTGAGGGTTGTATCCTTGTGTGACATTTGTTCATTACTGTATGCTGACCATCGCCAGGCTTGTTGGTCGAGGTCACTCTAGTTGTATTCAGTTACTCATGTACGGTGGATATATGTGTGATGGTTATCCTTGATTGGATCTTGGGTTTCCTTTTTTCCTTAGTGCTATTCTGAGATTTCCCTGGTGCATACTTGCTGCATCTTGCATATTATTTTTGCATAACAGGTACCTCAGAACTGTTAATCTGACTTCATGTACTCGAAGTTTGTTGCAGGTTATACAATCAGATAGATCACAGGAATCCTCGCAAAGTTATGGAGCAAGTTCAAGCCGAGCTGAGAGAAGTCAAGAGCCAAATGGGACAGTTCATCATGGACATGCAAGCGTTGCGCTTGGATCAGAATGCACTCAGAGAGGAAAACCAGCAGTTGAAAACTCAGGTGGGCTTAATCATGGAAGTGATAAGGAATATGCTCAAGAAAGAAGGTGATCAAGGGCCTGAGGCTGCAGCAAAGATGTTGGCGCCACTTCTGTCTGTGGAACCTATACTAGAGCGTAATGTGTGTCAGAGATTTTCTGCACAACTGGAGGTTCCAAAATTTTCGTGTCATCAGCTGCGTCCCGTTTCTCAGGATAATCCCAAGGTCAGGAAGTATGCTCAAAGGATAAAATCACCAGACAAAATCTTCGATCAGATCCCCATGGATTATGCTCAGTTGGTGCAACTCTTGCTCCAACTTCAGTTGGTTAAGCCTCGAACTTTGGCTCCATTTACTGGCCAGCCGCCACCAGGCTATGATATCAATGCTCATTTTGATTTCCATGCTGGGGGACAGGGGCACAATGTCGCGAACTGTAAAGCTTTTAAGCATAAGGTTCAGGACCTGATTGATTCGAAGACAATCGAGTTCATGCCGGGCGGCATGAATGTATCAAGCGAATTTATTCCCTATCCTGCAAAAGAGATGGATACTCCTATTCCCTCACCTAAAGCTGCAGTAGGTCAAGAGTATATCCTACAATCTTTGGTGTCAGAATCTCCCTGCCCGCAATTGCTGCCTGTTCCTGGATCGAGCTTAAGGATGAAAGCGCCTGAACAGAGATAGTCTTCAAGAATTTAAACCCAGTCGCCAGACATTTTTTCTATTTAGAGTCCACGACTTTTTGAGTCTTCGCAGCACGATTACTATCGCCAGATTCAGAGTAGGCCCCGCAACAATTTGAAAAAAAGGAATGCTCTTCTTCGTCCAGTCCTTATGTCGTACAGTCAGTTGCTACCGCACCTAGTTCATAACTCTTTGGTGGAGCCCAAAGCTCTCAAACCGGTGCCAGAACCCTATCCTCCCGGGTATGATCCTAATGCTTAATGTGGATATCATGGAGGATCCATAGGGCATTCTACTGAAGATTGCGAAGCTTTTCAAGCCAGCGTACAACAGTTGATGGACCGAAGGTGCATATCCTTTCCAGGAGGAAGGTTGGTGGTACATCGCTCTTCTGATCGAGTCTGAAGACGTCAAGGGTCGCATCCCCGTAGCAAATCAGTGAAAGCCCAGTTCCCAGAAGCTGGCAATTTTCGTTTTATCATGTTATTTCTTTACATTTGTAATTTCTTTTCTGTTAAAGTGCAAACTCATTTATAAAACTTGTTATTTTCAATTGATAATAATGAAATGAACATGCATGTTTTGATCCATTCGTGTTCACTAATTACTTTTTACAGATGTCATACGCTTGTTTAAGCGGAATCTGGGGAGGATGACAAAGTTTAAAGACGCGCAAGCTTCCGAATGTATGCTTTTGAATAAAAACCTGTTGATGATGTACATGCATTGTTTCAAATCCCCAAACATCGGAGATATAAGGATGATAATCCCTTGTCAAACCCTTCGAGCCTAGAAGCAGGAGTTTCTTTCTGAAATCGAAAAACCCTCAATCATAACCTGGGGCAGGGTAGGTGTTAGCTAATCTGAGCGAGCATCCAAGTTACACAATGAGTGCTCACGTTCGAGGATCAATCACACCTATATAGGTCGTGCCTAAAGAACCACAATGGTTAAATCTTGCCAGTCAGGAGTGAAACAGTCACAATCTCTTTAACAAGTCAGACAAGTTGGTATCACACGATTTGTTCAAAAAAAAGAAAGAAAAAAAGAAAGAGTCTGCTGAGTCGAACCTTGAAAATAAACGACTTAGGCAAAAATTAGGGCATCCCGCTGGACTTCGAAATCAAAAGAAGCTCAAAAGAGCCAGTCCAGGCAAAAGTTAGGGAAATAAAAAAAATGATGATGAAAAACAAGTCGTGATTCAGGCACCAGAGACAAAAAGCGAGTGACTGTCATTCCCAAAAAACTTGTGGTTTCCCGAACCGTCACTCCTGTCATTCAACCTCTGAGAGGTGAGCGCTAGTGTCGAATTAGCTGAATATAGGATTGGAGAACATCAAGGAGAATGGGTGGGTTAAAATAAATTTTGAGCCTTTTTCCTTTCTTTCTTAAACCGTGAACCTGACTATGTTACAACTCGAAAAAGTCCTAATTGAAGCAGGTTTGTTTCGAAAGCATACTTCGGTAAAGATCGCATCGAAACTGACTCCTAAAAGGATTCCTCTTGCAGTGTTGCATTAATGTTGACATAATGATAAGTGATTCGTTCCCCCTTTGCCACAAATGTTTTCCAGCGAACATATTGGAATTGCAAAACTATCGTATGCATTGCATTTAATATATCTTTTATGCAGAACAATTTGTTTTACTTGTGAGAAAGCGCTTGACAGCAGAAAAGTTTCCACAGTGGAAAGTCTGGTCAGGACAGGATGCAGAATGCCTGAATACTCCGTTGAACTGAGGCCGTATATCAAATGATCACAGCATGGGAGTCAGCCAGTCCAAAGACAGTTAATAGGGGAATCAGGTTAAGATCCGGTGGATATCTCGCAGCTATAGGTATCATCCCCAGTGAAGTCGCCAATCAGCCACCCTAATAGCGCAGAAGTCATCTCTTGTCCAAGAGGTAATTAATATGAAGCACCTCTTTGAGGTTCAGAATGTTGAGACAGTTCATATCAAACCATCGGGGTTATGAGATTTCAGATTTTCTTTCGAGGAATAGCCCCACAGAGATCCCGCAGGCTGGGGTAGATTGGAAGCATTGGATTTGTTCCTCTCCATATCATCAGAGCTGTTCAAGCAGGTTCAGTCAACTTTCAAGTTCAAGACGAATGTCGGGAAGTCATCCCTTGACCCTTCAACCCAAAGTTCAGGAAAACTTCATCTGTTATTATCCAGCAAAGTCCAATCATAATTGGCATGCGTAAGCTATCCCCAGTAGAGTCCAATCATACTAGGCACATATGATTATCCCCAACAGAGTTGGTTTCGTCTTCAACATTTATTTTGCTGGAGCGGTTATGTTATCCAGCTTTCTCCGACGGCCCGGGCCTGTATTTGCATTGTTCCATATAATTATCATCTTTGCATTTCATCCTCAAATGTGTAGCATTTCCATTCTGTATGGAGCATTACGCCATATTCAAACATACACATATGCACGAAGCATAAGCCAGTTTCTGTCAGCTTTCCGCGGCAACTTGAATCGATCTTCAATCAATACAGGGGCATTTCTCTAACAGCTTTGTTCAGACAGCTTATCGGTTTACTCGGGTTTCAGATCATACGTCGGTTATGCTCTGATAATGGAATTCCCCAAGCAGAGCTGCTTTGTGCATCAGTCCTTTGATGATGACATCCCAACAGATTTTCTTTCCGTCAATTCCTATTGATGATGTGTTTCTCCAAGCAGATTTTCTTTCCGCCAATCCCTATTGACGACGTGTTTCCCCGGCAGATTTTCTTATCGCCTATCCTTAGACAACATGGGTTTCAGATATGGATTTTCTCCCCGTCTATCCTTAGACGACGTGAGATTTGGATATGGTTTTCTTACCGTCTATCCTTAGATGCTGTGAGCTTCGGATTTGGTTTTCTCCCCATCTATCCCTAGACGATGTGGATATTGGGTGTCTTTCCGTCTATCCTTAGACGAGGTGAGTATTTGGTTATTCTTTCTGTCTATCCTTAGACAATGTGAATGTTGGATATTGTTTTTCTTTCTGTCTACTTTTAGACGATGTGAGTATGATGGGTGTCTTTCCGTCTATCCTTGGACGATGTGAGTATTGGTATCTTTTTGTCTACCTTTGTGCGATGTGAGTATGATTTTCTTCCCGGGGTTTCTTTATCAGAGGATCAGTCAGCTTGTTGTCGTTGCAACTGTCTGTATTCAGTTTTCGGAGACGTTTCCCCAATCAGAATTGCAGTTTATGTCTGCAGTTGGCAAATTTCCGGGTTTCTTTGGTATCCAACCGTCTTTTATCTTGATTTCCTGAAATACGTTCGCTTCTCACCCAGTCAGGTTCAAGCCGCTTGAATAGGGGCAGTTGTTGCACCCCAAAATTTGCCCAACCGGTTTTCTTGTTACTGGCTTATGTTTCATTTTTGCATTTAGCATTTGCATGGCATGACATTGTTCATTTGGCATGGGATCAAGGTTTTCTCGTGGCTCAAGTTCATTTCATCACAAAAAGACAGAATCGCAAACAGCGAACATCAGAGGCTCGGGCATTTATTTTGCCCAGCGGTCGAGCGATCAATTTTATTCTGTTTTGTAGGTTAATTTCAGATCAGGATCAACACGTAGGCTCATAACAAACATTTTCACAGTGACAACAGTAAAAAATGAGGTTCCGCAGCTAAACAGAGCTCCAGATAGTTGAAACAGGGCAAATGGACAGATTTCCCTCCAAAAGGCGCCAAAATTCAAAATTCAAAGGTGTTAATCGGTTAACCTATATGGTTAATCGATTAACCAAAGCGAAAGTAGTCCAGATTGAAATTTTTAACAGTGTTAACCGATTAACGCATATGGTTAACCGGTTAACCAAAGCAGATTTTGCCTTGTACGTGATTTTGCAAGCCAAATGCACTTGGGGTCCAATTTTGATCACCTTGAAATTCAAATTTTCATTTGGGAAGGATCTAGAACACCTTTAAATTTCAGATTTCCCTCCAAAATCCCATTCCATATTCCAAGCCTTGATTTCCAATCCAAATTCCAATCCTTGCTTTGGATCCCAAACCTAAGTCATATTTAAGTGATCCACTCCAAACCAACACATCCAATTTTCATTTCTCACATTCATTTTTCAGAATTGATTAGATTTCTCTCTCAAATTCTCTCAACTTCTCCATTTCCAAAAATCACTCAAAGCTCTTTTTCATTGGAAATTCTTGATTCTTCATTGGAATCAATGGATTCTTGAGCATAATCCTCCATTTACCATCATCATTGGATCCATTTTCATAATCAATTTCGTGCAAATTGAGATCTAATTTTGGAGCTTGAGTTAGAAGTGCTTATTTGAACTAATTTGGCTTAAAAGTGTTTGATCTTCATTCATACAACAATAATTGGCTTGGATCTTGAAATTTTCCAGATAATCTTGTTTTGATCTGCTTAAATTCAGTTGATCAACATTTACCGGAGCAAATCTCCGCTCCGAAGGTTGGATCCGAATCTGTTTTTAGCTTATTTGCTTTAATCATATGGATATTCATTTTCGATTGAATTTGTGTCGATTTAATCCATGTGATCTGTGAATCGACTGTGATAATTTGTTTCCATGTTGTTGAATCTCTGTTTTCTGTTGTTAATTTCATGCTTAATTGATAAGTTGATCTGTTGGAACCTTGGATAAGCTGTTTTGGTGCTAGAAGTGATTTTTTGCTGCTGTTTTTGGCTTTTGGTACAGTGTTAAACGGTTAACCATCTCAAATATTCAATTTTTTCAAATTTTTCAGGGTGTTAACCGGTTAACGCCTGGTGTTAACCGATTAACACCTATGAATTTCCAGATTTTCACCTGTTTTACACATGTTAATCGATTAACAGTATGTGTTAATCGATTAACATTGTGCCAGAATGTCATATTTGCTATTTTGCTTGCATGTTTGCATGCCGATTCAGTTTGAATCATCATAGATCAGTGTGATGCATTAGGATTGAATTGTTTTGGATATTTGTCACTGTTTGTGGTTGATTAATCATGATTTTGTTGACATGTATGTTCGTTCTTCCATTTGTTTCCATGTTTATTTGCTTTCATCTCTTGTTTTTCTCCACGTGTTCGCATCATTCTTGCATCGCTGTTGAGGTCGAGACGCGCTTATGGCGGCTGCTGCACCACACACTTTTCCTCCCTCCCACCATTCTAAGTGTGTATATTCATGTTTGCATTTTTCTACTTGTGATTGATTCTTCCTTTGTTCTTCTTATGCTTTTTGCCATGATCCCCATAGGATTCGTAGTCCCTCCGTTTAGGATGGGAGTAGGAGAGACACTAGGTGTTCAATCCAAGTATGCTAACATTAGGGTAGATGTTTCCCCTTTTCATCCAAACTTTAGGATCACTTTGCATGACAACGTTAGGGCCGAGTTTCCCTTAGACCTTCTGTGCGCCTCTCTTCTCATCTCAAACAATTCTAATTCATCTAATAAAGGCAATAAACGTTGCGCGCTACAAGCCTTAAGCTAAATGGGGAATGATGAGTGAGGGGTCTCCTCTCGCTTATCTAGAGTGTTTAGTATACGTCCTGTTTGGGGGAGATATACGACGCATTCGCCTCTATGTCATAGTCTTTAGTGCAACGTGAATCACAAACCGAATCAATTCACTTCACTAAAAAAACACAAAACAAAATTCAAACCTTTTTCCTTCGAGATTAATCGGAAACTTTTTATAGAAAAAGAGTGTTGTTAACTCTTAGTTCTATCGCAAACGGTAAAGCCTAAGTCTCTCATGCTCGAGCTGCATACACCAACTGCTAGAACTGATTGTTAACCCTACTCGGTCCTAAAAAACTTTTGAACCAACCCGTGGTCCTTTTAGCCCAAACTACGTTTGCTCTGATCTTTAATACCAGATGAAAGTACGTAGACACAAGACGTGATGTCTTGGCGAGCAACCTTCCCCCTTCTCTCCCGTAGTTAGCCGAACTACGTTGACTCTGACTTTCCCATTGCACGAGGGAATACGTAGGAACAGAGCGGCGATGCTCTGCTGATCAGTGCATTTTAATGTACCTTCCTCTATGTTTAGACTTAGGCATTTCTACCATTTAGTTTATTTAATTTCCTATTTTATAATGTTTTTACAATTTATTTTATTTTAAGCTTTATTTAATTTTCGTTTGTTATTTTTCAGCATTAATAGCTTTTAGTGAAAAATTCATAACTGGAGCTACAGGAATCGGATTGAGGCATTCTACCAGTCGTTGGAAAGCTAAGAAAGAGAGCTACAACTTTCATGTTGCACAAAAGAGCTGATTCGGATTTCTTGAGTCTCGAATAATTCGTTGAAGTTTCTGACTTGTGACAATGTAGTTTTCCTTGCGGGCCTAGTTTAGGTTTCTGGCCCAGTTATTTTCTATTTAAAGTTGTTGTTGTGATGCAAAACAGGGACCGAGTTTATTTTTCCGAATTTTTTCCTTTGTTTTATAGTTTTCATGGAGAACTAATACCTCCGGGCAAATCCTGTTGTGTACGGTTTCAACACTTTGAGGTTATTATTATGTCAATTTACTCTGATTCCTTTCAATCCTTTTCTATGAAGTCATCTGCTTAATTTGATTACAATTGTTTGCTTAATTCAATTGTTGTTCATAGGATAGAATTGGTTAAATTCGATTGTATGCATGTTCCTAAATTTAATTGCGTATTATCGTTTGCTTAATTCGTTAATTCGTCATATTCTTAACCGTTTGCTTAATTCGGTAAACAGGAACATAATTCATTTGATGTTGATAAGCGCTTGTCTGATTAATATCATAATCGAATAGGATTGGTACCGCTTAGGGATTGATGTTATAATAACCGATGATAAGTCGGAACCCGAATCAGTAGGATTAACCGTTTTAGTTTATCTGATAATCACTTTTTTTAATCATTTTTTTTCTTCTTATTTTATAAATCAAAACTTAAAACCCCCATAAACATTTTCTTTAGTTGGTTGAAATAATACAAGAATCCTTGTGAGAACGATATTTCGAGTCATTTGTCGCTATATTACATTTTTACAAAAATAACTCGTTTTTGATCCACGAGCGACCGCGGATCAAATTGGCGCCGTTGCCGGGGATTCTTATTAATTTTAGCCAAATGTAAAATTTTAATTTTAGAGTTTTTGTTTTTTTTGTTTTTTGTTTTTTGTTTTTGTGTGTAAATTTTCAGGGTTGCAGTACGGTGGTAAGCATTTCAGCCTATCAGGTGAGTTTGTAAGCTATTGTTCCGATTTGCTCCGAATTTTTTCCAGAAAATCAGAAATAAATCGTTTAACAATACTCATTTAGAATAGAATTCTAAAAGATTTTGACCCTGAAAATCGCAAATTAGTTATTTTTCTATTTTATTTTATTTTTTTTCTATTTTCATATTTTCAAAAAAATCCGAAATTTTTTTTATTGACTCATTTTGATTTTATTTGATTTTTAGTTATATTTTTATAATTTTTAGATTTAATTTTATTCGGTTTTCTATTTTTCCATTCTTTTTCTTAACGGAGACATTGTTGGTATTTTTCTAATTGTTGCTGCATTGCCGAATTTGTTCTTTGTTTTATTTTCTTTGTTGATTTTCCTATTAAATTTAATATGACAAATCAAATAACTCTTAGAGAACTTGTTGCCTATGATACGAACTATAATGCTTTATGTATGGAATATCCTGTTGTTAGTGTACCTTTCGAATTGGAATCTGATTTAATGCACTTGTTGCCAAGGCTTAATGAACTTGCAGGTGAGGATCCGAATAAGCATATGAATGAATTCCAAATTGTATGCTCTACACCTTCTGAACCTTCATTAGAGGACCTTGTCAAGCAAATGGCTATAAATGATCTTCAGTTTCAGCAACAAACAGATTCAAGTCTTCAGGCTCTGCAGACACAGATTGAACAGTTTGCCACTATACTGAATGCCATGCAACAAGCTCAAGAATCAAACCAACTATCTGCCCAAACAGTAGTGAATCCAAAAGAGTTACCATCTGATTTAGTTGATGATATTCATCCTGAGTTGTTATCTGATTTTCCATCTTTATTAGATTATGATGATACTTACTCTTGTGATTCATGTACCGACACTAACATTTGTTTTGTTTGTGCTGAGATTAATGCTGCCGTACAGGGTGATGTTTTTCATGCAGATGAAGTTGTTTATGTAGCTAAAACTCTTAACATCACGGCTGCCCCAACCTCACCATCCATTGAACAACCTTCCCCCTTGGAGCTTAAACCACTTCATACCAATCTGAATTATGCTTATTCAGATATGGATAAAAAGCTTCCAGTTATAATTTCTTCTAACCTTGATTTTGATGAAGATAATAAACTTTTACAGGTTTTGAAGAAACATAAGAAGAGAATTGGATGGACCTCGATGGAAGTGGGAAGAAAAGCAATGAAGCAACCCCTTAACCCATTGATCTCTGATGTTGTGGAAAAGGATACCAAATTCACGTGTCCATTCGACACTTTTATTTATCGAAGATTCTTCTTTGATCCTGGAATAAAAGGCGAAGACACTAATACAAATTTCAAGGGCGATGGATGCTATCCAAAGTTACTCCCCACTTTGGAAGAGGAGACGGCAGGAAATCTCTCTTTGGGAAAGGATGCATATGTGATCACTTATCCACCTTGACTCCTCGGGTGTGTTCCTTCCTTTCTCTCACTCTTATTTTATATTTATGTTCTTTCGTTGAGGACAATGTATGCTTTAAGTGTGGGGGAGGGAACCATTTACTTTGTTTTATTTCTTTCAATTTTCTTTGTTTTGTTTTCATTTAATAAAAAAATTGTTTACTCAGAAAAACACAATGCATTTTTTGAAATTTTTGGGTTGTAGATCGATTGGAGGTCAGATTGTAGAGACTTGAGAAAAATTCATAAGATCGGTATCGTTTTAACACCTTGAGTCTCCAAAATATGGAAATCGATTTAGATACTTGTTATGGCTTAGTCTTGAGTTCTCGTTCTTTAATAGCTCTTAAGTAGTTTATCTAGCAGTCAGCACCATCTAAAAATCACATGCTAAGTAATTGAGCTGATGCAAATAAGTGAATGATCCCGTGCTTAATAAGAAAAAAAAAAAGAGAAAAAGAAAAAGACAAAAAGTGAAGAAAAAAAAAAAGAAAAGAAAAGACAAAGAAAAATGTCTAATTATGAATTGTTGAAAAAAATATGGATCACAGTCACTAACAAGCTTAGTTACCATGCGTGTGAATAGATAAAGGGCTTAATGTGATTGCACTAGAATGAAAGAGAGCAAAAAGGAGGATGAGTAAGTTAGACTTAGGCATAACGACATGATTTGGATTGGTTTGTATAGGAGGGAGTCTTATGATCGCAAAATTGCGGATTTGTGTTCTTACGATATCCTTAGTATGCAAAAGTAGTACCGATCAATGCAATCTTGACCAAAGAGGAGTTCACAGCCTAGATTGAATAGCTGAATGTTTTTGTGTTTCATGAGTTTTGACAATACTTTGCTCGGAGTGCAAAAGTTCATGTGTGGGGGAATTTGATCAGTGCATTTTAATGTACCTTCCTCTATGTTTAGACTTAGGCATTTCTACCATTTAGTTTATTTAATTTCCTATTTTATAATGTTTTTACAATTTATTTTATTTTAAGCTTTATTTAATTTTCGTTTGTTATTTTTCAGCATTAATAGCTTTTAGTGAAAAATTCATAACTGGAGCTACAGGAATCGGATTGAGGCATTCTACCATTCGTTGGAAAGCTAAGAAAGAGATCTACAACTTTCATGTTGCACAAAAGAGCTGATTCGGATTTCTTGAGTCTCGAATAATTCGTTGAAGTTTCTGACTTGTGACAATGTAGTTTTCCTTGCGGGCCTAGTTTAGGTTTCTGGCCCAGTTATTTTCTATTTAAAGTTGTTGTTGTGATGCAAAACAGGGACCGAGTTTATTTTTCCGAATTTTTTCCTTTGTTTTATAGTTTTCATGGAGAACTAATACCTCCGGGCAAATCCTGTTGTGTACGGTTTCAACACTTTGAGGTTATTATTATGTCAATTTACTCTGATTCCTTTCAATCCTTTTCTATGAAGTCATCTGCTTAATTTGATTACAATTGTTTGCTTAATTCAATTGTTGTTCATAGGATAGAATTGGTTAAATTCGATTGTATGCATGTTCCTAAATTTAATTGCGTATTATCGTTTGCTTAATTCGTTAATTCGTCATATTCTTAACCGTTTGCTTAATTCGGTAAACAGGAACATAATTCATTTGATGTTGATAAGCGCTTGTCTGATTAATATCATAATCGAATAGGATTGGTACCGCTTAGGGATTGATGTTATAATAACCGATGATAAGTCGGAACCCGAATCAGTAGGATTAACCGTTTTAGTTTATCTGATAATCACTTTTTTTAATCATTTTTTTTCTTCTTATTTTATAAATCAAAACTTAAAACCCCCATAAACATTTTCTTTAGTTGGTTGAAATAATACAAGAATCCTTGTGAGAACGATATTTCGAGTCATTTGTCGCTATATTACATTTTTACAAAAATAACTCGTTTTTGATCCACGAGCGACCGCGGATCATCTGCCGAGTCTCTTTTCTTTTCTTTTTGTCCTGAAACCTATAGCTAGATAGTTTAAACACACCCTTAGATAGACAACAAGCATGGATCCCGTCGAGTACGACGGACGTGAGGGGTGCTAATACCTTCCCCTTACGTAACCGACTCCCAAATCTAGGACTTGGTTGCGATGACCTTGTCTTTCCCTTTTTCGTCAGGTTTTTCCGATCGTTTCCTTTCCCTCTCCTTGGGATAAATAACGAAAGGCGGCGACTCTTCTGTTTTCCACCGGGTGTTTTTTGTAGTTGCGACAGTTTGCAAACAATATATGGATAAGCTCATTATTGAAAAAGCAAAGATGCAGGAATAGATTAATTGACTTTTGGAGAAGCTTCATGGGAAGAAAGAACCATAATTAGTAGATTAGACTTCTAAGTATCCTTTTCTTTATTTTCAGCACTTTTGATGTAATCAAACTCTTGAAGGAGTACTTTCACTTTATAATATTTCTTCAATTTGAGTAATAAAATGAGTTTTTCAGTTATCCTAAAAATCATGTTGTTACAATATTGGCAAATACACTTTTGAGTTTCTTGAAATTTCATTTGCATTTGTGCATGTGCATATGCATCAGCATAGCATCCTTTGGATTCCAGGTTCTTACTCTCGCTTCATCTTCACAGACAAGATGAATCACCGATATAATACTCGAGCAAGTCAGCATCAAAGAATGGACCAACTTGAACAAGAGAACCGAATGCTCCGTGACGAGGTCACTACTCTGAAGGAAAGTTTATAAAGATTGAATGGGTTGGTTGAGGCACTGTCAAATCAATAAGCACATAACACCCAGGAAAACACTCATAGAACTTTCATTTTCGAAATTGTATCAGCATCGATCCTAGTGGTGCCCGCTACTACTGAACCTCCATACAGCATGCCACCAGGCTTCCCGTGGGGGATGCATCCCTTCTTCAATCCAGCCGGTTACCGTCCACATGTCTCTGAAGTTCCTGCTGTAACCATTATTCCTGTTGTAACTACCATTCCTGCTACTACTGCTGTAATGACTATGCCACCGCCAAATATGAATACTACTCTGTATGTTTTAGAAGAGTCGGTGTATCATGGATCTCCAAGTGAAACTGTAGGGTTTGGTGAAAGGATGGATGAATTTTAGGATAAGTTCTCAGAAATTCAGAAAGAACTGAAAGCTCTTCAAGGAAAAGAACTATTCAGAAAAAATGCTTCCTATCTCTGTTTGGTTCCGAATGTTAAAGTCCCTCCGAAGTTCAAAGTTCCGGATTTTGAAAAATACAAAGGAAACACCTGTCCACAGAGCCATCTTGTCACGTATGCTCGGAAGATGTCAGCACAGACTGACAACGATCAGCTACTTATCCACTACTTCTAAGACAGTTTAACAGGCGCAACACTCAAATGGTACATAGGGTTAGACAGTGCAAAGATTCAGACTTTCAATGATCTTTGTGAAGCCTTCATTAAATAGTATAAGTATAATGTAGATATGGCACATGATCGTGATCAATTAAGGGCCATGACTCAGAAAGACAAAGAAAACTTTAAAGAATATGCTCAGCGCTGGCGCGAGTTAGCTGCTCAAGTTACATCACCATTAGAAGAGAAATAAATGACCAAGATCTTTTTGAAGACACTCGGTTCATTTTTCTATGAGAGAATGGTAGCAAGCGCACCCAGTGATTTCACTGTGATGGTAAATATGGGTATGCGTCTGGAAGAAGGAGTTCATGAAGGAAGGTTAGCTAGGGAATGAAGTACCCCTAGAAGTGCGAAAAAGTATGGGAGTAATTTTATAAAGAAGAAAGAACAAGATGTGAGCGTCGTACAACAAGGATGACCGAGGAGAAGGCGTCAACAATCTCAGCAAGTTGTTGCGGTAACACCGGTACTTAACACTCTGGCTTATCAACCATAATTTTCTCAGCCATATCAGCAACCTCAAGCTCCCAGAGCTCCACAGCCGCAGCGTCAACAGAATCAATAATCTATTCAGCAAAATCAGCTACAATTCAACAATCAGGGTCGTGTGCACAGAAGAGTGGACTTTGATCCCATTCCTATGGCATACACTGAACTTTTCCTAACTTTGATACATAAGGGACACATCCAAATGAAAGATCTACCTGAGGTACCCAAAAATCTTCCATACTGGTACAGAGCTGACAAATTTTGCCCTTACCACCAAGGTGCCCCAGGTCATGAAATTGAGAATTTCTACGGTTTGAAAGCAGATGATCAGAGGTTGATTAAGTGTGGGATCTTATCCTTCAAAGATTTTAATCCTAATGTACAAGATAATCCTTTACCGTAGCATGGTTCATCCACTGTGAACATGGTCCAAGACTGTTTGGGAAAGACTGATGTAGTTGATTTGAAGAACATTTGAGAATCTCTAGTGAAGATGCATGGTAATCTGACGAAGATGGTATCTTTAAATCATGAGCAACATGATTATACTAGCTGTTCTATTTGTTCTGTAGACTCTCAAGGCTGCCTCATTATGAGAGAAGATATTCAGGACCTACTAGACAGGAGAATTATTAAAATTACACGTGACGAAGTTCCAGTTTTGGAAGAAAGAACTGATGAAGCATTTGTTATAGTGCCTCACTTTAAAGAAGTGGAGCACATTGAAATTACCTATGACAGTAGAAGACCTGCCGTAACTCCTTTGGTAATTAATGTGCCAAGACCCATCCCTTACACTTCCACCAGGGCAGTCCTATACAGATATAACGCCACGATGACGGAAAACGAAAAGGAGGTTCCTTTACCTACTTTGCCTTCAGTTGTTAATATCGCGTACGTTAGCAGAATAACAAGAAGCGATCGAGCCTATCCTTCAGTACCACCAAAGGATAAAAGGATCTCATTTGAGCAGCCAATTACAAAGGACCCAACTGCGGGGCAATCTGGTGGGTCTGACCTTTCCAGGCCTGACGAGTTGTTGAAACTGATCAAAATAAGCGAGTATAAGGTTGCAGACCAACTATTACAGACTCCGTCCAAAATTTCGGTGTTACAATTACTCATGAGTTCCGAGCACATAGAGAAGCGCTCCAGAAAATGTTGGAACAAGCGTATGTTGAACAGGATGTGACCATGGATCAGTTTGATAATATCGTCAAAAATATTACTTATTGCAACAACCTCAGGTTCAATGAAGAAGATCTCCCAAAAGAGGGAAGAAAACACAATATGGCGTTACACATCTCGGTGAATTGTGGGAGTGACGCACTATCTAGCATATTGGTTAACACTGGGTCTTCGTTGAATATGATGCCCAAGACTACTATCTCAAAAATATCATATCAAAGACCGCTGATGAGGCCAAGCCATGTCATTGTTAAAGCTTTTGATCGATCCAGGAAGACGGTGATTGGCGAGGTAGATATGTCAATGACCATCGAATTACAAGTTCTTATGATTACATTTCAAGTCATGGATATTTACGCCGCCTATAGCTGCCTATTAGGGAGGTTGTGGATACATGAGGCTGGGAAAGTTACCTATACGCTGCACCAGAAACTGAAATATACCTTTGAGGGTAAAACAGTTACATTTTGTGGAGAGTGAGCCTTGGTGGTAAGCCATATGTCGTCATTTTATAATGTTGAGGCAGAAGAAGAAGTTGGAACACAATTTCAGGCACTGTCAATTGTGGATAATGACACCCAAAAACCTAGAATTCCCATGTCATCTTTCAAAGTCGCGCAACGAGTTGTGAATAGTGGTTCTCAAGAAGGTTGTGGTAGGATGCTATCTATATTGGAGAATAAGAATAAGGAAGGTCTCAGTTTTACTACCATCTCTAATAAACAGGTCATCAGAAGTCAAGTGGTTCCACCTATTGAAGAAGTATTTCGCAGCGGAGGGATTATTCATCCTCCTTATATTAATGTAGTATCTGAAGACGAGTCTGAAGGCTATATATCAGACGGTTTTGCAAGTCTATCCATTCTGTATGAAGACTATGAGCCTTACATGGAAGATTTGGGTTATGATTCAGAGACTGAAGACGCCTACATGTCTTTCTACTCTCCTAGATTAAGGCGCATAGATTTCGATTCTGAGATCAATGCTATTACAGAAGACTCTGACGAAGACCTGCCTAACTTTGTGACTCCAGGAGTAATAACAAGGAATTGGAGTGCAGTTGATGTGCCAGTAGTTATTCATATATCAAAGTAACCATTTGTTTTAGTTTTTTGCTCTGCCCAAGGCAAAAATTTCTTGTGTGGGCTTATTTTTAAAAAAAATAGTTCCCTTTGCTCTTCCCAAGGCAAAGGTGATCTTGTTAGGGCATATTGTTCAGTTTTGTTATCATAAATAAAATATTCTTTTGTTTCATATCTGTTCCTTTTATCTTTTACTTTCTCTAGAAAATGATAATAATAAAGCGATAATCATCTTGCGTATGCACACACTTTTCACTTCATAAAACCATATCACATGCGCAAATTGTTGCACGAACAACGTCTCGAGAATAATGAGCTGTTACCTTCATCGAACTTCGAATTTCCTGTGTTTGAAGCAGAAGAAGAAGAAGAAGAAGAAGAAGAAGATATTCCAGAAGAGATTTCCAGTCTGCTCAAAAACGAAGATAAGGCCATTTACCCTCACTATGAGCCTGTGGAAGTGATTAATCTGTGTACAAAGGAAATCTGTAAAGAATTGAAAATTGGAGCTCTGCTCAAGTCTGACGTGAAAGAGAAGTTGATCGAGTTACTTAAGGAATATGTCGACGTGTTTGCCTGGTCGTATCAAGACATGCCTGGTCTTGACACTACTATAGTAGAACATCACTTAACTTTAAAGCCATAATGCCCACCGGTAAAGCAGAAGCTTAGAAGAACTCGACCTGACATGGCTTTGAAGATCAAAGAAGAAGTACAGAAACAAATCGATGCAGGTTTTCTCGTCACTGCTGTGTACCCGCATTGGTTGGCTAATATTGTGCATGTTCCAAAGAAAGATGGAAAGGTTCATATGTGTGTCGACTACAAGGATTTGAAAAAATCCAGTCCAAAAGATGATTTCCCCTACCTCACATTCATATATTGGTGGACAGCACTGCGGTTTTCTCTTTTATGGATGGATTTTTAGGTTACAATCAGATCAGGATGACTCTTGAAGATAGAGAAAAGACATCCTTCATCACACCTTGGGGCACATTTTGTTACAAAGTCATGCCTTTTGGATTGAAGAATGTCGAGGCAGCGTATCAGAGAGCGATTACCACTCTTTTTCATGACATGATGCATAAAGAGATTGAAGTATATGTAGATGATATGATAGCCAAGTCTAAAACTGTGGATTATCATGTTGAACATTTGTTGAAACTCTTCTGTTGACTAATAGAGTACAAACTTCATTTAAACCCTTAAAAATGTACGTTTAGTGTATGATCAAGGAAACTCTTGGGTTTCATTGTTAGCCAAAAAGGTATTGAAGTAGATCCTGATAAGGGCAAGGCCATTCAAGAAATGTCGGCTCCTACTACAGAGAAACAGGTCAGAGGATTCTTGGGACGCTTAAATTATATTTCCCGATTTATATCTAACATGACTGCTACTTGTGGACCTATCTTCAAGATTTTGAGGAAACAACAAGGTTATGTTTGGACCGAAGATTGTCAAAAGTATTTCAATAGTATCAAGGAATATTTGCTTGAACCTCCTATTCTGATCCCTCCAGTTGAAGGATGCCTCTAATCATGTATTTAACTGTGTTGGAAGATTCGATGGGTTATGTACTCAGACAACGAGATGAAACGGGGAAACAAGAACATGTTACCTATTATCTGAGCAAGAAGTTCACCGAATGCGAATCCAGATATTCCATGCTCGAGAAGACTTGTTGTGCTTTGGCATGGGCTGTCAGGCGTTTACGATAATATATGTTGAGTCACACTACTTGGCTAGTTTCCAAGATGGATCCTATCAAGTATATCTTTGAGAAGCCTGCTTTGACTGGAAGGATCACCAGATGGCAGATGTTATTTTCAGAGTATGATATCGAGTACCACACTCAGAAAGCTATCAAAGGGGGTGTGTTGGCTGATCACATAGCATATCAACCTATTGAAGACCATCAGTCTACTAATGATGATTTCCCTGATGAAGATGTAAGGTACTTGAAAATGAAAGATTGAAAAGAACCTCTACCAGACGAAGAACCTGAACCAGATTCTCAGTGGGGTTTAATTTTTGATGGAGCTATCGACGCTCATTGGAAAGGAATATGAGCAATCATTATGACTCCTCATGGATCTCATATCACATTTACTCCTGATTAACATTCAAGTGTACCAACAATGAAGCCGAATATGACGCATGCATAATGGGCCTTGAAGAGGAAATAGATTTAAGAATCAAGAATTTAGATGTATATGGTGATTCCGCTGTGGTAGTCTACCAGATCAAAGGAGAATGAGAGACTCGTCAAGATAACCTAATCTTATATAGAGACTATGCAATACGACTACTACCTTTCTTCAACAAAGTCGAATTCAATCATATTCCTCGTGACGAAAATAGGATGGCAGATGCTTTAGCAACATTGGCCTCTATGGTTGTGGTTAATTAGTGGAACAGTTGTCCCAGGATTAATGTAAATAGCTTGGATAAACCTGCTTACATATTTGCTATAGAAGATGTTGAAGGTGATAAACCTTGGTATCATGACATTGAAGTGTTTCTTCGAAAGCAAGAGTACCCGTATGGGGCATCCAACAAAGATAAGAAAACATTGAGAAGATTGGATGGCAATTTTCTCCTGAGTAATGATGTTTTGTACAAGCGGAACTTTGACATGGTATTGCTAAGATGTGTTGACAAACGAGAATCAGAAATGTTAATGACAAAAATTCACGAAGGTTCTTTCGGCACTCATGCCAATGGACATGCTATGTCTAAGAAACTCCTAAGAGCTGTATATTATTGGATCATAATGGAATCAGACTATTATAAGTTTGCCAAGAAATGTCATATCTATGCGGACAAAATTCATGTACCTCCGACCCTACTTAATGTTATCTCGCCTCCTTGGTCGTTTTCCATGTGGGGCATTGATATGATTGGAATGATAGAACTAAAGGTGTCTAATGGACATCGTTTTATCTTAGTAGCAATCGACTACTTCACCAAATGGGTCGAAGCAGCTTCTTATGCCAATGTGACTAGACACGTGGTTATTAAGTTTATCAAGAATCAACTCATTTGTAGATATGGCATTCCAAGTAAAATCATTACTGACAACGGGTCCAATTTAAACAATAGTATGATGAAAGAGCTATATGAAGAATTCAAGATTGAGCATCATAACTCTTCTCTTTATACACCGAAGATGAATGGGGCTATTGAAGCGGCTAATAAAAACATAAAAGAAGATAGTTCAGAAGATGGTTGCTACATACAAAGACTGGCATGGAATTCTCCCTCTTGCTTTACATGGATATCGCACTTCGGTACGCACATCGACAGGGGCAACTCCATTTTCACTAGTTTACGGCATAGAGGTTGTACTCCCGGTAGAAGTTGAAATTCCTTCTATGAGAGTTTTGATGGAAGTGAAGTTATCAGAGGCTGATTGGTGTCAAAGCAGATACGACCAATTGAATTTGATCGAAGAGAAGAGAATGACGGCATTGTGTCATGGGCAATTATACCAATAAAGAATGAAGAAGGCGTTTGACAAGAAGGTTTGCCCCTGCGAATTCAAAGAAGGTGACCTTGTGCTCAAGAAGATTCAATCATTCCTTCCTGACAGTTGAGGAAAGTGGGCCCTTAACTATGATGGTCCATATGTTGTTAAGAAGGTTTTCTCAGGAAGTGCTCTGATGTTAGCAACCATGGACGGAGAAGAGATCACTCGCCCAATGAACATAGATGCAGTCAAGAAGTACTATGTTTAGAGCATAGGAAAATTCAAGTTTGACTTAGGAAGATATGGGTTATTATTCTCCTAATGTAACTGTTATTATTATCATTTTACAACATTGTAATAATATATTAGAGTCATGCCTTTTCGCAGACTACCATTCAATAAAAATTAAATTTCCAAACATTTCCTACTTTTATTTTTTACCTGTACAAATAAATGTTTATTTTGATAGCAAATTTTGAACAAATTTAAAATCATTTCAAAAAATATTTTTGCGTATGTTTTACTTGATGTATATGAATATTAAATGGACATTCACGGGTGCTTATTTCATCCCTAGAAAATATCGAGCTCTGGTTCTCATACAAATTTCCTCTTGGGAGGGGGGGGGTGTTGCACCCTAAAATTTGCTCAACCATATTCATGTGGTTCATGGTTCATTGTCACTAGCATTTGCATATAGAGTCATGTACATAGACTAACCATCTGCATAGCATAAGCATAGCAAGTCATTCAACAGGGGACCAATCATTATTCTCATCTCCAGAGGCCTAGCAAGAGGTTATCATCATAATTCAATCTCATTCAAGTCATCAGGAAAGAATTTGAAAGCAAAGAGTTCAGCAGATCAAGCCTTGAGTCCATCTCCTAGCTGAGGGTGTTTGAGGATCAACAAGAGGGTTGTGAGCTGTGGAGTGAAGGTATGGAGAGCATCTAGACCTTATGAGAGACTTATAAAGTCATTTGGAGAAGAAAACAAGTCATTGATGAAGGCACAAGAGCTACAGTTGAAGACAGTCAACTAGGGTTTCATCTGGGTCAACCCTAGGTCAACCCTGGGTCAATTGACTGACTTAAGAGGGCATTCAAGTCTATTGGAGAGATGTGGGGATCAACATTTGACATATGAAGAAGGACATGGAGATATGACAAGAAGAATTCAAGAGAAATCAAGGAGAAGAGGAGTTACTAAATTAGGGTTTCTCTGTAAAATCCCCTAGTTTAGGTCAAATTTCCAAGCAAGATAAGTCAAAATGCTAGTTTCAAATGGCTTCTTGGCCAACATGAAACTTGTAGAGGATCTCAAGACCTTTAATTTGAGTGGTGGAAGACTTCAAGGAGATTTATAGAACTCAAGTTATGGTCCTTGCAAGTTACAGGTCATCTGAGGTATCTGAATTTTTGTCTGTGAAAGTGACTTGACTTCCAAGCTAGTTTTGCCCCTCAAGGAGATTTCAAATGAATTCTTGGTCAACATAAGAATTGTTCCTCATTGTCTTAGATTTCTAGAATGGTATAGTATGCCTTCATATGATGTGTGGAACTCAACTTATGATCTTGGCAAGCAAAGGGTATTTTGGGCATTTGTGAATTACAGGTCATTTTAACCTATACCCAAAACTCATACAAGGAGGCCTCAAATGGAAAAACTTCCAACATCAAACTTGCTCCAAATGGGATTTTAAGTCTAGAAAGAAGGTCACAAGTTATTGGAGAAGCTCATAGCATGGAGTTGCATGATTGGTCAAAAGTTGAACTAAAAAGGCTTATAAAGTGAACAATTTCAAGATGGAAAATGGTTTGGGAGATTTACAAGTCCAAATGGAGACTTCCAATATATGATTTTGAATGGAAAAACAATTCTAAGAACAATGGTTCACACACTTTTTTGAGTTTAGAAGGAAAAAATGAAGTTATCCATGGTTGCTTATCATTTAAGAAACATAATCAAAATGGATCAAAATTTGAAAACAAGGGAATGTGCAAGATGGATCTAGAATGTTCATTTGGGGTCTATATATTCATGAAATGTGCATTGATCAAGGGTTGGCCTCATTTGCACCAAGAATTTCACAAAATCTATCACACTTTTTCATTGGAGTTTCATCACAATTCTCTCAAAACCTTCATCAATCTTCATCATAATCAACTCAATTCCATTCCATCATCATCACAGATCATAATTGAAGCAAGTTCTTGGTGTGAATCATTCATATTCGAGTGCTTTTCTCAAGAATCTCAAAACTACAAGTTCAAGTGGATTGCATGATTCAAGCAAGGAAACTCCAAGTTTGTGCATACAGAATCACATACATCAAGGATTGATCAAGATTCAACACTTAAAAGCCTCAGATCTTCCCTCTCCATAGCTGTTTCTCAAGATTTCTTACAAGGTAAGTTTTCATTCAAGCTACTTGATCTAGTTAATTTGGCATGATGTAGTTAGTTTAGATGCAATCTAGGTGGTTAGGAGATTGGTTTAGGTGAGTTTGGAACGATTTGGTGAAGTTTATTAGCAGGTGCCATAATCTGTTGGTGTTGATATCTCTTAGATTAGGGTGTTATAATCGTGGCTTGATAGCATAGGTTAACCTCCATTAGATGTAGTTTAAGTTAGGCTAGGTTTGAGGAAGTTTGGTGATGATGCATACCAGTGTATTTCAATGGAGGCCGAATGTTGATTCCATCGAATTTGTTGATGTGGTGAATTTCAAAGGGAATTGAGATCATAGGATTGTAGAGTGAAAGATTTTGAGCAGATTTCATGTTTATGGTGTGAGGATTCGTTGCGTGTGGAGTGAGAACAGAAAGGAGGAAGGTAGCTCGTGCATGGGAGCTTTCATGGAAGCTCAAACCCTAGTTGCAGGTTATTTGGGGAAGATGCAATCGTGGCCCTTCATTTGGAGTTGAACTTTTGACTCTGGGCGTGATCGTGTGGCCTGCGTTTGATTTCAGATTTGGAGGGAGAAGCTGGGTGCCAAACGCACCGTTTCATTAATTGAAACGGGCGGGCCTCAGGCTCTTGTGCTAATTCCACCCCCAGAATTAGGCCCAATGTATTTTCAACCTGGATTTGTTACTTGTCTCACCCCCCCTGGCGCTTCTATTCCTCTTTAGTTCTGAACTCAGGTTGGGCTTAAGCCAGAAATGCTAAGCGCGCCCCCCTATTGTGGCCCATTCTGGATTTATAACTGAGCGAATTTCTCTTCTAACCCCCTCCTTCATTTCATTTCTTTTTATTTTCTTATTTCATTTCATTATTTTACCAATCTTCTAAAATCCATAATAAATTCATAAAAAATGCTTTTTAATCCATTCTTTTTACCATATTCTCATTAACATGTCTAGAACATTATAGGAAAATAAAATTTCATTTTTAGTTTTATTTCATATTTTTTACATATTTTCTAAATAAATAGCATAATAAATAGTTACATTTCATGCATTATTTTTATGATTTTTGTTCTCTCACATGCTTTAATATTTTTTGATCATTCTTTTCATATTGTTTAGATGAGATGTTAAGCTTGTAGAAATATTTTATTTCCCATTTTTAGGAGTTACTTTTAGGTGATTAATAGATGCTTGAATATCATGAATAAAACTAGGGTTTTTAGGTAACAACTTAGGAAGTTCAATTTTCTCCCTTAGGACTTAGGGTTTGAATAGATTAGTTATGGGACTATATGGGCTATGGGTAGCTATTAGATCCCTTAGAAAAAATTAGGACTCCCCTACTGATATTATTACTGTCTGTATATCTGCTGTCTGGTGTGGTGTGCCCTCTGGGAATTGTGGATTGTTTGATTGGGTATTGGGTTTGTCTGGGGCCCTGGGGAAGCTGAAGATTTGTGGAGATGAAGCCATTGAAGAGTCAAAGATTGAAGATCAACTGTCAGAGTTGAGGAGGAGTCTCTTGCTAGCAGATGCTGAGGAGACTAGGGTTTAGGAGCTAGGCAGAGCTCTAGATTAGAATGATTGTTTCTCAAACATGGATTGCCTTGTCTGCATCCATTCTTCTCTGTGATTCAGAGTCTCTCTAAGGCACTCACCCCCTTCCTTTGGAAGGCTTGGTGATAGTGTCTGTGAGATAGAACTCTTGAGAGAAAATGTCTCTTTGTGTTAGAAGCAGTCTGTTCACCACCCTTGGTAGTCAACTGATTGCTTAACACCCAATTCACTCTTGTGACTGATCCCTCATCCTGGAGGTTTGAGCTTGAAGAAAAGCCATTGCAGATGGAAGACTGAGGATCAAAGCCCTTGTCTGAAGGCCATGAAGATGGAGATTGATGCTTGGTGAAGCCTGTAGCTTATTGGAGGTTGCTTGAAGCCAGTTGTTGATTCAGAGCGGCTGATGCTGCTTCTTTTGCTGTTGTATTTCATTTGCTGATGTATTGATTGGTTTTCTGAACTGTATTGTTTGCTGTTTACCCTGCTGGGTTGAAAGTGAAGCCTGTTCACTTTTGCCTATTGTTTTCTAGGTTCGAGGTTGAGTGGGACTCCCTTGCCTCGCTTGTGCTGCTGCATCCATGCATTTTACTGCTTTGCTGTATATATCTGATATTGTTTCTGTTTCTGCCTATCCCGTAGGATCTCTGTTTCTCTCTGTGCAAGAGAGGAGCATGATAGACACTAGGTCTTAACCCATGCATGATAACAATAGGTTAGCTTGTTTCCCTTCGCAACCGTAGGTTAGAGTTCTGTCTCTTTCTTTCTCCAAACAAACAGAAAAACACATAAAGATTTCAAACACAATAAAAGACACTTCTTCCGTAAAAGAATGTGAACTCATCAAAACGTCATTTTTGTCCTCTTGGACTGTTAATCAGAAAAACCTTTTTCAGAAGGAATAAAATCAATCAAGACAGACTTGTGTCGTACGTGGCCCGAACTACGTTTGCTCTGATCTTCCATGCCGTGTGGAAGTACGTAGGCATAGGATGCGATATCCTAGCGAGCAACCTTCCCCTCCTTTCCCGTAGGTAGGCGAACTACGTTGACTCTGATTTCTCGTTCCAGACGGGAATACGTAGGCATAAAGTGCGATACTTTGCCGAGTCATTTTTATTTTCATTTTATTTTCTTTTTAACCCTTGACCTATAGAGTAGATAGAATAACAATCCATACCCGAAAACAAGCGTGGATCCCGTCGAGTACGACGGACGTGAGGGGTGCTAATACCTTCCCCTTGCGTAACCGACTCCCGAATCCAGGTTTTGGTTGCGACGACCATACCTTTCCCGTGTTGTGCGAGGTTTACTCTGAGCGTTTCCTTTCCCTCCCGTGGGATAAATAACGCACGGTGGCGACTCTTCTGTTCGGCCGGCGCCGATTTTCGCAGTAGCGACAGCTGGCGACTCTGCTGGGGACCCAACGTCCCCTGGCTGCTAAGGACTGCGATGGTTCTTATGCATTTGGGATCCAACGTCCCTTGAGAGAGTCAATCCTAGCGCTTGTTTTCCCGTCGAGGATTTTGTATGGAGTTATTGTATATTTCTAACCCTGTATTTTTCAGCTTTATATATATTGTTTATTATTGCTGTATTTGGGGTGTGACGGGTGTTCTGATATTGAGAGATAAGCCGGACCTGGGCTTGAGTGCACCTAGAATTAGAGTAGAAATTAGTGGGCGCCCGCTTGCTTTGCTTGCTTTGGTGTCCCATGAAATCTACACTCAGACGAGGTTCCTCTGGTTGGCCTCCTGCCCCTTCCTTTGGTTGGCGTGGGTTGCTGGTTAGTTGGATTGTCGACTCTGGGGACCGATCATTTGGAAATTGGCTGAGTGAGGCCTCTTCAGGAATTGATGATGCCACTCCTTCTGGGAATCGTATCATTAACCCTGAAAGTCTGTGACGCCGACGACCGCATAGGATGCCGTACCTTGTGCCAGTTATAGGGCCACCCACCTGTGAGGGGATTCAGGGTTATGCAGGTAACTAGACCTCCAGACTACCGGTTATTTCTTGATCAGAGATCCTGGTTATTTATGGGGAGGTCTGAGGTCTGTCAGAGACCATGTGGAGATTTATTCTGAGGTCTGTCAGAGACCATGTGGAGATTTATTCTGAGGTCTGTCAGAGACCATTTGGAGATGTATTCTGAGGTCTGTCAGAGACCAGTTATAGATGGGATTTGAGGTCTAGCAGAGACCAGTTGGAGTTACGGTTTGAGGTCTGTCAGAGACCAGTGTTGGAGTTTTATTTTAGGTCTATCTGAGACCAGGGTTGATGATTTCTGGATGGTCTGTCTGAGACCTTTCTTGATTGGGTTTAGGCTATTCAGCTGCAGCTTTGGTCCCCGTTGAATGTTACTTGCATTGCATCCTTGCATATCCATTATCATTTGCATTTCACTAACGTGTGTCTGTGCTGCAGGTGCATTTGCATTTCCCTAGTTCTAGTGCCCAGACTTCTGAGTGTTTGATCATGACTAGCTTAAGGAGAACGGTTGCTTACAAATTGCCTACGCCTGATATTGTTCCTTTACTGGGGTTGATCTCTCTTGCTGATGAGGGTGTTCGTAGGAGTTTCCGGATGAGTTATGGTAGATTATTGAGATTGGTGTGCAAACCTACAGAGGTAGAGTTAGATGGGCTGTATGCTTTTATGCAATTCTACGACCCTGCTTTGAGGTGTTTCACGTTCTCTGACTTTATTATGGGACCAACCTTGGAGGAATACGCTGAGTATGTTGAGCTGCCCGTGCAGAACCAGGTTCCGTTCATTCATTATGACGTCAAGCCCAAGCCAGAGGATTTGGCAAAAGCCTTGCATATTGATGCTTCTGAACTTGTGACTACTGTTTCCCGTGGAGTTCCAGGCTTCTCATTTCAGTTCTTAGTTGGCAAAGCCCAAGAGTACGCCAAGAGCGGGTGCTGGGTTGCTTTCAATGCTGTGTTGGCCTTGTGCATTTATGGCATAATACTATTCCCCAATATACCGGATTTTGTGGATTTCGATGCTTTCTACTTGTTTGCCGCTGGTAATCCTGTACCTACCTTACTCGGAGACCTCTATCACTCACTGCATTACAAGAATGAGAAGGGAAGAGGGAAGAACGTTCATCTGTGTGTACCCTTGTTGAGTATGTGGTTTGAGAGTCATCTTCCTAAGAGAGGATCTGCTGCCGAGACTACAGTTCCAGTTGGTTGGCCGGAGCGTTTGATGAGGCTATCGTCGGGAGATATGGAGTGGTTTGATAGAGACCTGCTGGGATCTGAGCTCATCTTCAGTTGTTCTGGGTACCCTAATGTGCCGCTGATAGGAAGAAAAGGGTGTATCAATTACAACCCTTCTCTATTCATTCGCCAGTTCGGATATGCGCTGAAGAATCCACCTCAAGAGGAAGAAGTACAGGAATCTCTGTACTTCACCGGTGACGTGAAGGGGGAGTTATTAGCCAAGTTGCGACATGCTTGGACGCGTATTAACCGCAAAGGGAAGCCGTTGTTAGGAAAGAATGACTGTCAGGCCTATGCACCTTATAGAGTTTGGATTCAGGGGAGGGCTAGTCAGTTGAAGATGCCATTTCCAGATGCACCAATTCTTGATCCTATTCCGGTAGAAGAACCGACTACTGTTTCTAGAGAAGCATATGAACAGGTTGTGAAGGAGAAAGAAGCCTTGATGAAGATTAACGAAGGGTTAGAGCAAGAGCTAGCCCAGGCACGCAGCGAGAAGAACAAAGCCGTATATGCTTTCCAACAACAGATTGAGCTGGTAAACAGGTTAGGAGCTGAGTTGACCGAGGAAAAGAAAAAGCGCGAACGTCTGGGGCAAGAGTTCAGAAGTTCCCATGACATGCTGGAAGCCAAAAAGAAGGCGCTCGACGCAGCACACCGAGAGATATCTTCTTGCAATAAGACTTGGAATGCTACACTCACTAACAACAAGAAGAGGGAAGATAAGCTGAAGCAGCAAATTTCCGACCTCGAGGAGAAGTTGAAGTCTAGCATCAAGAGGTGTGAGGAAGAAGTGATGACCCGGTATAGTGTCCAGCACGCACTGAACAAGGCAATCAAATCCAGAGATGAAGCGGTATCTCAGAAGCGAAAGCTAGAAGATTGCTTCGGAGAAGCAGCGTGGGAAGAAACGGCTGAAGACGTACGCCGTGTCCTTAAGAAGAGAAACCAGCTTGTTGAAGGGCTGCTTGATCGACCAAGCCATCCGGAGACCAAAAAGTTGATAGAGGAGTACCAGACTTTTGGGAGGATCTGATCATTCCATTATTTGTATGCTTTATTTGCATAGTGCTGACCATCACCAGGATTGTTGGTTGAGGTCATGCCATCTTTGTACTCTCAGTGATATTGTACCCTGGGCTTATTGATTCTCTCTGTTATATATGAGGCTTTCTATGATTCAGCTCCGGTATTCTTATTGTCAATACTGTCATCGCACCGGCATTTTCGCACTAGAACTGGGGGAATGAACTTCCCTAATGCACAGACACATTGCATTGCATTCATATTCATCTTGCATAACAGGTAATCTATGAACGGTGTCTTATCCCTTGCTCTGTATCAGGTACTTAACAGGATTCCAGATCAACATCCGCACCGCTATCCTACACGATCCAACTGTCGGAAAGTCATGGACCAGATTCAGAACGAGATGCAGGATGTACGCGAGAAGCTCGCCCTCTTCATGCAAACCATGGAGGCTATAGCAAAAGGGCAAGAGAACTTGCAGGCCATGGTCCAGCCTCTGTTGGCTCGCAACGCAGGTCATGGTAACGAAGATCATCAGTCTGTCCGGGTTGATACTGCTCATGGAGATGGCACTCCAACGCCAGTGGCTCCGCCTGTCGTCAATGTGAATGCTGCTAACGTCAACCACGCTACCACTGCTGTAAATGGTAACGTCGGAGCTGGAAATGAAACTGCTGTCCACAACGCTGGGCTGGGTGATGTCAATGTGGGAGATAACCTCGGAGGCAATGGTTTTGTCAACGCTGGGTTCGGATTTAACGATCAGGGATTCGACAACACTGGCAAGTATGGCTTTAATGCTCAAGGCTTTGGGCAAGATGGTTATGGTATGGTCAATCAGGGCTACGGAGGTTTTGGAAACGGAAACGGTGCTGGTTTTATGGCTGGAGGTCCTGTTGGAGGTGTTCAAGGGTACGGCAACAGAGGCCGAGTTCCAGGGATGAATCAAGTCAGAGCTGGACGTAATAATGCGTATGATGGATACGGGGCTGGAAACGGTATGTGGCAAGAGGATCAGCAGGAGGACGCCTTCTCTGGAGGAGGCTTTGAAGGGCCGATGGATGATTCTCAAAAGATTAGAATGCTGGAGGAGCAAATGAAGGGAGTCTTAAATCAGAGTGCTGTGGGTCTGGACATGGCAACAATGGGCTTGGTACCTGGGCTGAGGGTGCCAATCAAGTTCAAAGCGCCTGCGTTCGATAAGTACAAAGGAGACACATGTCCGAAGGTTCATGTACGAGCTTATTACAGAAAAATGTCTGCATACTCCACTGACGAAAGAATGCTCATGCATTTCTTTCAGGATAGCCTATCGGGTCCTTCCTTAGAGTGGTACATGGGGTTGGAGCCCACTGATATCAAGACTTGGAAGCAATTAGCGGAGGCGTTCGTAGCCCATTACAAATATAACAGTGACCTGGCACCCAATCGGGTCCAGTTGGCCGGGCTTTCGCAGAAGAAGGGGGAGAGTTTTAAAGAATACGCGCAAAGGTGGCGCGATATGGCTGCCAGAGTTCGTCCTCCTGTGGAAGATAAAGAAATGAACGATATGTTTGTCGGCACATTCACCGGGCTGTTTCATGATATGCTGTTTCATACGTCTTTGGCTAGTTTTTCAGACCTGATCTTGATGGGGGAAAAGATTGAGCGGAACATTAAGCAAGGAAAGTTCCAAGTTGACGAGGCAGCTGCGTCTGGCAGTAATAAGAAAGCTTATGGTGGGCGCCGTCAGGGCGAAGCTAGTGCGGTATTTGGAGGCCGAGGCCGAGGCCGAGGCAGGGGAAGAAATCAGTATCGTCAGCAGCAGCAAGTGTCGAGTGTCACTATCCCTTATCAGCAACAACCAATCCAGCAACAACAACCGGTTCAGCAGCAGCCAATGCCACAGCAGCAGCAGCCTCAGCAGGGGGCACAGCAAGCTCAGAGAAGATTCCAGGGTAATAAGCCGAGAAGGGTGTTCGAGAAGCCTCCCTCTAACTATGCTGATTTATTGCAGACCTTGTTGGGACTGAATCTGGTGGAGAAAAGAACCTTGGCACCAATAACGGGAACTCCCCCGTTCGGCTATGATGCAAATAGGCGCTGCGAGTTTCATTCTGGGGCCCCGGGCCATGATATAGAAGGTTGTCACGCTTTTAAGCACGTTGTGCAGGATCTCTTGGACAACAAGTCTATCAACTTCGGAACGACCGGTGCGAATATAGTCCAGAAACCCATGCCTAATCATGGGGCGAATGCCGTGCTGACTGAGGAAGGTCTGAATCTGATTATGAATGTTGAGGATTTAAAGACGCCGCTGAGCGAAATAAAAAGCCGACTGTTGCAAGGAGGTGTTTACCCGGGTTGTAATGAGTACTGCTTAGATTGTTGGGCCCTGTCTGGGGGGTGTGAGGATCTGAAGAAAGGCATTCAGGCCTTGATTGATGAAGGTGTACTGCAGTTTGATAGAACAGCAACTGATGAGCCGGCAGGGGCAGTAGTGGATAATCGGAGTGATGTTGCCACAGTGACAATTCCTAGGAAGACGATCACTATTTCAGCACCAGCTCAGCGACCACCGATTACTATAACTAAAGCCGGGCCAATCCCGTATGAGAGCACGAAAGCGGTCCCATGGTCATATGGGCTAGAGGTGTACTGTGACGGGATTAAAATCGATGTTAACAAGCAGTCAGCGGAGATTGTGGATAATGTTGTGGGCCCGGGAGGCATGACGAGAAGCGGCAGGATCTTTATATCTCCTGAAGTAGAAGCCGAAAGGCTAGCGAAGGGAAAGGGGAAAGCGGTGGAGAATGTTCCGGTTCAAGTAAATGAAAAAGAAGCAGCATCTAAGGATGTCGAAGAATTCATGCGCTTAATTCGGAAAAGCGATTATAAAATTGTGGAGCATCTGCAGCAAACACCGTCCAAAATATCTATTCTGTCATTGTTGTTGTGTTCAGAGGCCCACAGGAACGCTTTGCTGAAAGTCCTGGACACTTCTTTTGTACCACAGGATGTCTCCGTGAACCAGTTAGAAGGAGTATTGGCACATGTAAATGCAGGCCACAGTCTGGGCTTTACTGATTTCGACTTGACTCCGAAAGGAAGGGACCATAATATGGCATTACATGTATCTGTTGAGTGCAGAGGGTCGACAATGTCGCACGTATTGGTTGACACCGGGTCGTCTTTGAATGTGCTGCCTAAGAAGGCTATGATGAAGCTGGATGTTCGAGGGATTTTGTGTACACCAAGTGATTTGGTAGTCAGAGCGTTTGACGGCACGCGGAGAACAGTCTTCGGATCGATTACCTTGCCTCTGCAAGTGGGGCCGGAAGTGTTTGCAACGGAGTTTTATATCATGGATATACAGCCTGCGTACAGCTGCTTGCTGGGAAGACCTTGGATTCACGGGGCAGGGGCAGTCACGTCTACCCTGCATCAGAAGTTAAAGTATATGGTCGGAGACAGTGTAGTCACCGTGTGCGGAGAAGAAGACATCCTGGTCAGCCATCTTTCTTCGTTTAAATATGTGGAAGTCGACGGGGAGATCCACGAGACGCCATGCCAAGCATTCGAAGGTTTGCGCATAAAGGACAAGAGTCCCGGGCCAAGCAAAGTGCCAGAGATAGCTGTTTCTTCGTATAAAGAGGCTCAAGCGCTAGTAAAGGCAGGAGAAGCCAAGGGCTGGGGCAAAGTATTGGACATTCCGGTGAAAATGGACCGGTTCGGACTGGGGTACCGACCGTCGTCATCAACTCCTTCCGTGGGGGCCCCTCATTTCAGAAAGTCAATCACCATCTATGCCAGTGGAGTATGCCATGAATCTGTCAATGCTGCTTCGGAATCCGATGAAGGGGACAGCGACTGTGATATGGATGCCTGGATTCAGCCAAGCACGCCAGGACAAGGACTGTGCAACTGGTCCATTCAGGAGCTTGTTCCTGTGACTTTTAAACAGTAATGCTTTGCTTTATTAATTGTTGAATAATCTGATGTCTTGCCCGGGGCATCAGGATTTGCTTAGGGCTGTGTTGTTATAAACATTGCTTTGTTAATCATTAAATAAATGGCGTTTTTTCATGTGTAAATACTGTAATCCCTGTCTTTCTTGTTTTGTATTTTTCAATAAAATGGCAACGTGGTTATCCGCTTTATACGCATTTTGAAGCACTTAACCCTTCCTTTTGCAGGATAACATTTTCAGATGACATCCTTGAACCACCTATGACTCGTCCCGACTTCGAGCACCCGGTATTCCAGACCGAAGAAGAGGTTGTCGAAGATAGCGACGTTCCTGAAGAACTGTCTTGGTTGGTGAAGCAAGAGGAAAGAGCCATTCTGCCTCACGACGAGGTTATCGAGATTATCAATTTGGGGTCGGAAGGGGTTGAGAAGAACATTCGTATCGGAGCCGCACTGCAGAGTGATAACAAGCGAAAACTGGTTGAAATGCTCCGGGAGTATAATGATGTATTCGCTTGGTCGTATCAAGATATGCCAGGGCTCGATACAGATATGGTTGTGCATCGTCTGCCACTGAAAGAAGACTGTCCGCCTGTCAAACAAAAACTTCGCAGGACTCGCCCAGATATGGCAATGAAGATCAAAGATGAGGTTCAGAAACAGTGGGACGCTGGTTTCCTGGCTGTGACGAAGTATCCCTCCTGGGTTGCCAACATCGTACCAGTGCCAAAGAAAGATGGCAAGGTGCGAATGTGCGTGGATTACAGAGATTTGAATAAAGCAAGCCCAAAAGACGATTTTCCACTTCCTCATATTGACGTATTAGTTGATAATACCGCTCAATACTCCGTATTCTCCTTCATGGATGGCTTTTCAGGCTATAATCAAATTAAAATGGCGCCAGAGGATATGGAGAAGACTACTTTCATAACGCCTTGGGGAACATTTTGCTATAAAGTGATGCCCTTTGGTTTGAAAAATGCTGGGGCAACATATCAGCGTGCGATGACAACTCTCTTTCATGACATGATGCATAAAGAGATTGAAGTTTATGTTGACGATATGATTGCCAAATCCCAGACGGAGGAAGAGCATCTGGTGAATCTGTTGAAGTTGTTTAAAAGGCTTAGGAAGTTCAGGCTGAGGCTGAACCCTAACAAATGCACCTTCGGGGTGAGATCGGGTAAGCTCCTGGGGTTCATAGTAAGCGAAAGAGGAATAGAGGTCGATCCTGCTAAAATAAAAGCGATCCAAGAAATGCCGACGCCTAAAACAGAGAAAGAGGTGCGCGGGTTTTTAGGGAGGTTGAACTACATTGCTCGGTTCATATCTCACCTAACTGCCACGTGTGAACCATTATTCAAGCTGTTGAAGAAAGATCAAGCTGTAACGTGGAACGAAAATTGTCAAAAGGCGTTCGACAAAATAAAGAAGTACTTGCAGGAGCCTCCTATTTTGATACCCCCAGTGGCAGGGAGACCCTTGATAATGTATTTAACGGTTCTTGAGGGAAGCATGGGTTGTGTTCTCGGTCAACACGACGAGACAGGGAGAAAAGAGCATGCAATTTACTATTTGAGTAAGAAATTTACAGACTGTGAATCTCGATACTCAATGCTGGAGAAAACTTGTTGCGCGCTAGCCTGGGCCGCCAAGCGTTTGAGGCAGTACATGCTGAATCATACAACCATGCTCATCTCGAAGATGGATCCGATCAAATATATATTCGAAAAGCAGGCGTTGTCAGGTAGAATTGCCAGGTGGCAGATGATCTTGACTGAATACGATATTCAATACGTCTCGCAAAAGGCAATAAAAGGGAGTGTGTTGTCTGAATATCTGGCGGAGCAGCCTATTGAAGAGTATCAATCGATGAGATTTGACTTTCCTGACGAGGATATCATGTATCTCAAGATGAAGGATTGCGAAGAGCCGTTACCAGACGAAGGACCAGAGCCGGGGTCCAAATGGCAGATGATATTTGATGGAGCTGTGAATGCTTACGGTAGCGGAATAGGGGCAATTATCACTACGCCACACGGGTCGCACATCCCGTTTACTGCCCGATTGACCTTTGCTGTTACCAACAATGAGGCAGAATACGAAGCTTGTATAATGGGGCTTGAAGAAGCCATTGATTTGCGAATCAAACATTTAGACGTATACGGAGACTCAGCTCTGGTAGTGAATCAGATCAAAGGGGAATGGGAGACACGGCAGCCCAATTTGATACATTATATGAATTATGCAAGGAGATTGTTGCCTTTCTTCGACAAAGTTGAATTGCATCACGTGCCACGGGCAGAAAATCAAATGGCTGACGCCCTTGCCACTTTGTCTTCCATGTACAAGGTCAACTTCTGGAACGAAGCTCCCCAAATTACTATCTCTCGGTTGGACAGGCCAGCTTATGTATTTGCTATTGATGAAGCATCTGATGACAAACCGTGGTATTTTGATATCCTTAATTTCCTGAAGAATAAAGAGTATCCAGCTGGGGCATCCAGTCAAGATCAGAAGACTCTCAGGAGATTAGCGGGTAGTTTCTATTTGAACCCGGATGGCGTCTTATACAGAAGAAACCACGACTTGGTGTTGTTGCGTTGTGTAGACGAGAAAGAGGCAAAGCTTCTCATGGAGGAAATTCACGAAGGTGCATTCGGTACGCATGCTGGTGGACATGCTATGACGAGAAAACTGCTGCGGGCAGGTTACTTTTGGCTGGCGATGGAAACTGATTGTTTCAAATTTGCAAGGAAGTGCCACAAGTGCCAAATTTATGCTGACAAAATACATGTGCCTCCGAGTCCTTTGAATGTGATGTCATCTCCATGGCCATTCTCAATGTGGGGAATCGATATGATCGGAAAGATTGAGCCGACGGCTTCTAACGGGCATCGGTTCATCCTCGTAGCAATCGATTATTTCACCAAGTGGGTGGAAGCAGCGTCTTATGCAAATGTAACAAAGCAAGTGGTGGCTAGATTCATCAAAAGAGATATCATTTGCCGATACGGAATTCCCGAGCGGATAATCACGGATAATGGTTCTAATCTGAACAACAAAATGATGAAGGAGCTCTGTCAGAATTTCAAGATCGGACATCACAACTCCTCCCCTTACCGACCCAAGATGAATGGCGCTGTCGAAGCGGCCAATAAGAATATCAAGAAGATTGTCCAGAAAATGGTGGTGACGTATAAGGATTGGCACGAGATGCTACCTTTCGCTCTGCACGGTTATCGTACGACGGTACGCACATCAACCGGGGCAACTCCGTTCTCGTTGGTATACGGGATGGAAGCGGTATTACCATTGGAAGTTGAGATCCCTTCTCTAAGGGTATTGCGAGACGTTCAGCTGGACGAGGCAGAATGGGTAACGAATAGATTGAACCAACTGAGTTTGATGGATGAGAAGAGGCTAGCTTCTCTGGCATACGGTCGTTTGTATCAAAGACGAATGAAGAAAGCGTACGACAAGAAGATACTTCCGCGGAGCTTTCAGACGGGCGACCTTGTGTTGAAAAGGATTCTCCCACCGCAAGCAGATCACAGGGGCAGGTGGACCCCCAATTACGAAGGGCCATACGTTGTCAGTAAGGTCTTTTCAGGAGGAGCTTTATTGTTGTCCACCATGGACGGGGAAGACTTTGCATCACCTGTGAATTCGGACGCAGTTAAAAAATACTTTGCTTAAAATAGACCCGCTGGACAAAAAAAGAGAGTCCAGGCAAAAATGGGGCATCCTGGCGAACCAAAAACAGAATGAAAGGTTCGGGCAAAAGTTAGGGATAAAATTGAAAAAAATGTACACCCGCGAAGTTGAAAACCTACACTGGGCGGCTTCGGCAAAAAGGGGTATCCCGGTGAACTGAAAACCCGTAAAGGGCGGTTCACGCAAAAGTTAGGGATGAGAAAAGCAAATGACTGCGGTCCGAATTCGAATTCAATGAGCATCAGTGCGGGAGAATATGTTTGAGGAGTCAGTTATCGAACACAACCTCTTCAGAAGTCGGATACCGGGAAAGTATAAGGGTCGGACGAGTCATGGGAGGATCAGTTCGTGGTGTTCATCTCCATCCAGTTGCCGACATGTGTACAAAATTTAATTTGTCAATATTTATGCTTCTTGTGAATACTTGCATACTTGTATATTTGCTTTGTGTAGCTTCCTCTTTTCAGGAGTTACATCCCGTGTACAAAAAACTCCGCCCATTCAGGGGCCCAATCAATGAAAATGTGTTATTCAGTACTTGATGCCTGTTCTTTACTGTTTTGCGCATGATAAAACGCCTAAGTTTGATGAAACTAACATGAGTATAACATCGCTGGCCCTTGCCAACAATTGTTAAAGCTTTGAACTAACTGAGTGTAACGTCACTAACCTGAATTGATTTGGATTGCATAGGCTTGTCGTGTCTTGTTTGTGTTGTTGCAGGTTTCATAACCGTACGAGGAAGGTGATCAAAAGATTGCAATAGTGAAAGGCTTGATCCCCACGCAGGTCATGCATGTTCTTCCTGAAGAAGGATAGAATTTTCCAGCTAGCCGTAGCTTATCCAAAGGACGTGCTCCAGAGAAGTTACTCGTCCTCCGCAGAGTTTGGTGATTCCGGGATCGTAAGGCTGTATTCAGACAGGTTCGTCTCCCCCCGTAGGGTCAAGCACTTTCCCCCGGTGGAGTCAGTTAATTTTCCCCAAGAGAATCCAGCCATCCCCAGCGGAGTTCTCTTTTCAGCAAGTGTTCTTTCCTTCCGGTGGAATTCGAAGATCTAAGACTCTCCCAGGCAGAGTCGATGGTGGTTCCTGTCACTTATTTTGTCAGAGATACCGGTGATATTAGTTCACTCTCTAGCAGAGGCTCAATCAGACCAGGCGCATCTGCCATTCCCCGGCAGAGTTATATTCCCCAGCAGGGGGTTACCTCCGCAAGGTATTTGGTTTGAGTTATATTCCCCGGCAGGGGGTTCCTTCAACAAGACGTGTGGTTTGAGTTCCTAACTTCCCAGCAGGGTCGACTTCACCCTACCAGCATTTATTCTGCTTGAATAATTTTTGTAGCATCAGGCTATCCCCGGCGAGTCGGCGTTATCCTTCCAGCATTTATTTTGCTGAAGCAGTTTCTGTACTCCAGTAGTTCAGGTGGAGAGAGCTCTTGCTCAAATAAATCACCAAACAGTCAAGATCTCGGCAGGAGATATTCAATGACAATGTCAGTTTCGGCGGTATTCCCCACAGAGTTATCGTGATAAAACTCTCTTTGCCTCTAGCAGAGCCATTTATGCAAATGTATGTTATTTTCCCCAGCCAGAGTGGCCAGGATAAGAAGCTCCTTATTCCCAAGCAAAGTTTGTCTGTCATCAACGAGTCGCATGAATCAGAATTTCGAAGCAGGTGTCCGATAGTTAGTTTTCAGACATCCCCAGTAGAGTCCGCCTCAAAGTCGCCGTCACGTCAGTGCTGAGCAAGTTGTGGGAAAGGACCATTGAAGAATTAAGTCCTGACGTGGACCATTTACTCCTAGAATGACGGGATTTCTTCAGAAGTGGGCGTCCTAACGTGGACAGGTTTGTGTTACCAGATTGGTAAGGTGTGTTAATCCTGACGCGGATAGATTCGGTCTTTTGAAATTTGGAGAAAGGGAGGTTATGACGTTGACAAAAGATTGGTTACTCTTCGTGTTGGTGTCCTGACGTGGATCATTTTGTTTTCGGCAGATATCTTTATTCGTAATGGTGAAATGTGCGTCCTGACGTGGACAAGTTTGTAGTTCTTTGTGATGACAAGGAACAAGAATCCTGACGTGGACAAATTTATCTTTCTTCGTGTTGTTGGCAAAGTGTAAGTCCTAACGCGGATATTTCCCCAGCAAGTCGAAGGCGCGTGAGTCCTTACATGGACAAGTCTTATTTCCTCGGTGAGGCGAAGATGCCTGAGTCCTAACGTGGACAAATCAAGACGAGATCAGTGTCCTAACGCGGACAGATCAAAGAGATTATCATTCCTAACGTGGAAAGACGGAGATTCCTAACGTGGAAAGATGTAGTCCTTACGCGGACCTATCAATAGAAGTGATTCCTAACGTGGAAATGACAGTATTCCTAACGTGGAAAGAAGAGAGTCCTTACGTGGACATATCAAGGGCATTCCTTACGTGGAAGAAAGATGGTTTCCTTACGTGGAAAGACGAGTTTATTCCTTACGTGGAAAGATCAGAGTCCTTACGTGGACATATCAAGATTGATTCCTGACGTGGAAAGAAATGGATTATTCCTGACGTGGAAAGAGAGTTTAGTCCTGACGCGGACAGATCAAAGAGGTATGCCTAACATAGTAGAAGAAGTTTATTCCTTACGCGGAGACATTGGAGTCCTGACGTGGACAAGTTCAGAAATGGTTGTATTCCTTACGTGGAAAGGTTGGAGTCCTGACGGGGACATGGCAAGTGGTATTGGAGTCCTTACGTGGATAGATTGATGTAGTTTTCCTAACGCGGAAAGAAGATTGTTTCCTGACGTGGAAAGATGAAAGGGTTAGTCCTGACGTGGACAGACGCAGAAAAATGATTCCTAATGTGGACAGGTGTTACTCCTAACGTGGAAGAGTTTTATTCCTAACGTGGACGATGCGGTTTATGGAAATGCAGACGAATTATCCCCAGCGGAGTTGCCGAGATTTTTCTGGGTTGACAGTAAGTGGAGTCCTAACGTGGACAGATTTAGTTGAGATTTCTTCGTATTGATGACAGACGGAGTCCTAATGTGGACAAGTAAGCAATCTGTTATGACAGAATCCTCTTCAGGACGATGAAGACAATCCCCAGCACGGTCGCGCGAGATCAGTGGGTTACTCTAACAGTCAGATTCAGCTGATGAATGTCATTCCTCAAGCAGGAGCGCAGTTTATTTCTGCGGTTGGCAAATTTCTGGTTTCACTAGTATTCAACCGTCTCGTACCGCGAATGTCTGAAGGCTCCGGGCTCTTCATCCAATCGGGTCCAAGTCGCTTGAATAGGGGCAGCTGTTGCACCCTAAAATTTGCTCAACCATATTCATGTGGTTCATGGTTCATTGTCACTAGCATTTGCATATAGAGTCATGTACATAGACTAACCATCTGCATAGCATAAGCATAGCAAGTCATTCAACAGGGGACCAATCATTATTCTCATCTCCAGAGGCCTAGCAAGAGGTTATCATCATAATTCAATCTCATTCAAGTCATCAGGAAAGAATTTGAAAGCAAAGAGTTCAGCAGATCAAGCCTTGAGTCCATCTCCTAGCTGAGGGTGTTTGAGGATCAACAAGAGGGTTGTGAGCTGTGGAGTGAAGGTATGGAGAGCATCTAGACCTTATGAGAGACTTATAAAGTCATTTGGAGAAGAAAACAAGTCATTGATGAAGGCACAAGAGCTACAGTTGAAGACAGTCAACTAGGGTTTCATCTGGGTCAACCCTAGGTCAACCCTGGGTCAATTGACTGACTTAAGAGGGCATTCAAGTCTATTGGAGAGATGTGGGGATCAACATTTGACATATGAAGAAGGACATGGAGATATGACAAGAAGAATTCAAGAGAAATCAAGGAGAAGAGGAGTTACTAAATTAGGGTTTCTCTGTAAAATCCCCTAGTTTAGGTCAAATTTCCAAGCAAGATAAGTCAAAATGCTAGTTTCAAATGGCTTCTTGGCCAACATGAAACTTGTAGAGGATCTCAAGACCTTTAATTTGAGTGGTGGAAGACTTCAAGGAGATTTATAGAACTCAAGTTATGGTCCTTGCAAGTTACAGGTCATCTGAGGTATCTGAATTTTTGTCTGTGAAAGTGACTTGACTTCCAAGCTAGTTTTGCCCCTCAAGGAGATTTCAAATGAATTCTTGGTCAACATAAGAATTGTTCCTCATTGTCTTAGATTTCTAGAATGGTATAGTATGCCTTCATATGATGTGTGGAACTCAACTTATGATCTTGGCAAGCAAAGGGTATTTTGGGCATTTGTGAATTACAGGTCATTTTAACCTATACCCAAAACTCATACAAGGAGGCCTCAAATGGAAAAACTTCCAACATCAAACTTGCTCCAAATGGGATTTTAAGTCTAGAAAGAAGGTCACAAGTTATTGGAGAAGCTCATAGCATGGAGTTGCATGATTGGTCAAAAGTTGAACTAAAAAGGCTTATAAAGTGAACAATTTCAAGATGGAAAATGGTTTGGGAGATTTACAAGTCCAAATGGAGACTTCCAATATATGATTTTGAATGGAAAAACAATTCTAAGAACAATGGTTCACACACTTTTTTGAGTTTAGAAGGAAAAAATGAAGTTATCCATGGTTGCTTATCATTTAAGAAACATAATCAAAATGGATCAAAATTTGAAAACAAGGGAATGTGCAAGATGGATCTAGAATGTTCATTTGGGGTCTATATATTCATGAAATGTGCATTGATCAAGGGTTGGCCTCATTTGCACCAAGAATTTCACAAAATCTATCACACTTTTTCATTGGAGTTTCATCACAATTCTCTCAAAACCTTCATCAATCTTCATCATAATCAACTCAATTCCATTCCATCATCATCACAGATCATAATTGAAGCAAGTTCTTGGTGTGAATCATTCATATTCGAGTGCTTTTCTCAAGAATCTCAAAACTACAAGTTCAAGTGGATTGCATGATTCAAGCAAGGAAACTCCAAGTTTGTGCATACAGAATCACATACATCAAGGATTGATCAAGATTCAACACTTAAAAGCCTCAGATCTTCCCTCTCCATAGCTGTTTCTCAAGATTTCTTACAAGGTAAGTTTTCATTCAAGCTACTTGATCTAGTTAATTTGGCATGATGTAGTTAGTTTAGATGCAATCTAGGTGGTTAGGAGATTGGTTTAGGTGAGTTTGGAACGATTTGGTGAAGTTTATTAGCAGGTGCCATAATCTGTTGGTGTTGATATCTCTTAGATTAGGGTGTTATAATCGTGGCTTGATAGCATAGGTTAACCTCCATTAGATGTAGTTTAAGTTAGGCTAGGTTTGAGGAAGTTTGGTGATGATGCATACCAGTGTATTTCAATGGAGGCCGAATGTTGATTCCATCGAATTTGTTGATGTGGTGAATTTCAAAGGGAATTGAGATCATAGGATTGTAGAGTGAAAGATTTTGAGCAGATTTCATGTTTATGGTGTGAGGATTCGTTGCGTGTGGAGTGAGAACAGAAAGGAGGAAGGTAGCTCGTGCATGGGAGCTTTCATGGAAGCTCAAACCCTAGTTGCAGGTTATTTGGGGAAGATGCAATCGTGGCCCTTCATTTGGAGTTGAACTTTTGACTCTGGGCGTGATCGTGTGGCCTGCGTTTGATTTCAGATTTGGAGGGAGAAGCTGGGTGCCAAACGCACCGTTTCATTAATTGAAACGGGCGGGCCTCAGGCTCTTGTGCTAATTCCACCCCCAGAATTAGGCCCAATGTATTTTCAACCTGGATTTGTTACTTGTCTCACCCCCCCTGGCGCTTCTATTCCTCTTTAGTTCTGAACTCAGGTTGGGCTTAAGCCAGAAATGCTAAGCGCGCCCCCCTATTGTGACCCATTCTGGATTTATAACTGAGCGAATTTCTCTTCTAACCCCCTCCTTCATTTCATTTCTTTTTATTTTCTTATTTCATTTCATTATTTTACCAATCTTCTAAAATCCATAATAAATTCATAAAAAATGCTTTTTAATCCATTCTTTTTACCATATTCTCATTAACATGTCTAGAACATTATAGGAAAATAAAATTTCATTTTTAGTTTTATTTCATATTTTTTACATATTTTCTAAATAAATAGCATAATAAATAGTTACATTTCATGCATTATTTTTATGATTTTTGTTCTCTCACATGCTTTAATATTTTTTGATCATTCTTTTCATATTGTTTAGATGAGATGTTAAGCTTGTAGAAATATTTTATTTCCCATTTTTAGGAGTTACTTTTAGGTGATTAATAGATGCTTGAATATCATGAATAAAACTAGGGTTTTTAGGTAACAACTTAGGAAGTTCAATTTTCTCCCTTAGGACTTAGGGTTTGAATAGATTAGTTATGGGACTATATGGGCTATGGGTAGCTATTAGATCCCTTAGAAAAAATTAGGACTCCCCTACTGATATTATTACTGTCTGTATATCTGCTGTCTGGTGTGGTGTGCCCTCTGGGAATTGTGGATTGTTTGATTGGGTATTGGGTTTGTCTGGGGCCCTGGGGAAGCTGAAGATTTGTGGAGATGAAGCCATTGAAGAGTCAAAGATTGAAGATCAACTGTCAGAGTTGAGGAGGAGTCTCTTGCTAGCAGATGCTGAGGAGACTAGGGTTTAGGAGCTAGGCAGAGCTCTAGATTAGAATGATTGTTTCTCAAACATGGATTGCCTTGTCTGCATCCATTCTTCTCTGTGATTCAGAGTCTCTCTAAGGCACTCACCCCCTTCCTTTGGAAGGCTTGGTGATAGTGTCTGTGAGATAGAACTCTTGAGAGAAAATGTCTCTTTGTGTTAGAAGCAGTCTGTTCACCACCCTTGGTAGTCAACTGATTGCTTAACACCCAATTCACTCTTGTGACTGATCCCTCATCCTGGAGGTTTGAGCTTGAAGAAAAGCCATTGCAGATGGAAGACTGAGGATCAAAGCCCTTGTCTGAAGGCCATGAAGATGGAGATTGATGCTTGGTGAAGCCTGTAGCTTATTGGAGGTTGCTTGAAGCCAGTTGTTGATTCAGAGCGGCTGATGCTGCTTCTTTTGCTGTTGTATTTCATTTGCTGATGTATTGATTGGTTTTCTGAACTGTATTGTTTGCTGTTTACCCTGCTGGGTTGAAAGTGAAGCCTGTTCACTTTTGCCTATTGTTTTCTAGGTTCGAGGTTGAGTGGGACTCCCTTGCCTCGCTTGTGCTGCTGCATCCATGCATTTTACTGCTTTGCTGTATATATCTGATATTGTTTCTGTTTCTGCCTATCCCGTAGGATCTCTGTTTCTCTCTGTGCAAGAGAGGAGCATGATAGACACTAGGTCTTAACCCATGCATGATAACAATAGGTTAGCTTGTTTCCCTTCGCAACCGTAGGTTAGAGTTCTGTCTCTTTCTTTCTCCAAACAAACAGAAAAACACATAAAGATTTCAAACACAATAAAAGACACTTCTTCCGTAAAAGAATGTGAACTCATCAAAACGTCATTTTTGTCCTCTTGGACTGTTAATCAGAAAAACCTTTTTCAGAAGGAATAAAATCAATCAAGACAGACTTGTGTCGTACGTGGCCCGAACTACGTTTGCTCTGATCTTCCATGCCGTGTGGAAGTACGTAGGCATAGGATGCGATATCCTAGCGAGCAACCTTCCCCTCCTTTCCCGTAGGTAGGCGAACTACGTTGACTCTGATTTCTCGTTCCAGACGGGAATACGTAGGCATAAAGTGCGATACTTTGCCGAGTCATTTTTATTTTCATTTTATTTTCTTTTTAACCCTTGACCTATAGAGTAGATAGAATAACAATCCATACCCGAAAACAAGCGTGGATCCCGTCGAGTACGACGGACGTGAGGGGTGCTAATACCTTCCCCTTGCGTAACCGACTCCCGAATCCAGGTTTTGGTTGCGACGACCATACCTTTCCCGTGTTGTGCGAGGTTTACTCTGAGCGTTTCCTTTCCCTCCCGTGGGATAAATAACGCACGGTGGCGACTCTTCTGTTCGGCCGGCGCCGATTTTCGCAGTAGCGACAGGGGGGGCATTTATTTTATCTCCACCAATGAAGATTTCTCCAATGAAGCGGATATTTATTTCATTCATGAATTATAATCCCAGTGAAGCGAATAGAGTCGTCTAGACATTTCTGCAAATGGAGTCAAAGTATTATTTTCCAGAGAAAGTTCTGAAGCCAGATTATATCCACCCGACGATGTTTTGATCTGTAAAGATTTGGATGAGTATTATTCAGTTGATATGTTTATTACATCTCTATTTTTCTCGTTTTTTGTTAGCATAATCATTGCATGTAGATACATGGCATCTTTGAATTTTGCATTTTTTTGTGTTGGTTTGTCCACTTTGGCCGTGTTTATCCCCGAGTGACTGGGTTTGTCTTCTTCCTCCAAGTAGAGTCGTCAGCCCTAGGAAGAAAGAGCACAACACTTCTAAATTCCCCACTGAGTTTGATCCCCGTGGAAGATGGTTGCTTTAGTTTTTCTTTTCCATTTTTGGATAAAGATAAATCTCCAGTTGAATTCACCCCTAAATGGGTAGAGTATTGCTTGACCGTTTCTCTTTAGTTACTTCCTGAATTGAACTTTGGTCCCTGACAATCACAATTTTGGATACCTCTAGGCTTTTGAACTTGGATTGAGTGTGCATTTATTTTGCACTTTTTCCCCAGGATGAATCTATGTGAAGATCATCATTGAAGACAAAATACCTCTCAGACAGTGTTACAACATTTCCTCAGCAATTTATACCCAGATAACAAGTGGCAGCTCTTTATTTAAGCAGCTTGTTTCGTTCTCAGATTTTCTATTTGGATGACAAATGGCAGTCTCCTCAAGACAGTTTGTCTATCCCCAAATAGTTTATCAACATTATCAACTTATCCTCCATCAAATGGCATATCTCCGAAAATCCATCAGAGAAGTTGGGTGAAGACTTTACAAGTGTTTCTGTTTATTTGAGAATTCCTGATACAAGGACTTTTTTTGCTTCAATGCAACTTCAAACTACAACAATGCTGCTCCTCAGTGATGTTCTCCCCAGTGAGTCCATTATACAAAGTTAATTCCATCAAATGGCATCTCTTCGAGAAGTTTGGTGAAGATTATTACAGTTGATCTTTCTCTTTATTTGAGAAAACATATTTTGCAAATCAATCGGCCTGCATTTCTTTTGAAGATCCCTGGTGATGTTTCCTAATCTCCAGTAAGATATGGATGCCCGTTGAAGTCTTCAATCTCTGGCGAAATTTCGATCCCCTATGAAGATGCTTTCCCAAAAGTATTCACCTCTCCAAGAAGAAACTGAGACCCGTTCATGGCATACAACCTTGAAGTGTGGGGAGGTTTATTTTTACCCTTTTCAAGTGGAATAATTGATTAAAGAAGAAACTGAGACCCGTTCATGGCATACAACCTTGAAGCGTGGGGAGGTTTATTTTTACCCTTTTCCAGTGGAATACTTGATTAAAAAAGAAACTGAGACCCGTTCATGGCATACAACCTTGAAGCGCGGGGAGGTTTAGTTTTTACCCTTTTCAAGTGGAATACTTGATTAAAGAATAAACTGAGACCCGTTCATGGCATACAACCTTGAAGCGTGGGGAGGTTTATTTTTACCCTTTTCAAGTGGAATACTTGATTAAAGAAGAAATTGAGACCCGTTCATGGCATACAACCTTGAAGCGTAGGGAGGTTTATTTACCACTTGTAGACGAGTCATCTAGCTAGACAAGCTGGATCATTTTATTTTGGTTATTACCTTTGCTTAGGCTATCATACAATTGATAGTAGGTAATATGTATCTTTGTTTCAATTGGGTGCCTTTACTTAGGTTGCCACAAGTTGGTAGTAGGTTATCCCTCGGTCTAAAGTTTCTCGCCCATCGGTCAAACTGCTTTATAAGTACTACACATCTTTATTTTGTTAGAGACAACACATGTTTGTTTGTCTCTTCCCTCAATGGTGATCATTTGTCTCGTCCCTAGTGAAGTTGGTACTTTTCCCGAGGAATTCTTGCTCTGCCGAGTCTGTCCCTCGTTGGCTTCTCTTTTCTGTGTTGCATTTTCCGTATGCAATTATTCTCCTATGACATCATTCCCCACAGGACCTTTGTTCTGCATTTCACATCATACCATTGCATATCATATGCATCTCGTGGCATCTTAGGGCCAAAAATTCGTGCAATGTTTATATTTAAGTCTCTCTTATCACGTTGAGACAAAGATTTCAATCTCCATATCTCCGGATAAAAGAAACTTAAATAAGGGCATCTGTCACACCCTAATTTTAATCCTAAGATCCCACCTCTTTGTGCATCATCTTGGGTGCCTTTACTTAGGCTGCCACAAGTTGGTAGTAGGTTATCCCTCAGTCTAAAGTTTCTCGCCCGTCGGTCAAACTACTTTATAAGTACTATACATCTTTATTTTGTTAGAGACAACACATGTTTGTTTGTCTCTTCCCTCAATGGTGATCATTTGTCTCGTCCCTAGTGAAGTTGGTACTTTTCCCGAGGAATTCTTGCTCTGCCGAGTCTGTCCCTTGTCGGCTTCTCTTTTCTGTGTTGCATTTTCTGTATGTAATCATTCCCCTGTGACATCATTCCCCACATGACCTCTGTTTTGCATTTCATATCATACCATTGCATATCATATGCATCTCGTGGCATCTTAGGGCCAAAAATTGTGCAATGTTTATATTTAAGTCTCTCTTATCACGTTGAGACAAAGATTTCAATCTCCATATCTCTGGATAAAAGAAACTTAAATAATGGCATCTATCACACCCTAATTTTAATCCTAAGATCCCACCTCTCTATGCATCATCTTGCGTAACATCTCTAAGCCAAGCATACCTAGATGACTAACCAACATTTATGTTTCGCTATCTCTGTTTGTTCACTGTGGAATTAGGGATTTCCTTCAAAAGGGACCTCAAGGGTTAGTCAGTCAAATTTTGAACATACAATCATCTGGAGCTTGTCACTGGTATTTCTGCCCAAGATTCCTCAGAAGTTTCGAGAAGAACTAGGATTCCCCTTTCATTAAAACTAATTTTGGGCATGTGGAAGTTGTGTACGATTTTTGCGACAAATTGTAAGAATTTCTCAAAATATGGCTCTGCTACCATGTTCACCCTTAACCTGTCAAAGCTCAATTAAATAAAGTTTCGTCTTTACTCATCGGAGTTTGATCATTGTCGCAATTGAGAAAAACACCCGGCGAAAAACAAAAGAGTCACCACCTTTCTTTATTTATCCCACAGAGAGGGAAAGGAAACAATCGGAAAAACCTGACGAAAAAGGGGAAGACAAGGTCATTATAAACAAGTCCTGGATTCGGGAGTCGGTTATGCAAGGGGAAGGTATTAGCACCCCTCACGTCCGTCGTACTCGACGGGATCCATGCTTGTTGTCTATCTAAGGGCGTGTTTAAACTATCTATGCTACAGGCTTCAGGACAAAAAATAAAATAAAAGAGACTCGGCAGAGCATCGCCGCTCTGTGCCTATGTATTCCCTCGTGCAATGGGAAAGTCAGAGTCAATGTAGTTCGGCTAACTACGGGAGAGAAGGGGGGAAGGTTGCTCACCAAGACATCGCGTCTTGTGCCTATGTAGTTTCATCTGGTATGAAAGATAAGAGCAAATGTAGTTCAAACTGACACGAAACCACGGGTTGATTAAGTGTTTTAATCGAGTAGGGTTAAACTTTCGTTCCAGCAGTTAGGGACAAAGCCTGTTTGCGGTAGAACCATAGCTTAACAACACTTTTTTCTGGAAAAAAGAAGTTTCTGATTAATCCCGAAGGAAAAAGATTTGAATTTTGTTTTGAGTTTTTTAGTGAAGTGAATTAATTCGGTTTGTGATTCACGTTGCACTAAAGACTATGACATGGAGGCGAATGCGTCGTATATCGCCCCCAAACAGGACGTATACTAAACACTCTAGATAAGCGAGAGGATACCCCTCACTCATCATTCCCCATGTAGCTTAAGGCTCGTAGCGCGCAACGTTTATCGCATTTATTAGATGAATTAGAATTTTTTTGAGATGAGAAGAGAGACGCACGGAAGGTCTAAGGGAAGCTCAACCCTAATGTTGTCATGCAATGTGGTCCTAAAGTTTGTATAACAAGGGGAAACGTCTACCCTAATGTTAGCCTACTTGGATTGAGCACCTAATGTCTCTCCTAATCCCATCCTAAATGGAGGGACTAGGAATCCTATGGGGATCATGGCAAAAAGCACAAGAAGAACAAAGGAAGGATCAATCACAAGTAGAAAATGCACACTTAGAATGGTGGGAGGGAGGAAAAATGTGTGGGGCAGCAGCCGCCACAAGCGCGTCTCGACCTCAACAGCGATGCAAGAATGATGCAAACACGTGGAGAAAAACAAGAGATGAAAGCAAATAAACATGCAAACAAATGCCCAACTCGATCCACATACACAAGCGTGCAACCGAGTGGAAAATGAACATACATTTCAAAAAAATCATGATTAATCAACCATAAACAGTGAAAAATGTCTAAAACATTTCAATCCTAATGCATCACACTGATCTATGATGATTCAAATCAAAACGGTATGCAAACAAGCAAGCAAAACAGCAATTATGACATTCTGGCACAGTGTTAATCGGTTAACACCTTAAAAAGTTCAGAAAATCTGGAATTTTGAACAGGTTAACCGGTTAACCATATGTGTTAACCGATTAACACTGCTAACGTTTGAAAAAATTTTGAAAATTTGAAATGGTTAACCGGTTAACCATATAAGTTAACCGATTAACACTACACCAGAAGCTAAAAACAGCAGCAGAAAATCACTTCTAGCACCAAAACAACTTATCTAAGGTTCCAACAAATCAACTTATCAATTAATCATGGAATTAACAATAGAAAACAGAGATCCAACAACATGGATACACAATTACACAGCCATATCACAAATCGAACGGATCGAAATCAACAAAATTCAATCGAATATGAAGACTAACATGATAAGCTCAAAAATTAAATCGGATCGAAAATTCCAACCTTAGAAGCGGATATTTGCTTTGGTAAATGTTGATCAACTGAATTTGAGCAGATCAAATGCTAGAAATCCGGAAAACTTCAAGATCCACAATAATTGTTGTTGTATGAATGAAGATCCACCAAATTTGAGTCAAAAAGCTTTAAATAATCATTTCTAGATCCAACTCCAGATTCAGATCCAAGCTTGCATGAAAATTGAAGATTAGAATTGATCCAATGATGATGGTAAGTGGAGGACTATGCTCAAGAATCCATTGATTCCAATGAAGAATAAAAAATTCCAATGAAAAAGAGCTTTAAGTGAGGTTTTGGAAATGGAGAAGTTGAGAGAATTTGAGAGAATTCTAATCAATTCTGAAAAATGAATGTGAGAAATGAAAATTCGATGCTTTGGTTTGGAGTAAATCACTTAAATACCATCTAGGTTTGGATCCCAAAGCAAGATTTGGAAATTGGATTGGAAAACTTGGCTTGGAATGAGGAATGGGATTTTGGAGGGAAATCTAAAATTTAAAGATGTTCTAGATCCTTCCCAAGTGAAAATTTGAATTCCAAGGTGATCAAAATTGGACCCCAAGTGCAATTGACTTGCAAAATCACGTACATGGAAAAATCTGCTATGGTTAACCGATTAACCATATGTGTTAATCGGTTAACACTGTTAAAATTCTAAATCTGGGCTAATTTTCCTTTGGTTAATCGATTAACCATATAGGTTAACCAATTAACACCTTCAAATTTTGAATTTTGGCGTCCTTTGGAGGGAAATCTGTCCATTTGCCCTGTTTCAACTGTCTGGAGCTCTTTTTAGCTACTGAACCTCATATTTGAACGTTATCACTGTGAAAATGCTTGTTATGAGCCTGAGTGTTGATCCTGCTCTGAAATTAACCTGCAAAATAAAATCGGTCGCCTGACCGCTGGGCAAAATAAATGCCCGAGCCTCTGATGCTCGTTGTTTGCTGTTCAGTCTTTTGCTCCGAAATGAACCTGAGCCACAGGAACGCCTTGATCCCATTCCTCGAGGACGAATGTTATGCTATGCAAAAAATGCAAAATGCAAAGAAACAAAAGCCAGTTACGGTTAAAACGAAAGGCAAATTTTGGGGTGCTACAGCTGCCCCTATTCAAACAACTTGGACCTGAAGGGAGGAAAAGCATCCGCTTTCGAAGATTCAAGGTATAAGGTGATTGAATACAAAAGAACCCGGAAATTTGCACCCTACGGGAATGCAAAACAGCGACGACCAACCAAGAGTTGGAAAACGACGCGCTGGGGATAACAATCCAATATAATCTGAAATTCATCCAAAAGATACCAACCAAAAGTCGGGAAAACGCCCGGAGGATACCAACCAAGAGTTGGAACAACCAACGATACCAACCAAGAGTTTAGAAACAACCAAAGATACCAACCAAGAGTTGAGATTAAACCGACAACAAATACCAATCAAGAGTTAGAACAGACTCTCCCACAAAATACCAACCAAAAATCGGGATAGCGAACTCGGAATACCAACCAAGAGTTTGAACAAACCCTGCTGGGGAACAAAAGAGAAAACCAATCAAGCAAACCGAATCGTGCGAGAAAACATCCTGACGACCTCCCTCCCCTAGGAAAAGAGTACACTAACCAGACGACTCCGCATGGGATCAACATCCATCATAAGATAACAATCTAGCATCACCATCCAAAAGATGGGATGAGGGTTACTCTCAGGGGACAAGACCACCCCTACCAACCAAGAGTCGGAATCTACCATCAGAGAACAAAGGTTACCAACCAAGAGTTGGAACAGCGTCAACAAATCGACCACACCGGATATGGCGACCTCACTGGGGAATCAAAGACTACCAACGAAGAGTTGGAAAACGAATCGACGTCCACGACTGACCATACCGGGGAAGCCATAACTGCCAACCAAAAGTTGGAAAACGCCAAATCTCCTCATCAACCAAAAGTTGAGATAACGACTCCACTGAGGAATAAGGGAGGACTACCAACCAAAAGTTGGGAAACAAAGGTACTAACTAATAGTTAGAATCACCATCGACCAAAGGTCGAAACACAAGCTGCTAACCAAGAGTTAGGATTCCTGGGGAAAGATCCTCATTGATCACAAATCGGAACCAAAAGATACTAACCAAAAGTTAGGATAGCTGGGGGATGCTAAACGAAGCTGACTCTACCACAAAAGACTGCCAACCAAAAGTTGAGATGATCATCCCAAATTATTAACCAAGAGTTGAAATAAAAGGCTACTAACCAAGAGTTAGAACAACAGCTACTAACCAAGAGTTAGAATAACAAAGATTGCCAACCAAAAGTTGGAATAGAGACTCCGCGTGGAGAAACCAAAGATTATGAACCAACAGTTGGGATCACCTTCTACGCCAACCCAAAAGTTGGAACACCAAATACAATCATCTGAACTACGCTGGAGGGTGCCAACCAAGAGTTGGAATCCTCGACTCGGCTGAGAGAAATAAAGAATAACCACCAAAAGTTGGAATAACATCCAAACGCCACTGGGTCATCAACCAAAAGTTAGAACAACTCCGTTGGGGAAAGAACCACAAGCTTGACCAGGGAAGACAACACTCGAAAGCGACTCACCTGAGGAAAGCGAAGACATTTACCCAAATGACTCAGCTGGGAAGAATCTGATAAAATCACCAACCCAAACAATCCACCCTGATGCGGATAACACGAAAGCCCATCGATTCAAACAATCTCTGCTGAGAAAATCCGGTTCCAAAACACCAAACCTGGCTTATGCTTCAGATGCCTATGTTTGAAAATGGCGTAATGCTCTATACGAAATAGAAATGCTATGCATTTGGGAGGATGCTAATGCAAAATGCAAATGTAAAAGAACCAACCTAGCAAAATAAATGCTAGGGAGAAAAGATACCCACTCTGCTGGGGAGAGAGAACAACCTCATCGGGAAGAGAAATCCACACCGATGGGGATCAAATCTTCTGGGCAATTGAATAGCTCGGCTGGAACACAAGTAATTATATGCTTAAATCAAACCCCTTATGCTGAGAAAACCATCCCTGCGGGAGAGATACGGCCCTCTACCGAGATGAACTTTACTCTGCTCGGGGAATCAACCCTGACTGGCATTCCTAAAAATTCCATCCTACTTGGGGAGAAAATCAACTCTGCTTGGGACTATATCAAGTATCAACCTGTCTTGCCGAGGAGTATCAGATACTCATACTCTACGGGGACTTGAATCTACTGGGGAAATCCCACACTCCGGTTCCACCACTTACTCTGTCGAGGGAATCAACACTGTACTCCGCTGGAGAAAATCCTGCATACCGACTCCGTTGGGAAAGTGTGTCACCGACGTTGCCTCCGCTGGAGAAGAAAACTAGTTTACCAACCACCCTACCGCTGAGGGAATCCTGCTGAGAACAAATTCCACCCTGTCGGGGACTCACTTTCTCACGAAGACAAAGCTTTGTTCTACTGGAGATACAACCTTTCAAACTGGATAATCAGACTCTGTAGGGGAGAGGACACAACTCTGTCGTAGAGAAGGTGACCACTTCAATGGGGAAGCGAAATCTCTGCTATGGGGAGAACCTCTTCGTTGCTCGTGCCTGACTGCATTTACCTGCAGGGAACACCCGGCTAACAACAATTGCCACTGGCTGCGATCTTGAACTGTTGAGGGTAAGGGAATCTCACTCAGCTATGATAACCCTGTTGACATGCAACAAAGAAAAACACCAGAAACATTCTATATGTGAAATGGTTACCTCAGTTACCATCCATGATACTTGCCGATCAAGCAAAGTCAACGCTTTCGTTATGCTTTGTACAACCTTTGGCTTTTACTTGCAATGTTTACCAAAATAACAGACATTCCGCAAACAAAACAGTAAAATGGACAAGAAAAAGAAAGCTCTTTGACTGAAGTGAAAACATTATTGATGAAAGACCTGCAAATAGGTGAATTACAATTCAGATGCAATTCTTGAAAAGAGGTAATTGCTCAAAAACAAGAAAACAATACAATATAAATGTCGGCAATATGGAAACAGACAACCACCATGTGTCGGTTCGGCTATAACCTATATGTCTTCGATGTTCCCCATGTTTCGTCTTCTGACAAGACTGACTGGACTGATTCCTCTCCTTTGGGATAACTACTCACAAGCTTACAGATTGAACGCAGACCATGATCATTTGCTTTTTAAATCCCTAACTTTTGCCTGGATCGCCCTTTCGGGTTTTCAATCCATCGGGATACCCATTTTTGCCACAGTTGCCTTTTCAAGTTTTCAACTTTGCGGGTTCATTCTTTTTCTTTTTATCCCTAACTTTTGCCAGAACCCTTTTCTTTTTTATGGGTCGTCGGGATGCCCCATTTTTACCTGGACTTTTCTTTTTGTGTCCAACGAGTCTCTTTTAAGCAAAGTATTTTTAACCACATCTGCGTTCACAGGGGACGAAAAATCTTCACCATCCATGGTAGATAGCAATAAGGCTCCGCCAGAGAAAACCTTTCTTGCCACATATGAACCTTCATAGTTAGGAGTCCATTTTCCCCTGTGATCTGTCTGAGGAGGAAGGATCCTTTTCAACACCAAATCTCCCGCATGGAAGCACCGAGGACGCAATTTCTGATCAAAGGCTTTCTTCATCCTACTCTGGTACAACCGGCCATGTGCAATGGTTTCCAACCTCTTTTCGTTAATCAAGCTCATCTGATTCAACCTGGCTTGCACCCACTCAGCTTCGTCAAGCTTTACATCTGACAATACCCTTAAAGAAGGAATCTCAACTTCCAATGGTAGGACTGCTTCCGTACCATACACCAGTGAGAAAGGAGTTGCCCCGGTTGATGTATGCACTGAAGTACGATAACCGTGAAGAGCAAAAGGCAACATCTTGTGCCAGTCTTTGTAGGTCACAACCATTTTCTGCACAATCTTCTTGATATTCTTATTAGCTGCCTCAACAGCACCATTCATCTTCGGACGATATGGAGAAGAATTGTGATGTTCGATCTTGAAACTCTGACACAGTTCCTTCATCATTTTGTTATTCAAATTTGAACCATTATCAGTAATGATTCTCTTCGGAATACCATAACGACAAATGATGTCCTTCTTTATGAACCGGGCTGTTTCGTGACATTGACGAAGGACGCTGCTTCTACCCACTTTGTAAATTAATCAATTGCGACCAGAATGAAGCGATGTCCATTAGAAGCAGTCGGCTCAATCTTTCCAATCACATCGATCCCCCACATGGCAAAAGGCCAAGGAGATGTTAACACATTCAGAGGAGTCGGTGGCACATGCACCTTATCAGCGTAAATCTGGCATTTATGGCATTTTCTGGCGCACTTGAAGCAATCGGATTCCATAGTCATCCAATAATAACCAGATCTCAACAATTTCCTAGCCATTGCATGGCCGTTGACATGAGTACCAAAAGAACCCTCGTGAACTTCCTCCATCAATAGGTTTGCTTCAAGTTCATCAACACAATGCATCAAGACCATGTCAAAGTTTCTTCTGTAGAGCACATCGTCCTTGTTCAGATAAAAATCATCGGCTAACCTCCTCAGAGTTTTCTTATCATTGTTGGATGCCCCAGATGGGTACCCTTGAGTCTTGAGAAAATGCTTGATATCAAAATACCAAGGCTTTCCATCAGATGCTTTCTCAACGGAAAATACAAATGCAGGTCTATCAAGCCGCATGATGGTGATAGTAAGAGTTTCATTCCAGAAATTCACTTTATACATCGAAGCTAGCATGGCCAAGGCATCCGCCATCTGATTTTCAGCCCTCGGCATATGATGGAACTCAACTCTATCGAATAAAGGCAGCAGTTTCCTTGCATAATCTCTATAAGGCATCAGGTTGGCCTGACGAGTTTCCCATTCTCCTTTGATTTGGTTAACGACCAACGCTGAGTCACCGTATACATCCAGATTCTTAATCCTCATATCAACGGCCTCTTCCAAACCCATAATGCAAGCTTCATACTCGGCTTCATTATTGGTGCAGGCGAATGTCAATCGGGCGGTGAACGGTATATGAGAACCGTGAGGAGTAGTAATGATCGCGCCGATTCCATTACCATATGAATTAACCGCTTTGTCGAAAACCAGTTTCCACTGAGATTCTCTCTCAGGACCCTCGTCAGGTAAAGGCTCATCACAGTCTTTCATTCTCAAAAACATGACGTCTTCATCTGGGAAGTCAAACTTCATCGGCTGATAATCCTCAATCAGTTGTTCCGTGAGATATTCCGACAGAACGCTTCCCTTAATGGCTTTATGGGAAACATACTGAATATCATACTCTGTTAACACCATTTGCCATCGGGTAATCCTTCAGGAGAGTGCTTGTTTTTCAAAGACATACTTGATCGGATCCATCTTCAAAACCAATAGGGTAGTGTGGTTTATCATGTACTGTCGCAAACGCTTTGCGGCCCAAGCGAGTGCACAACATGTTTTTTCCAGCATCGAGTATCTCGACTCACAATCGGTGAATTTCTTACTCAGGTAGTAGATGGCATGCTTTTTTCTACCTGACTCGTCCTTTTGATCGAGCACACATCCCATTGAATTCTCAAGAACCGTGAGATACATGATCAGTGGTCTCCCTGCAACTGGAGGCATGAGTATTGGAGGTTCCTGCAGATATTCTTTTATTCTTTCGAATGCCTTCTGGAAATTTTCATTCCACCTGTCTGTTTGATCTTTTCTCAGCAATTTGAATATTGGTTCACAAGTGGTTGTAAGATGAGATATAAACCATGCAATATAGTTTAATCTCCCCAGGAAACCACAAACCTTTTTTTCTGTTCTTGGCTCAGGCATTTCTTGTATAGCTTTTATTTTGGCAAGATCTACCTCAATACCCTTTTCACTGACAATGAAGCCCAATAACTTTCCAGATCTCACCCGAAGGTGCACTTTTTAGGATTCAGCCTCAGCTTGAACTTCCTCAGCCTTTCAAATAATTTCAGAAGATCGACCAGATGTCCTTCCTCCATCTGCGACTTTGCAATCATGTCATCAACATAGACTTCCACCTCATAATGAATCATATCATGAAACAAAGTGACCATCGCCCGCTGATAAGTTGCCCTTGCATTCTTCAATCCAAAGGGCATCACCTTATAGCAAAAAGTCCCCCACGGTGTGATGAAAGTAGTTTTCTCCATGTCCTCTGGGGCCATCTTAATTTGGTTATACCCAGAGAAGCCATCCATGAACGAAAACACAGAATATTGAGTGGTGTTATCAACTAACACATCAATATGGGGAAGGGGGAAATCGTCTTTCGGGTTTGCTTTATTTAGATCTCGACAATCAACACACATCCTGACCTTTTCATCCTTCTTAGGCACAGGAACAATATTAGCGACCCACGGAGGGTAATTCGTGACAGCAAGAAACCTAGCATTCAGCTACTTCTGAACTTCTTCTTTGATCTTAAATGCCATGTCAGGCCTTGTCCGTCTCAACTTCTGCTTGACTGGAGAGCATTCTTCTCTGAGAGGTAGCCGGTGTACCACGATATCTGTATCCAGCCTAGGCATGTCTTGGCAAGACCAAGCAAAGATATCCTTATACTCACAGAGCATTTTAACCAATCTTCTCTTGACACTGTCTTCCAATGCAGCCCCCACTTTGACCTCTTTCTTATCATCCTCGGTACCCAGATTGATAATCTCAATATACTCTTGGTGAGGTACAATAACCCTTTCCTCTTGCTTGAGAAGCCTGTCTAACTCTTCGGGTAGTTCACATTCTTCGTCAGTCTCATCTTCAGCTTGATAAATAGGATTATCAAAGTCATACGAAGTCATAACTGAACCTGAATCAATGGCATCTGATAGAAAAGACTTGCATGAGGATGTTATGTTTATTATGCGATGCAACAAACAAAACACATTGCCATTTTTCTGTTAAGTATAAATGCAAAACAAAAACAAGAAAAATAGGGATCACAAAATTTGAATGTGAAACATCTTTTATTAATGATAAACTGTAAATAACAAGAAGGCACCACAAATGGGTCACTACGTCTTGGGTAAAACGCAGGACTGAACATAATCAAAACAATGAACATTACTTTGCAGCAGTAACATGAATGGCTTCTTCGGTAGTCCAGTTGCACAGCTTCTGGCCGAGAGTACATGGACGAATCCACGCATCCATGTCACAGTAACTGTCACCTTCATCGTCTTCAACGACATTAATCCTGTCAAATATCACACCACTACTGGTGAACTACGTAGGTCCCCTGTATCTCGGAATCTGAGAAGAACTAGAGGGTTTGTATCCCAGGCCGAACTTTTCCTGCTTGACAGGAACATCAAGAACTTGGCCCCACTTCTGAGACGAGCCAAATTCTATGATAGCACGGGCTTCCTTGAGCGACGACATTGAAACCTCTGAGCCTTTGGCTTCTACATGAGACTTCCCCTGAATCTGAACTGTTTCGAATGCCTGGCAGAGCGTTTTGTGGATCTCACCATCCACTTCTACATACTTGAAGGATGACAAATGGCTAACCATAATGTCCTCTTCTCCGCACACGGTGACTATCTTCCCTTCTACCATGTATTTCAACTTTTGATGCAACGTTGAGGTAACTGCCCCAGCAGCATGTATCCAAGGTCGGCCGAGCAAACAGCTGTATGTTGGTTGGATATCCATAATATAGAAAGTTGCATCAAATATCTCTGGCCCTATCTGAATAGGTAGCGTGATTTCTCTGAACACTGATCTCTTAGACCCATCAAAAGCCCTCACGACCAGATCACTTGGTGTGCATAACAAACCCTGAATGTCCAACTTCATCAATGCCTTCTTCGGAAGCACATTGAGGGATGATCCTGTATTCACCAAGACATGTGACATCAGAGATCCTCTACACACCAACGATACGTGAAGAGCACGGTTATGGTTCCTTTTAGCAGGAGTCAGATCTAAATCAGTAAAGCCGAGACCATTACCGGCATTCACATGAGCAACTACCCCATCCAACTGATTGACAGAAATCTCCTGTGGTACGTATGTTGCATTCAAGACTTTCAGTAGAGTGTTACGATGTGCCTCCGAACTCGTCAACAATGACAGGATAGAAATCTTTGAAGGAGTTTGATTCAAGTGATCCACAGTTTTGTAGTCACTCTTTCGAATTAGCCTCATAAATTCCTCCGTATCCTTTGAAAGATCATCAGTAACAACCTGGGGTTGGGCATTCTCTTCAATCACAACCTTACACTTACCCCTGTCATTCTTATCAACATTAATCTCTGGTGGAGAGAAGACCCTACCACTTCTAGCCATACCTCCGGGGCCCACTATGCTCTCAACCGACGAATTTTCGCTTGCAGACTCAATCCACTCTTACTTCTTCCCGTTACAGAACACCTCTCCCCCATAGTTCCATGGGATAGCTCTAGTGCTCTCGTACGGCATGGGTCCTGGTACAGTAATGGTCACTGGAGCGGGCCTAGCAAGCGCTGAAATATTGATTGTCCGGTATGGAATGGAAATAGTGGCAACTTCATTTCCGTCATCACTCGCTTCTTTCTCGACATCTTCTTTCACAACTTTATCAAACTGCAGACAACCCTCGTCAATCATTCTCTGAATACCCCTCTTCAAAAGATCATAACCCTCAGGCTGCGCTTCACACTCTGAGCAGTCATCAGAACAATCGGGAAATACACCCTTCTTCAACAAACAACCCTTCACGAAACCCAGCGGAGACTCTTCAACATCAGTTATCAGATTCAACTTTTCACCCTCAATAATGGCATTGGCTCCTGCCACCCCATGATCCGGCATCGAGTTATGAGTCACATTGGGCCCCTCGTTGGTGAAATTAATAGCTTTGGAATCAAGAAGATCCTAGACCTTATGCTTAAAAGCTTTACAATGGTCAATATCATGGCCTGGGGCGCCAGAGTGAAAATCACAATGAGCGTTTGCATCATAACCAGGAGGCGGTATACCTTTGTTCTTTTGTTTTGTCAGCATAACATATAGATAGATAGCATGGCATATGCATTTTGCATCTTTGCGTTGGTTTGTTCTGTCTCTTTGGTCGTGTTTATCCCCGAGTGGTTGGGCGCGTCTTCTCCTTCCAATTAGAGTTGTCAGCCCTAGGCAGAAAAAGCACAATATTTCTACTTTCCCCACGAAGATTGATCCTCGTGGAAGACGGTTGTTTCAGCATATCCCATTTGAGTTCATACCTCAATGGTAGAGTCTTGCTTAACAGTTTCTCTTCAGATATTTCCTGAATTGAACTTCGGTCCTTGAGAATCACATTGTGGACATCTCCAACTTTTGAGTCTAGATTAAGTGTGCATTTATTTTGCACTCGGTTCCCCAGGAAGAATCTTTATAAAGATGGATATTTATCCAACAATATTATCAAATTTCCTCGACAATTTGCATCCAGATTGTAAGCAACCTCTTTATTTGAGCAACTCGTTTTGATCAGGATCTTATTCAAAACGACAAATGGCAGTCTCCTCAAGACAGTTTGTCCATCCCCAGTGAGTTCACTACACAAGTCTGATTCTATTAAACGACATCTCTTCTGAAGATCCCCGATAAATCTTTACAAACTCCAGTACATTATAGCTTACAGCCGAAGCCCTACAATGACATCTACAATCTACAAAATTTACAACCCCCTGTGAAGATGCTCTCACGAGTTTTCATCATTTCAGGCAGAGACTGAGACCAACTCATGGTACCCATACTATGACGCTCGGGGAGGTTTTACATCAAGAGACTGAGACCAGCTCATAGCACCCAGACTATGACGCTCGGGGAGGTTTTACATCAAGAGACTGAGACCAGCTCATAGCACCCAGACTATGACGCTCGGGGAGGTTCTTCATCAAGAGACTGAGACCAGCTCATGGCACCCAGACCATGACGCTTGGGGAGGTTTATTTCAAGAAACTGAGACCCATTCATGGCATCCAGACCATGAAGCGTGGGGAGGTTTTACATCTAGGAATTGAGACCCGTTCATGGCATCCGGACCATAGGCGTGGGGAGGTTATTTCATCCTTTTCAACAATCATTCAAACATCTTACATTTCCTGGTTAATCTCGGCAGTAGATTACCAGTAGACCTCGGCAGTAGGTATTTCAACTTTATTCCCCGACTAATCTCGGCAGTAGATTCCAAGAAGACCTCGGCAGTGGGTAGTTCTATTTCATTTCCTGGATAATCTCGGCAGTAGATTTCCATAAGACTTCGTCAGAAGTATGTCTCCAGCAGATTTCAACACAGAATCTCGACAGTAGATTCCTTACAAATTTTAACAGTAGATGCTTTGGCAAAAGTATTCTCAATTAAAGTTATAAGTTTCGACAGTAGACTTTTCCGTTATTATTTTGAATCAACTACGTTTGACTTATGCAGTAGGTTCTTCAAGTGGTTTTCTCACCAAATTCTCCATGATTTGTCTATAGACACTTTGTGATTGTCAATCTTTCCCCGTGGAGTCTCGTTTTGTTGAGCCTGTTCTTCCCATGTGTTGTGACTAGTTTTTTCCCTGTAGCATCTTGTCTCCATAGGACCCTTGTGTCTTACATTGTCATATCATTACATATCATTTGCATTCGGTGGCTTCTTAAGGCCAAAAATTCCTGCAATGGTCGTATTTAAGTCCTTCCTATCTCATCGAGACGAAGATCCCAATCTTCATATCTCCGGATAGGAGTAACTTAAATAGGGGCATATGTTGCACCCTAATTTTTGACCTTAAAATCCCACCTCTTTTTTTGTCATTTGACCTTAATTTAATATTTATGTTTTGTGACTAACCAATTTGTGCAGAAATAACTATTTCAGTTTGAACGGGGAGAGGATTGGGCTTTAAGGGCGGTCGTGATTTTCGTGGCGACATGTATTGCAAAGCTCACCAAAGCGTTCCATATGAGGAGATTAAGAGCTTAAACCAACATAAACTATTACATACAAAGCTCGCGTTTTCTCTTGAACGAATCATATTAATTGTGAAACTGGCTCTTGAAAGCAAGTCCAGGTTATAGGTGTGCAATTTCTTTCAAAACCCGGATTCAAAGAGGTGTGAATACAGAAGATAATTCATTCTTAATGTTTCTTGCTGGGGAGCTAATCACTGGTATTTTTACATTGAGCCACAAAAATGCATCAAGACCCGAACACATCAATGGCCAATATTACTGATTTTACATGGAAACAACTTCTCTTCTTTTTTAATCCTTCAAGATAATTATCGGTCCTAGAGCTTTGTTCCAGGTTTACCTAAGAGTGTTCTTGATAGAATCTAAAGTTAATCCTATTTCAAATGCAAGTGAAAAACCCCCCTAATGCCCAAACTATCCTTATAAATTCGAGCTCATCATTTGAAGATGCAAACCTGCCCAAAGAAGGGAAGACAATGTAGCTAATGAGCTGCAACTATTATCAACGTACATCGGCAAGAGAGTTTTCCATGGTTTCTAATTCATTTAGTTATTATACCAGAAGTTTAATGCTTGCTGCAATGAATCGTACGCGCAAAACAATGGAATAAATACATCCATACATATTAAGTCACTGCAAGAACTTTCTACAGCACAGTGCCAACGAAAGGACACGAATGACGCAGGGAGTAGTCAGTTAAAATCCACATACAGCGCCTCATACTAGGATAAGATTTTGTTTATCCCTAAACAACTATACATAATGCAACTTGGATCCTTGTTGTTGACGACAAAGAGTTGCGCGAGAGCAAAAGCATGTTGTCGTCGACAGCGGTAGTTCAGGTACCTTGGACATCACATTTAGAGGCCAACACATGTTGATGCACGAACTCCAAAACACCGTGAGGAGTCTATGCTTTGAGAACAGGTGGATTGACGGGGATTAACGGGCATTTAATGCGTAAACTGCAAAATAACAGAAAATATCAGGGAATCAAGATTTTGGTTGTAAAAGAAAGCTGTGTGCGAAGAATGAAACCATGGAGGGCAAACCGACGTCGAATCAAAGTAATTTCAAGAGTTTGTTTTAAACTAAATGCCAACGAGTAGTCTTGTTCCTCGCTTCCAATAGTGGAAGCTTGGGTCGCCTTGCGGTAAGTGGATGCATCAGCAGGTCTTTAGCAGGATGGAACGAAGCCCTGTTGTCTTTACAACAACTAATAAGATTTGAAGTCAGCACGGTGGTCAAGTCAATTCAACATATCAATACAATGCTCAAAGTTATTCCGAAATGAAGGAAAATCCTTGTCAAGATTATACCTCCATAAGCACATGACGATAATACTGGCTTTGTTACTCGCAACCAACCCATGACCTACAAGGAGGAAAAGTCACAACATTATCAATTGAGTCCAACAATGATACAGTATGTTAAATTAAACAGCCAACCTTCAGTATTAGTTACAAGCAATGTGATTAAACACCACCAAAAGCAACTTGTCAAAACCAACAGCAATGTTAAAAGAAGGTTATCAAAGTTACATGGGAAATCAATGAACATAACACCTCTAAATGGAGTAACCGCGTACCTCACCACCGTTTCTACCAGTACTGAATCCAGAGAACAGCTCCTTGACCAATCCACTTCATCATGCTAAACACCATCAAAAGCAAGTAGCCGTGGTTTTTGGCGAACTCCACAATGGTGATACGGTTAACCTGTCAACACAAACCAGAACAAGCAATAAGATCATCATTTTCAGTTTTAAAAACCTCCCAAATAATGTTGTGGTAGATAAGGTTCCAAAGGCTTAATCTCTTTCCTTTATATTACCTGTTATTTCTAAGATGATGGCCCCATTGTTGTTAGACCAGAGATCATCTGAGGCATGGAGTTACCGTTGACTCCCTACTCCAACTGCTACACTCCCCGTCATCATTGACAGTGAAGAGGATGATAATGAGATAGAGTGTCAAAAGACCTATGACAAACCCATGAAAATATCTGCATTGAAATTGGAGAAAGCTCAAAGGTCAGATTCCTTTCTACAGCTCAAGGATGATTCTGATAGTGAAATCTCCAAAGTAGTTCGAGCTATAAGGAAGAAGTTGCAGCAGATTGAGATGCTCGAAACTAAACAGTCTAAAGGACATATTCTCGATGACCAGCAGATGGAAAAACTTCAATCTAAGTCAGCACTCGAGAGCTCCCTTGCAGAGCTAGGTTTCCTGTCGAGACCTCACAGAATAAAGAGTCATCTTCTACACAAATAGAAGGGAAAGGTAGTAAGAAAAGTAAATCATCAAAAAAAACAAAGGAGAAAAAGTGACATCCAAAACGCACCTCAGACGGGCAAATTTCTTTCAGCTCAACACAAATCTGGAATTAAGACATGAGAATCAACCTCAGTAAACAGAATTGGACAGAGCAATTCACAATAACTCGTTCTTTCCAAAATGAGCGCAACATGTTGAAACAAAAGTAGAAGGAGTTTTAACGCCTCAGAGACATGTTTAGACAGGCTTTACTTCCTTACCAAAACCAGAACCGACAATAATTACCATCCTCAATCAATTCACTCTTCCTGAAATCACTATAAGAGGGAGAGGCATCGAACTTGAGGGAAAAACAAGAAAAACTCGCAACCCTGTGCTTCAATCTCAGCGTCAAAAGTCCAGGACCTGTAAATTGCAACAACGACAAACACACAAAAAAGATCACACAAACATCCATAGCAAAACCCAACACGAAAGAATCCCCCAAATGAAACCCTAAGATATCGTAAGAGAACTTATCTCCTTTAAAGTCTTCACCGGAAATCGTCATCCATTGTTGTCGAAGCCCTCGTCGCCGGAAATCCCCATTTCCGTCTGTGAGTCAACCACCACCATTGAATGACCACAACTTTAACAGAAAACCTCAATCCGCTCCCAAGCACACAAGACCATCGCTGCTTCCGCTAACCACCGCGAGTCACTCTTTCGCACTCCGGCTTCGAGACCAGAAGAATGATGATATATAAGGGAGAGGAAGTTGAAGAACTTATCTTCGTGGATCTCTCAACGTCATCACCGTGAAGTCATCGGCGAAGCCGCCATCATCACCATCATGGGTAATACGTTCTTTCATTCGACATTTTCAAGATTGATGTCTGTTTTTTTTTTGTGAATGTTTGACAGGTCGCGAGAAATCGAAGAAGAGGCGAGGAAGGAGTTCCAAGCGGATGAGAAGGATGAAGAAGAGCGGAAGAAGGAAGGATCGAAGAAGAGAAGAGGGAAGCGAGGAGAGGCTCGGACGGCGATTTGGGAATTGGGGGGAGAATTAGGGTTCTTTCTTTTCCCTTTCTGAATGTTTTTTTAATTTAAATTTGTTGTAATTGTATGCATGCACACACACACCAATAACCCTGCACCTTCACATCATCACCATCCATTGTCCATCTCACGGCCCTTGACCGCTCGCCCATGGTAAGCCTTCGTAAACCATCACATGGGATCTCACGGGCCCCTCTCCATTTTCTCTAATCAGCCACTAACCTGCGTTTAATTAACCCTTAATTAACCGTAATTCAATCATTTAATCTTTTTTTATATAATTAAATAACTTAATCACTTTTTTTTTTAATAAATCTTAATCTGCCCATTAACTTAATATGATTAACTCCTTTTTTATTTTATTTAAGTAATTTAAACTAATTAGACCTTTCATTCAAAAACAATTAATGAGACCTCTTAATTAATGTTTTTATAACTCATTTATTCAATTATCCTTTTTTCTTTAATTAATCAACTTTTAAATAATCCTTTTTTATTCTATTCACCTTATTTATCTTTTAAAAATAATAATATAATTGTTCGCTAAAAAATCTTTTCTTGTTTTAAAACTATTTATAAAACCTTTCATAAATTAGGTTAACTTTTAATAATAACTATAACTTTAAATTATAATAAACCAATTCATATTTATAACCAAAAAACCCTTTTAACTCCTTTTATTCAAATAAACTAATAACCTTTATTAAATTAATCAGCCTTCATTTTATTTAGTTAATCTTTTATAATTTGTTAATCAGTAACCTTTTGTTTTATCTATTAAAAAATAAAAAAAAATAAAAAACTTTTTATATTAATATTAAAACAATTTTCATTAAAATTAGTTAACCCTTTTAAGAATAATTAACAACCTTAATAAGTTAGTTTTTTATTTAATTTTATCATAATTTCTTAGGTTTATTCTATCTTATTTATTATACCTTCTTTAAAAATAAATTAATCAACCTAGATAATCAAATCTTTTCTTAAAATAATAATCCCTTTTTTTACCTAAATTATTCTGCTAATTATTAATTATCTTTTTAATGGCATCTTATATCTAATATTAAAACTTTCTAGGAGAATAAAATAAAAACAACCTTTTTATTATAATTAATTTCTCACATTAATTCCAATTTTCATAAGTAAATCTATTTTACCTAATAAGTAAATCGTCATAACGTCTTATTCAACCTTAGACCTTAATTATATACTTAAATCCCATCTAAAATCAACTCGTCTTAAAATCAATCTCTCGTATAAAATCGACCAATTAAAATCAACTCACAGCGTAAAATACAATCTAATCATACACCCCACTTCACGATTCACTCTCACACACTTCAGCGCTTTCATGCGTGTTTGTATGCTTTATTTATTTGACCTTTATTATTCCGCAATTTACTTCACGAGCAATTTACATTATCAATTTATATTTCCGCATCGCATCCGTCCAAAGGAAAAACCTACACATGATTCAACAATTGTGTGTAGTGAACATCATTTGCATCATTCCTCTCATGATCCTTGATCCCATTCAAGTCGATCTTTTAGGATAGATCCTACCCCATAGGAGGACCTTTGTCTTTACCTTACAACATAGAAAAAAACAATCAACTCAAAACAACCAATATTCAAACACATTAGAGAAAGATGCCAAATCATCTTAAGCGAGATAGAATCTCCACCCCACAACAATACAATCAACACGTAGAAACTTTGCCTTAAGAGAGATAGAGGCATACATCGTTGATTTATATCCGAGTACTTGAGCCCTTCTCTTAAGACGATGCAAAGACTATTTTCCTACAACTCGTGGCGGTTAAATCTCCCTTAAAATGACAACGCATCTCTTCTCCTAAAATCAATCAATCAACTACCCTAAACCTGTAGGAACTTTGACCACGGTCAAAGAACTCCTCAAACCCTTTAGGGGAACTACAGATACTCTGATTTCACTCCCGTAAGGATATGTAGGCATAAGATGCGATATCTTATCGAGTATACTTAGAAATAAACCCCTAGGTCTTTTAAACCTTAAGCAGATAACACATAGCAATAAACAAACATAAAACAAGAGGTTCTTGTAGAGTACTACAAAAACTTAGGATGCTAGTACCTTCCCTAAGTTGAACCAATCCCCGAACCTATAACTCTATAAACCTTGCATTTGCATTGCATTGTGGAAATTTCGATCTTTATCCCTTCCTTTGGACAAATCAAAGTCCGGTTGCAAATTGAATTAAAGATTCAAACTAATCAATAGTTTGGTATCCAAATTTCACCGCGACAGAAATGACGACTTCACTGGGGATACTATAGTGGGTTTCCTTATCTTGTTTTTGTTTAATATTTGCTTATATTTGTTTAATTGTTTACTTGTATATTTGTTTGTTTGTTGCCTTTTAGGTTGATACCTTTGAGTGGTGAGACAAAGTCCTACACCCGGACTTGAGTGAACTTAAGATAGGATAGTGATATGTTCGATGAGACTTATAGGGAGTTGAATCCCGACCAAGTTGACTTGAAAATCATGCTCAGTTGAGACCCTTTCAAAAATAGTTCGGTTGAACGAGTAATTGTGAAGACTTTTACTATTTTCGGTTGGAGTCTATGATATTGAGGACCATAGTTACGTTAACCCCACTTTGGCCTTTATTAGGATGTAGTGCGGGACTATGAGGGAGTACACCCGAAATAGTGCTACGCGATGCTACACATAAAAGAAGTTCTCTTAAGAATATTATTAACCACCGAGTAATTGGGAAATTGATAATATCCGAAAGATGGGCCGATGACTTTGGGAACCTCTTTAGAACCTTGTTCTGCAGGTACAATCAACCCCTAGTCCTTGTCCTTTGGGAATGGGTATACCTTTGCTCCATGCTCGTTGCAAACCTAGGGTCTCCCTTTTGTTTGTTTATCTTTTGTGTGTCCTTATGTGCTTACTTGTGTTTGTTGCATCCATAAAGCATCATTTTGCATTAGGCTTCATGGAATTCCTAGTTTATTTATAAACATTACAAAACCAATATGGATTACAAAAGAAAAATATTTTGGAATATTCTTTTAAGAGTCCTAGCTTGGATGACCTAAGAAAGTCAAGGGCGCCGATCGAAGAATCAAACAAACTCAAAGATAAGTACAAGAGACTTCCATAGAAGTTCGAGACTTTCATTAATATTGAAGATCCAAGTGAACAGGGGCTTCCTTCTCTATTTTTCAACAAGAGATAGAGGATTTATCACATCACTCCTTAGAAGACAATTATGGACCACTTACCTTCAAAAAGATCCAAGTGGTAGAGCAAATCAACAAGCACGATGAAGGACTTCCTTAGGGCTTTTACTAGCTTTTATTTAGCTATTACGCTAGGACTCTTATAAGAATATTTATTTGTAATCGATATCAAAAAAATAGTAAATAATTTTATTTGGTATTCTGTAATGCTTATAAGAACTTGAGTTCCATGAAACTTTTTGTTTGTGCATCTAGCATCCTTCATTTAGAATTTTTGCATATGCATGTGTCTCTCCTCTTCTGTGGCTCATTCCGGTCTTCTGTCTTTGTCTGTCAGCTGACATCTCGACCATTTGAACAAGCTTGAAGTATTACTAAAGGATAAGGAAAGAGAACAAAGATATGGATTATATGACCGGCTTCAGAGTAATGACTAATCCATTATTTGATCTCCCCTCTGACAATGTTCAACAAGTGGATGTTTCTACACAACCTCAGCCTATGCAAGATAGCTTGGTTAATCAAGCTGATGAAAGAGTTTCCCAGTTTCCACAGCCTGTGCCTAATCTTCAGAATGTTCATGCTAAGATGAAGATGGACGATCCTAGATTTATAGCAATGGCGAAAGGATTTTTTGATTTCAAAGAGCATTTGAAAATGATGAAAGGAGCTGGTGCATCTGATCTGGATGCTCATGACTTATGTTTAGTTCCAGGCGTAATTATCCCTCCGAAGTTCAAGATGCCTGTCTTTGAAGTTTACAAGGGTATTAGTTGTCCAAAATACCATTTGACGATGTTTTGTCGAAAGATGGCTGCTTATGTTGACGATGACGAATTGATGATGCACTGCTTTCAAGAAAGCTTATCTGGGGCATCCTCGATATGGTATATGAAACTACAAAGAAATTGTATTCAGTCTTGGAGAGATTTAGCTGATGCTTTTGTGAAGCAATACAATTATAATTTGGACATCGCTCTAGACAGTGATCAACTGATAAGCATGAGTAAGAATGGCAATTAATCTTTCAGGGAATATGCCCAACGATGGGAAGAGTTAGCATCTCAAATTCATCCACCACTTCCAGAGAAAGATTTAAGCAAGATGTTTCTAAGAACGCTGTCAGACTCTTATTATGATAGGATGGTGGGAGTTGTACCATTGAATTTTTCCAAAATTATAGAAGTCGGAGTAAACATCGAGAATGCACTTAAAAGTGGAAGAATTCAGGATAACTTGAATGGCCAAGCTAACAAAGAAATTTCAGTTGATGATTCCCTAGAGGAAAGAAGTGTTGATGTTAATGCAGTTTGAGATTCCTCTCAAATCCTGTCAGATCCAGTTCCAATACCTCGTCATCAACATCAATATGAAGTGACTGCTCAGCGTAAGCAGCGACGTTCACATAAGCGAAGAATGATATCTCCAGATCAGCACCAGAATCGACAGGTTCGAAGATGGTTTCAGAATCAGAAGATACATATGAGTACTCCGAAAGAAGAAACTCGCTGGTTTGATCTTATCCCATTGACTTACAGTCAGTTATGGTCTCATTTTGCTAGAAACTCGGTAATAACACCCAGAAAGACTAGAATCATGAAGTCTCGTCCACCGTGGTTCAACCCAAACGCCAGTTGTGAATTTCATGATGGTGTATTGGGGCATTCGATTGAAGAGTGCAAATTTTTTCAAGAGAAAGTTCAAAAAATGATAGATGATGAAGTGCTAACCTTCAAAGGAGAAAGACCAGTCTTGAATGGAATACCATTGTACTGATATGTGTGAAAACTCCAGAGCTCATCGGACCATTTATTTTCGTTCACTTATGTTTTTTATTTCTTTGATTAAAAGCATAATTGGCATGTAAGAACATGTTATTTTGAATTAGTGTAATAAGTGTTTGTCTTGAAGAAATCCATTCGTATTCACTCCTAAAAACTTTCTTCATAATTTTCATAACGCCAACTTTTACCGAATCTCTCCTCACTTTGGTGAAGAATTGGAAGGAGGATGATGAAGTAAAACGCATGATCTCTCGTTGCATGCTTTTGAATAAAAACCCTACTGATGATGTAAGGCATTGTTTCAAACCTCCTAAACACTAGATATAAAGCGGTTAATTTCCCTTTAACCATTTTTCAACCTCATTTTTTTAGCCTGGGGCAATTTTTTCAATCAGCTTGATTGAACATTTAAACTTTTCCACAAAAGAAAGCGAACATCTCTCAAAGAATGGTTAGGAAAAAATATGTTTTGACTCTTATTCACCTGTGTTACAAATCGTAAACTAGACCATGATACAACTTTCAAAGTCCTAATTGAAGTAAGGTTTAATTCGAAAGCATACTCAGTGAGATAATGTTTCCTGACTCCTATGAGCTATGCTCAGCTTTTATATTGGCTTTATAAAAATAAATTTATATCCTAACTAGTGATTTCAGTCACCAAGTTATTGTGATATCTCTTTTCAAAAACTTTAAGACAAACGTGTGTTGCATTAACAATTTCGAAATTAACATCTTTGACTTGCTAAATTCGCTTGATATCTTAGAAAGATTACATAGCTGACATTGATGATGAATTTGAAGACTCAGTAATAATACCATCAATCAGAGCCAGTTACGTCGAGATTTGGCGAACCTCTCCAGAGAGTTTGAAAACAATGGGATGCCATGTTCTCTGTAAAATCCTCTTGGATTGACCTTCTTCTCATAACCATATGACTTGGGGCAATTGAGACGCGAGGATTATTTTATCCATTCACAACACCTGTTATTCAAATGGCGACTACCATTACGCAGATCATCAAGGCAGAATTACCTTGTTCTTACCACATTCTTCATGTCCCCGATAAATTTTATTTTTGGTGGTCATAACAATTCTTCGATGAAGCTTTTCGATGCAGAATTCCCAGTGATTTGCTTAAACTTCACTTCCTCAATGAAGTGGATAATATTTTAATCCTCAGTGAATCTTCTCCAACTTCACCTTCCTAGTGAACTGGACGTATTTTACTCCTCAATGGAGCTTCTACAACGCCAATTGTCCCCAGCATAGCGGACGTTTATTTCATCCCCATGAAGTTTCAACTTTGGTATTGCACAACAACTATTTTACCCAGGTTTCCCCACTTGAGGAGGATATTTATTTTATCCCCTGTGAAACTTCATTTTGGGTATTTCCATCTATGGTTCCAGCAAGAATCTCTCTAGTGAAATAGATATTTATTTTATCCATGGTTTTCTCTAATTATGAGTTTGATCCACCCCTGGTAGATCTTTATTCTAATATTCAACCCTTCAAGATCAAGACATTACATCCCCAAGTGGAATGTTCTATATTCCCCATAAGAAATTTTTGAAGCCCTGAAGCAGGACTGTGATCCCGTATCTAGTTCTCCACCTATCCCCAGTGGTGCTTCTATCTTCGAAGATTGGTCGGATGTTTGTTCTGAGGTGTTTATTTCATCTTCGGTTGCCTTTGTTCTTTTGTTTTGTCAGCATAACATATAGATAGATAGCATGGCATATGCATTTTGCATCTTTGCGTTGGTTTGTTCTGTCTCTTTGGTCGTGTTTATCCCCGAGTGGTTGGGCGCGTCTTCTCCTTCCAATTAGAGTTGTCAGCCATAGGCAGAAAAAGCACAATATTTCTACTTTCCCCATGAAGATTGATCCTCGTGGAAGACAGTTGTTTCAGCATATCCCATTTGAGTTCATACCTCAATGGTCGAGTCTTGCTTAACAGTTTCTATTCAGATATTTCCTGAATTGAACTTCGGTCCTTGGCAATCACATTGTGGACATCTCCAACTTTTGAGTCTAGATTAAGTGTGCATTTATTTTGCACTTGGTTCCCCAGGAAGAATCTTTATAAAGATGGATATTTCTCCAACAATATTATCAAATTTCCTCGACAATTTGCATCCAGATTATAAGCAACCTCTTAATTTGAGCAACTCGTTTTGATCAGGATCTTATTCAAAACGATAAATGGCAGTCTCCTCAAGACAGTTTGTCCATCCCCAGTGAGTTCACTACACAAGTTTGATTCTATTAAACGACATCTCTTCTGAAGATCCCTGATAAATCTTTACAAACTCCAGTACATTATAGCTTACAACCGAAGCTCTACAATGACATCTACAATCTACAAAATTTACAACCCCCTGTGAAGATGCTCTCACGAGTTTTCATCATTTCAGGCAGAGACTGAGACCAGCTCATGGTACCCATACTATGACGCTCGGGGAGGTTTTACATCAAGAGACTGAGACCAGCTCATAGCACCCAGACTATGACGCTCGGGGAGGTTTTACATCAAGAGACTGAGACCAGCTCATAACACCCAGACTATGACGCTCGGCGAGGTTCTTCATCAAGATACTGAGACCAGCTCATGGCACCCAGACCATGACGCTCGGGGAGGTTTATTTCAAGGAACTGAGACCCGTTCATGGCATCCAGACCATGAAGCGTGGGGAGGTTTTACATCTAGGAATTGAGACCCGTTCATGGCATCCGGACCATGAGGCGTGGGGAGGTTATTTCATCCTTTTCAACAATCATTCAAACATCTTACATTTCCTAGTTAATCTCGGCAGTAGATTACCAGTAGACCTCGACAGTAGGTATTTCAACTTTATTCCCCGGCTAATCTCGGCAGTAGATTCCCAGAAGTCCTCGGCAGTGGGTAGTTCTATTTCATTTCCTGGATAATCTCGGCAGTAGATTTCCATAAGACTTCGTCAGAAGTATGTCTCCAGCAGATTTCAACACAGAATCTCGACAGTAGATTCCTTACAAATTTTAACAGTAGATGCTTTGGCAAAAGTATTCTTAATTAAAGTTTTAAGTTTCGACAGTAGACTATTCCGCTATTATTTTGAATCAACTACGTTTGACCTATACAGTAGGTTCTTCAAGTGGTTTTCTCACCAAATTCTCCATGATTTGTCTATAGACACTTTGTGATTGTCAATCTTTCCCCGTGGAGTCTCGTTTTGTTGAGCCTGTTCTTCCCATGTGTTGTGACTAGTTTTTTCCCTGTGGCATCTTGTCTCCATAGGAGCCTTGTGTCTTACATTGTCATATCATTACATATCATTTGCATTCAGTGGCTTCTTAAGGCCAAAAATTCGTGCAATGGTCGTATTTAAGTCCCTCCTATCTCGTCGAGACGAAGATCCCTATCTTCATATCTCCGGATAGGAGTAACTTAAATAGGGGCATCTGTTGCACCCTAATTTTTGACCTTAAAATCCCACCTCTTTTTTTGTCATTTGACCTTAATTTAATATTTATGTTTTGTGACTAACCAATTTGTGCAGAAATAACTATTTCAGTTCGAACGGGGAGAGGATTGGGCTTTAAGGGCGGTCGTGATTTTCGTGGCGACATGTATTGCAAAGCTCACAAAAGCGTTCCATATGAGGAGATTAAGAGCTTAAACCAACATAAACTATTACATACAAAGCTCGCGTTTTCTCTTGAACGAATCATATTAATTGTGAAACTGGCTCTTGAAAGCAAGTCCAGGTTATAGGTGTGCAATTTCTTTCAAAACCCGGATTCAAAGAGGTGTGAATACAGAAGATAATCCATTCTTAATGTTTCTTGCTGGGGAGATAATCACTGGTATTTTTACATTGATCCACAAAAATGCATCAAGACCCGAACACATCAATGGCCAATATTACTGATTTTACATGGAAACAACTTCTCTTCTTTTTCAATCCTTCAAGATAATTATCGGTCCTAGAGCTTTATTCCAGGTTTACCTAAGAGTGTTCTTGATAGAATCTAAAGTTAATCCTATTTCAAATGCAAGTGCAAAACCCCCCTAATGCCCAAACTATCCTTATAAATTCGAGCTCATCATTTGAAGATGCAAACCTGCCCAAAGAAGGGAAGACAATGTAGCTAGCGAGCTGCAACTATTATCAACGTACATCGGCAAGAGAGTTTTCCATGGTTTCTAATTCATTTAGTTATTATACCAGAAGTTTAATGCTTGCTGCAATGAATCGTACGCGCAAAACAATGGAATAAATACATCCATACATATTAAGTCACTACAAGAACTTTCTACAACACAGTGCCAACGAAAGGACACGAATGACGCAGGGAGTAGTCAGTTAAAATCCACATACAGCGCCTCATACTAGGATAAGATTTTGTTTATCCTTAAACAACTATACATAATGCAACTTGGATCCTTGTTGTTGACAACAAAGAGTTGCACGAGAGAAAAAGCATATTGTCGACGGCATCGGTAGTTCAGGTACCTTGGACATCACATTTAGAGGCCAACACATGTTGACGCACAAGCTCCAAAACACCGTGAGGAGTATATGCTTTGAGAACAGGTGGATTGACGGGGATTAACGGGCATTTAACGCGAAACTGCAAAATAACAGAAAATATCAGGGAATCAAGATTTTGGTTGTAAAAGAAAGCTGTGTGCGAAGAATGAAACCATGCAGGGCAAACCGACGTCGAATCAAAGTAATTTCAAGAGTTTTTTTAAAACTAAATGCCAACGAGTAGTCTTGTTCCTCGCTACCAATAGTGGAAGCTTGGGTCGCCTTGCGGTAAGTGGATGCATCAGCAGGTCTTTAGCAGGATGGAACGAAGCCATGTTGTCTTTACAACAACTAATAAGATTTGAAGTCAGCACGGTGGTCAAGTCAGTTCAACATATCAATACAATGCTCAAAGTTATTCCGAAATGAAGGAAAATTCTTGTCAAGATTATACCTCGATAAGCACATGACGGTAATACTGACTTTGTTACCTGCAGCCAACCCATGATCTACAAGGAGGAAAAGTCACAACATTATCAATTGAGTCCGACAATGATACAATATGTTAAATTAAACAGCCAACCTTCAGTATTAGTTACAAGCAATGTGATTAAACACCACCAAAAGCAACCTGTCAAAACCAACAACAATGTTAAAAGAAGGTTATCAAAGCTACATGGGAAATCAATGAACATAACACCTCTAAATGGAGTAACTGTGTACCTCACCACCGTTTCTACCAGTACTGAATCCAGAGAACAACTCCTTGACCAATCCACTTCATCATGCTAAACACCATCAAAAGCAAGTAGCCGCGGTTTTTGGCGAACTCCACATTGGTGATACGGTTAACCTGTCAACACAAACCAGAACAAGTAATAAGATCATCATTTTCAGTTTTAAAAACCTCCCAAATAATGTTGCTGCAGATAAGGTTCCAAAGGCTTAATCTCTTTCCTTTAGATTACCTGTTATTTCTAAGATGATGGCCCCATTGTTGTTAGACCAGAGATCATCTGAGGCATGGAGTTACCGTTGACTCCCTACTCCAACTGCTACACTCCCCGTCATCATTGACAGTGAAGAGGATGATAATGAGATAGAGTGTCAAAAGACCTATGAAAAACCCATGAAAATATCTGCATTGAAATTGGAGAAAGCTCAAAGGTCAGATTCCTTTCTACAGCCCAAGGATGATTCTGATAGTGAAATCTCCAAAGTAGTTCGAGCTATAAGGAAGAAGTTGCAGCAGATTGAGATGCTCGAAACTAAACAGTCTAAAGGACATATTCTCGATGACCAGAGATGGAAAAACTTCAATCTAAGTCAGCACTTGAGAGCTCTCTTGCAGAGCTAGGTTTCCTGTCGAGACCTCACAGAATAAAGAGTCACCTTCTACACAACTAGAAGGGAAAGGTAGTAAGAAAAGTAAATCTTCAAAAAAAACAAAGGAGAAAAAGTGACATCCAAAACGCACCTCAGACGGGCAAATTTCTTTCAGCTCAACACAAATCTGGAATTAAGACATGAGAATCAACCTCAGTAAACAGAATTGGACAGAACAATTCACAATAACTCGTTCTTTCCAAAATGAGCGCAACATGTTGAAACAAAAGTAGAAGGAGTTTTAACGCCTCAGAGACATGTTTAGACAGGCTTTACTTCCTTACCAAAACCAGAACCGACAATAATTACCATCCTCAATCAATTCACTCTTTCTGAAATCACTATAAGAGGGAGAGGCATCGAACTTGAGGGAAAAACAAGAAAAACTCGCAACCCTGTGCTTCAATCTCAGCGTCAAAAGTCCGGAACCTGTAAATTGCAACAACGACAAACACATAAAAAAGATCACGCAAACATCCATAGAAAAACCCAACACGAAAGAATCCCCCAAATGAAACCCTAAGATATCGTAAGAGAACTTATCTCCTTTAAAGTCTTCACCGGAAATCGCCATCCATTGCTGTCGAAGCCCTCGCCGCCAGAAATCCCATTTCCGTCTGCGAGTCAACCACCACCATTGAATGACCACAACTTCAACAGAAAACCTCAATCCGCTCCCAAGCACACAAGACCATCGTTGCTTCCGCTAACCACCACGAGACACTCTTTTGCACTCCGGCTTCGAGACCAGAAGAATGATGATATATAAGGGAGAGGAAGTTGAAGAACTTATCTTCGTGGATCTCTCAACGTCATCACCGTGAAGTCATCGGCGAAGCTGCCATCATCACCATCATGGGTAATAGGTTCTTTCATTCGACATTTTCAAGATTGATGTCTGTTTTTTGTGTGTGAATGTTTGACAGGTCGCAAGAAATCGAAGAAGAGGCGAGGAAGGAGTTCCAAGCGGATGAGAAGGATGAAGAAGAACGGAAGAAGGAAGGATCGAAGAAGAGAAGAGGGAAGCGAGGAGAGGCTCGGACGGTGATTTGGGAATTGGGGGGAGAATTAGGGTTCTTTCTTTTCCCTTTCTGAATGTTTTTTTTAATTTAAATTTGTTGTAATTGTATGCGCACACACACACACATACACCAATAACCCTGCACCTTCACATCATCACCATCCATTGTCCATCTCACGCCCCTTGACCGCTCGCCCATGGTAAGCCTTCGTAAACCATCACATGGGATCTCACGTGCCCCTCTCCATTTTCTCTAATCGGCCACTAACCTGCGTTTAATTAACCATAATTCAATCACTTAATCTTTTTTTATATAATTAAATAACTTAATCACATTTTTTTTAATAAATCTTAATCTTCCCATTAACTTAATATGATTAACTCCTTTTTTTATTTTGTTTAAGTAATTTAAACTAATTAGACCTTTCATTCAAAAACAATTAATGAGACCTCTTAATTAATGTTTTTATAACTCATTTATTCAATTACCCTTTTTTCTTTAATTAATCAACTTTTAAATAATCCTTTTTTATTCCATTCACACTATGCCAAAAAAGACCTTTAGCAGCGCTTTTTTTGGCCTTTAGCAACGCTTTAAAGCGCTGCCAAAAGTGGCGCTGCTAAAGGTAAAGGCAGCGCTTTTTTTTATGGAAAAAGCGCTGCTAAAGGCTCCCTTCAACAGCACTTTTAGCAGCGCTTTTATAGCCCTTTAGCAGCACTTTCATAAGCGTTGTATATTCCCCCCAACCATCCCCCCCTTTAGCAGCGCTTTCACAAAGCGTTGTCTTAGAGCCCACCTATAGTAGCGCTTTTACAAAGCGCTGCCATAGCCCTCCCCCCTTTAGCAGCGCTTTTTAGAAGCGTTGTCTTAGACCCCCCCTTCCAAACCTATAGCAGCGCTATGTTTGTGACCTTTAGCAGCGCTTTTTTGTAAAAGCGCTGTCTAATGTCCCAGATTTTAAAATTTTAAAAAAAAAAATATTCACCCTGTTTTGTATATTTACCAACAACCTGCTTATATTACACAAACCTTCTTATAATTCAGGTCTTTATTTCAACACTTTGGCCTTATATATACAATTCAAAACTTTGGCCTTAAATATACAATTCAAAACTTTGGCATATACAATTCAAAACTTTGGATACATTGTAACTCATCACTTTGTTCATAAACATTTTAGTACACATAAACCTGCTTAAATATGTTACAACAAAATTCGATCCTCAGAATTACAACATCACAAATACATTCAATTTACATATAATTACAATTCTTCCAATCTGATAACTTTATACAATTCTCAACCCAAGAATAAATTGACACCATTCCTCTTTAATTTCTTCCAATTTTGCTTTCGTGTAAGTAACGCACTTGAATTCATCAAAATACTACATAATATAACAGAACATGCAAGATTTAATTTTAAAACTAATTACTCAGATGAAGTATCAGATAATTATCAAAATGAATCATATAACTTATATAATGAATTGATCCATACCATGACTGGAATCTCAAGTTGACTAGAAAGAATAATTTCCTTCATAAAGCGCAATACAAAATATCCACAGTCAATACCATTGCGCTGCCGAGGACACTGTAAATGGAAAAAACAAACGAACATTTATCAGGATATATAGTTTAAATAGTTTTATCAAGTAGAACCACTATAACAGTCAAACATGGGAAAATATACCTCCACTCTGATCCAGTTGATGTTGTTAGCCTTGCTTTTTGGCACCGTTGCATCTCTTTGTGCTCTGAATATTTGTATAACTCTAACATAATATAAACGCATATTTAGAACAATGTCACATAATAAATAAAGATATATAATTAAAGACAACAATATATCTCATCACTTACGTATCAACCATATTCCTCAGATTTTCATATTTTGTTGTATTGTCATCCAATGAATCTATTTGTGTGAATTAGAGTCTTGTGGAGAGATGACCTCTCATGAAGAGAATATTGAGGAGTTGGATGAGAAGAAGAAAGTGGAAGAATCAAAGTTAGAATTGAAAATGCTACCTCCACATTTGAAAACCCCCAAGGTTCCCGCCACCCTTAAACCCCATTTTTCACTCTTTACTTATGCTAATTGGTCTGAGGGCAGACCATCTTTTATGGAGGGGGCAGGAAGCAGTAGCCACGCTCCAGGCACGAATCAAGATGCACAGATGGAAGGAAGCAGTAGCCACGCTCCAGGCACGAACCAAGATGCACAGATGGAAGATGTTTTAGGAACCGCGGGAGGTGGTGAAGATGATGAAGAAGAGTGAAGATCTTATGTGGTAGTATTTATATATTTTTTTAATGTTATTTTAGCTTTGTTATTTTAATTTCGTTTTTGCATTATGTACTTTGGTGGCTCTAGTTTCATCATTATACTTGTTGTTGGATGCATTTCTACTTTGTGAATGTTAAATTGTGTGCTTTTCAAAACCTTTTTGGTATACCCCACTGTTTTAAAATTTTAATCATCCTTATTCTTGAGTAAGTTGAAGGAACCAAAAGGATTGCGGCGAGCTAGTTGGAAAAAATTGAGTGGTGATGATAAGAACCGGCTGTCGACACTTCAAGGTATACTTTACTTTTGCTTTTAGACTTTAGATGAATAATTTAATGGTGTGTTACAAAATTTTTAGCATAAAATTCCTTCAGATACATGTTACATTGAATCAAATTAGGACTTAACCAATTGTGAGGTACCCTTTCATTGTACACTAAAATGCGGGAGACCGACAATTTCTTTTCAACTAATTCTTATCATGCTAAATCATGCATTAATCTAATTTTTGAGAAAACTTTTGTGAAAAGGATAGAGGCAATTTTTGTTATTGAGAAAAACCACTCGGCCAAAGAAATCAAAAACCTTGTGAGGAGTGATCTGTAGTAAACCCCCTTTTGAGCCTAAATTAGGATCCATCCGAAATATAAATTTAAATACCATTGATCATATGGTAAAGAAATGGATCCTAAATTCTTTTGTTTCAAGTGAACCTAAACCAAAGTTGGTCACATAATGAATTTTGCCTATGTCTAAGTGGAGAGTTGACTGCATCAATTATGGGCAAAATGAGAAAGTTGGGGAGAAAACATCACCGTAAAAAAATAGTAGAGCTAACAAAAAGAAAAATGAAAAGAAAGCTCATGGTGGTGTGTTATCAAAAAGAAAAGAAAAAGAAAAAATGAAAGTGAAGATTGTTGAAAGAAATGAAATACTCCCTTAGAATAGGCAATCTTTAATTAAATTCTTGTGACCATGTCTTCTCTTTAACCCAAGCCACAATGCAACCCTCAAAAGACCTCTTGATTCTCAAAAAATTTCATGATTTAGTGTATGTTGTGATAAACGCATGATTTGAGTCGATGTTGATTGGATTGTTCGGATGAGTGGAAGAAAACCCTTATGATTATTCATCATCACTATGATGTGTGTGTAGTTTTGATTCAATTTTGACATGTATTGCTTGGAATTTCTTGGTAGGATTTTGTAGCCAATCATTATTTTTATTTATATTTTGTCTAAATATTGAAAGTGGGTGTAGCATAAGAGGTGTTGTATGCTTTTGAACCATTTGAATTCCATCTTCTAACACTAGTTCATGCCTTGCTTTCGTAAATTGGTTTTCTTTATTTGACTTTTGTTTAGGGACAAACAAAATGATAAGTTGGGGAGAGTTGTTAGGGACCAAATTGATACTAATTTGTATATTTTTTATTGGTCCCTTTTTAACTTTTTCTTACTAAAGTCACACATTTTTATCACAATTTAGTACGCGTTCAATTTTAGTCGTATTATTTTATTTAGAATAGATGTTTCACTTTTTCTCTAGTTTTGTAGAATTTTTGTCAAGGAATGTTCGATTGCATGAGAAGTTTTTGAAGCAACACTTAAAGATACAAGTTTGGGAAAGGAAGTGTCGGGGATGGAAAGCAAAGCAAGGAATCAGCAGGCTAAGCAGTTCGCGCCGCGACCCCCCTGCGCGCCGCGAACTGAGTGAATTCAGCCACTTGCAAATTTTATGACACTTGTCATACCTTGGAAGAAAAATATACTTTTTGTAGGGTGGCGCCCCAGAGCTATTAATGACACTTTTTCCCTTGCATGAGGGACATAATCATTATACTTTTTAACTTAGTATCTCCTAGGTTTGGATAATATCTTGGAGAGATTTTTTGGGAGATTGTTCTCTTGTTCTTAGAGTTTTGCATGCAAGAAGTTGTTCTTGGAGAATTTTCCATGGAATTAATGAAGATGATGAGTAGCTAAATTCCATCTTGGCAAGGTTGAGGTAGTAATTATCTCTTGTTATTTATGTAATATTTGTATCCTTGCATGTAACAAACTTCATCTTTGATAAGGAATAATATTTTTGCTCTTTACACTACAAAATTAGGATTGAATTATTGTTGAGAAAGATAGTTTGATTCTTGAACTAAAATATTTTTCCAAGTAGAGAATAAATTGTAGAGATAGATTTATTCACTACTTTTTCTATTGTGTTAAGCATTCAAGATTATTATATAAATAGTTAGATGGAGAGATCGTCTAAGGATTTATATAGTAACTATCACAATTTTATTTAGACATAAATATTATTGAGAGGACACTTGAATGTTATCATTGGAGTTTGAATGCATGCATTTGATATTAAGAACACATAGATAACTAGGATAATGAAACTCAATCTTGACAAGGCTTCTAAACTTTATTCTAAAACCAATTTTATTGTCCTATTTTTATTATAAGTAGAAAGAACAATTTATTCATCAACAAACAATTTGAATATCTTTGAACTTACAACAATTGAAATTATAGAACGGTGGTAGTAACACCAATCTCTGTGGATACGATATAAAAATATTTGTCGGAAATATAATTTTCAACAAATTGGCGCCGTTGTCGGGGATTGGTGTCGATATCACACGCATTGCAATAATTCATTGTTCTAAGTTCTTATTTTTATTTCTATTTTTATCACTCTTGTGTTTCACTTGGTTTGCTAGTTTTGTAGATTCTAGTGCATGCGAGAAAAAGCCACCGAGGAGTAATTTCAGTTCGACCCCGAAATTGAAAGAACAATCCGAAGGCTTAATAGCAAAACACGAAGGAGAAAGAAACTAGCCAAAGAGAGGAACCGAAGAGAAAAAGCAACAAATTCTGCACTTACTCAAATTGAAGAGGAAGTTGTAGAGACCGTCGAAAGAAGTATGAGTGACGACGTTCGTACCGAAATGTCCGCTAATAGTCCAAGGTGGACAACTCAACTTGCTCGAGGCGGAAGGAATACGGAGACGAAGACCAGAATCCTACAACTCCTTTATGCAAATCCATTCACCGGAATGGATCATGAAGATCCGTACAACCACCTCATCAAATTTTATGAGATTGCGGGTTCAACGGGAGTAGATGAAGCTAGTGAAGAAAATTTGTTCAAGCGAATGTTTCCACATTCATTGGTGGGAAAAGCAAAAGAGTGGTATCTTGATCAACCAACAAGAGTGATGACGGATTGGAATTTGTTAGAAGAAAGATTTCTAGAGAGGTATTACCCTCAATCCCGATTCATGGAAGCCAAAACGGCCATTTCGGTATTCACACAAGGAAGCCATGAGTCTCTAAATGACGCTTAGGAAAGATTCAAATCCATGTTGAGGAAATGCAAAGGTCACGGTTTTGATGATCTCACACAAATTCACATTTTTCTCAACGGACTCCAAACATCACAAAAGACACTCTTGGATGCTACCGCGGGTGGTTCTCTCATGTCAAAGAATGCGGAGGAAGCAAAGACCATCATTGATCAAATGGCACTCAACGATCGACAAAGTCAACATGACCGTAGTCCTTCACAAAGGAAAGCGGGGGTTCTTGAGTTGAATACAAATGATGCCATCCTTGCTTAAATTAAGCTACTTTTTCAACAAGTAGAATTGCTCACTCAACAAATGTCCAAGCTTCCACAACAATTGAAGGAGATTCATGGAACACAAGTTAGACATCAAGTGGCAAGTTGTGAACTTTGTCAAGGAGATCATCCAACCGGATTTTGTCCCCAGTTTCAAGAGGAAGTAAGCTATGTCAACAATCAAGGTCAAGGTTACCAAAGATATCCCCCACAACACAACAACACTTTTCAAAGGAACAACCAAGGCTACCAACAATCAAGATTCAACAACCAAAATTTTCAGCAAGAAAATCCATATCAAAGTCCAAACACACAAGTCCAACAATCTCAAGGCGGAAGTTCCAAGTTAGAAGATACGCTTGCACAATTCATACAAGCTTCCATGGCAATTCAAAAAAGCAATGAAGCAGCAATCAAAAACTTGGAGACTCAAGTAGGTCAACTTGCAAAACAATTGGCAGAACAACAAGCAAGTCCATCGTTCTCCGCCAACACTCAAACTAATCCAAGGGAGCATTGTAAAGCAATATTCACAAGAAGCAGTACAGTAGAGGATGATACAAATATCACAGCTGGAGACCAAGAGGAGAAAGTGTTGGAAGCTCAAAATGATGAGGAAAATTTTTTGTCTCAGGTCGCGCCGTGAACTGGGCACGATCAGAATTCTAAAGGTGGTGTTCAGAAGGAGTCAAAAATTAAAAACAGAAAAAGGGGGGACAAAGGCATGAGTCATGTTCCAGTTCAAAACCTACCTTATCCGCACGCACCATCAAGGAAGGATAATGCTAGGCAATATGCACGGTTTAAGGATATACTCAAGCAACTTCAAATTAGTATTCCATTTACCAAAGCGTTAGAACAAATGCCAAAGTATACAAAGTTCTTGAAAGGTATGCTCACAAAAAAGAAGAGGTATACTGAAGATGAAACAGTTTTACTTGATGCACGGTGCAGCGCTATAATTCAAAAAAACATCCCAAGGAAGGAGTCTGATCCGGGCCGAGTAGTTTTACCGGTGACCATTGGAGATACGTACATGGGAAATGGTTTGGTTGATCTAGGGTCCAGCATCAATCTAATTCCCTTATCTATTGTCAAAAGGTTAGAGAATATTGAGATGAAGTCTACAAGAATGACTCTCCAACTAGCCGACAAGTCTACCACTTCACCAAGCGGAGTTGCTCAAGATATGCTAGTCAAGGTAGACAAGTTCTTCTTTCCGGTGGATTTTGTGGTAGTAGACATGGATGAGGATCGTGATGTTCCTTTAATTCTCGGAAGGCCATTCATGAAGACAGCCCGGATGGTGATTGACATTGATGATGGTCTCATGAAAGTGAGAGTGCAAGATGAAGAAGTAACTTTTAATCTTTTTGAAGCCATGAAGCATCCTAAAGACAAGCACGATTCCTTCCGAATCGATGTAACCGAAAAGAAGGAAAAAGAAGTTGCAGCAAATTTGTGTGAATTAGAGTCTTGTGGAGAGATGACCTCTCATGAAGAGAATATTGAGGAGTTGGATGAGAAGAAGAAAGTGGAAGAATCAAAGTTAGAATTGAAAATGCTACCTCCACATTTGAAAACCCCCAAGGTTCCCGCCACCCTTAAACCCCATTTTTCACTCTTTACTTATGCTAATTGGTCTGAGGGCAGACCATTTTTTATGGAGGGGGCAGGAAGCAGTAGCCACGCTCCAGGCACGAATCAAGATGCACGGATGGAAGGAAGCAGTAGCCACGCTCCAGGCACGAACCAAGATGCACAGATGGAAGATATTTTAGGAACCGCGGGAGGTGGTGAAGATGATGAAGAAGAGTGAAGATCTTATGTGGTAGTATTTATATATTTTTTTAATGTTATTTTAGCTTTGTTATTTTAATTTCGTTTTTGCATTATGTACTTTGGTGGCTCTAGTTTCATCATTATACTTGTTGTTGGATGCATTTCTACTTTGTGAATGTTAAATTGTGTGCTTTTCAAAACCTTTTTGGTATACCCCACTGTTTTAAAATTTTAATCATCCTTATTCTTGAGTAAGTTGAAGGAACCAAAAGGATTGCGGCGAGCTAGTTGGAAAAAATTGAGTGGTGATGATAAGAACCGGCTGTCGACACTTCAAGGTACACTTTACTTTTGCTTTTAGACTTTAGATGAATAATTTAATGGTGTGTTACAAAATTTTTAGCATAAAATTCCTTGAGATACATGTTACATTGAATCAAATTAGGACTTAACCAATTGTGAGGTTCCCTTTCATTGTACACTAAAATGCGGGAGACCGACAATTTCTTTTCAACTAATTCTTATCATGCTAAATCATGCATTAATCTAATTTTTTAGAAAACTTTTGTGAAAAGGATAGAGGCAATTTTTGTTATTGAGAAAAACCACTCGGCCAAAGAAATCAAAAACCTTGTGAGGAGTGATCCGTAGTAAACCCCCTTTTGAGCCTAAATTAGGATCCATCCGAAATATAAATTTAAATACAATTGATCATATGGTAAAGAAATGGATCCTAAATTCTTTTGTTTCAAGTGAACCTAAACCAAAGTTGGTCACATAATGAATTTTGTCTATGTCTAAGTGGAGAGTTGACTGCATCAATTATGGGCAAAATGAGAAAGTTGGGGAGAAAACATCACCGTAAAAAAATAGTAGAGCTAACAAAAAGAAAAATGAAAAGAAAGCTCATGGTGGTGTGTTATCAAAAAGAAAAGAAAAAGAAAAAATGAAAGTGAAGATTGTTGAAAGAAATGAAATACTCCCTTAGAATAGGCAATCTTTAATTAAATTCTTGTGACCATGTCTTCTCTCTAACCCGAGCCACAATGCAACCCTCAAAAGACCTCTTGATTCTCAAAAATTTTCATGATTTAGTGTATGTTGTGATAAACGCATGATTTGAGTCGATGTTGATTGGATTGTTCGGATGAGTGGAAGAAAACCCTTATGATTATTCATCATCACTATGATGTGTGTGTAGTTTTGATTCAATTTTGACATGTATTGCTTGGAATTTCTTGGTAGGATTTTGTAGCCAATCATTATTTTTATTTATATTTTGTCTAAATATTGAAAGTGGGTGTAGCATAAGAGGTGTTGTATGCTTTTGAACCATTTGAATTCCATCTTCTAACACTAGTTCATGCCTTGCTTTCGTAAATTGGTTTTCTTTATTTGACTTTTGTTTAGGGACAAACAAAATGATAAGTTGGGGAGAGTTGTTAGGGACCAAATTGATACTAATTTGTATATTTTTTTATCGGTCCCTTTTTAACTTTTTCTTACTAAAGTCACACATTTTTATCACAATTTAGTACGCGTTCAATTTTAGTCGTATTATTTTATTTAGAATAGATGTTTCACTTTTTCTCTAGTTTTGTAGAATTTTTGTCAAGGAATGTTCGATTGCATGAGAAGTTTTTGAAGCAACACTTAAAGATACAAGTTTGGGAAAGGAAGTGTCGGGGATGGAAAGCAAAGCAAGGAATCAGCAGGCTAAGCAGATCGCGCCGCGACCACCCTGCGCGCCGCGAACTGAGTGAATTCAGCCACTTGCAAATTTTATGACACTTGTCATACCTTGGAAGAAAAATATACTTTTTGTAGGGTGGAGCCCCAGAGCTATTAATGACACTTTTTCCCTTGCATGAGGGACATAATCATTATACTTTTTAACTTAGTATCTCCTAGGTTTGGATAATATCTTGGAGATATTTTTTGGGAGATTTTTCTCTTGTTCTTAGAGTTTTGCATGCAAGAAGTTGTTCTTGGAGAATTTTTCATGAAATCAATGAAGATGATGAGTAGCTAAATTCCATCTTGGCAAGGTTGAGGTAGTAGTTATCTCTTGTTATTTATGTAATATTTGTATCCTTGCATGTAACAAACTTCATCTTTGATAAGGAATAATATTTTTGCTCTTTACACTACAAAATTAGGATTGAATTATTGTTGAGAAAGATAGTTTGATTCTTGAACTAAAATATTTTTCCAAGTAGAGAATAAATTGTAGAGATAGATTTATTCACTACTTTTTCTATTGTGTTAAGCATTCAAGATTATTATATAAATAGTTAGATTGAGAGATCGTCTAAGGATTTATATAGTAACTATCACAATTTTATTTAGACATAAATATTATTGAGAGGACACTTGAATGTTATCATTGGAGTTTGAATGCATGCATTTGATATTAAGAACACATAGATAACAAGGATAATGAAACTCAATCTTGACAAGGCTTCTTAACTTTATTCTAAAACCAATTTTATTGTCCTATTTTTATTATAAGTAGAAAGAACAATTTATTCATCAACAAACAATTTGAATATCTTTGATCTTACAACAATTGAAATTATAGAACGGCGGTAGTAACACCAATCTCTGTGGATACGATATAAAAATATTTGCTGGAAATATACTTTTCAACAAATTGGCGCCGTTGCCGGGGATTGGTGTCAATATTACATGCATTGCAATAATTCATTGTTCTAAGTTTTTATTTTTATTTCTATTTTTATCACTCTTGTGTTTCACTTGGTTTGCTAGTTTTGTAGATTCTAGTGCATGCGAGAAAAAGCCACCGAGGAGCAATTTCAATTCGACCCCTAAATTGAAAGAACAATCCGAAGGCTTAATAGCAAAACACGAAGGAGAAAGAAACTAGCCGAAGAGAGGAACCGAAGAGAAAAAGCAACAAATTCTGCACTTACTCAAATTGAAGAGGAAGTTGTAGAGACCGTCGAAAGAAGTATGGGTGACGACGTTCGTACCGAAATGTCCGCTAATAGTCCAAGGCGGACAGCTCAATTTGCTCGAGGCAGAAGCAATACGGAGATGAAGGCCGGAATCCTACAACTCCTTTATGCAAATCCATTCACCGGAATGGATCATGAAGATCCGTACAACCACCTCATCAAATTTTATGAGATTGCGGGTTCAACTGGAGTAGATGAAGCTAGTGAAGAAAATTTGTTCAAGCGAATGTTTCCACATTCATTGGTGGGAAAAGCAAAAGAGTGGTATCTTGATCAACCAACAAGAGTGATGACGGATTGGAATTTGTTAGAAGAAAGATTTCTAGAGAGGTATTACCCTCAATCCCGATTCATGGAAGCCAAAACGGCCATTTCGGTATTCACACAAGGAAGCCATGAGTCTCTAAATGACGCTTGGGAAAGATTCAAATCCATGTTGAGGAAATGCAAAGGTCACGGTTTTGATGATCTCACACAAATTCACATTTTTCTCAACGGACTCCAAACATCACAAAAGACACTCTTGGATGCTACCGCGGGTGGTTCTCTCATGTCAAAGAATGCGGAGGAAGCAAATACCATCATTGATCAAATGGCACTCAACGATCGACAAAGTCAACATGATCGTAGTCCTTCACAAAGGAAAGCGGGGGTTCTTGAGTTGAATACAAATGATGCCATCCTTGCTTAAAATAAGCTACTTTTTCAACAAGTAGAATTGCTCACTCAACAAATGTCCAAGCTTCCGCAATAATTGAAGGAGATTCATGGAACACAAGTTAGACATCAAGTGGCAAGTTGTGAACTTTGTCAAGGAGATCATCCAACCGGATTTTGTCCCCAGTTTCAAGAGGAAGTAAGCTATGTCAACAATCAAGGTCAAGGTTACCAAAGATATCCCCCACAACACAACAACACTTTTCAAAGGAACAACCAAGGCTACCAACAATCAAGATTCAACAACCAAAATTTTCAGCAAGAAAATCCATATCAAAGTCCAAACACACAAGTCCAACAATCACAAGGCGGAAGTTCCAAGTTAGAAGATACGCTTGCACAATTCATACAAGCTTCCATGGCAAGTCAAAAAAGCAATGAAGCAGCAATCAAAAACTTGGAGACTCAAGTAGGTCAACTTGCAAAACAATTGGCAGAACAACAAGCAAGTCCATCGTTCTCTGCCAACACTCATTCTAATCCAAGGGAGCATTGTAAAGCAATATTCACAAGAAGCAGTACAGTGGAGGAGGATACAAATATCACAGTTGGAGACCAAGAGGAGAAAGTGTTGGAAGCTCAAAATGATGAGGAAAATTTTTTGTCTCAGGTCGCGCCGCATCAGCCCTGCGCGCCGCGAACTGGGCACGATCAGAATTCTAAAGGTGGTGTTCAGAAGGAGTCAAAAATGGATCGAAGTACCTGATATATGAATGCATAACACCGACGCCTAATTCAGAATGGTTGAAAACCTAATCAAAATCCTCCTTAGCAATTGTTTCGGGATATTCGAAACCGAAAATACCTTCGTCCATATGTATTTGACGGATGCCACCCTCAGGCACATTAGATGTTCCCACATATGTTTCAAGGCACATCCTAAATCGAGGAACAAATGCTTTTCTGGGCACCTTGAAAGTTTCAGGCATCTTACCCTTGCTGACTTGTTGCGACTGCTGATCATGAACCTAAAATTCATATATAAATTCAGTAATTAATGTATAACAAGATAATCATGTAACTGTAGTAGTACTTGTTTCTTTGATGCAGCTGAATCAGTATCCCGCACAATAATTCTATCATCTTTTGATTTGGATTTTGTAGGAGTCTAAGATCATCATGTAAATAAGAAAATGTAAATGTAAGAATAACTTTCATGTCTGGATCATAAAACATTTGAGTATTAAAAGGTTCAACCTACCTCATCGTCTATACAAATGAGATTTTCCGACCATGCCACATACGCTCCTATTGCGTCTCCCACCACTGTTGCGCCTGAAATATCATCTGGTATAGGCAACAATGCACCCCCCCCTCTAACGCAATATCAATAGATACTTTCAAAAATCCAGAAGGGAGCGGTTTGTGGTGAAGTAAGTCTCCCAGAAAGTTATGCACCTTTCCCTTGCCAACCATTCAATGAGTAGGTGACGATAAATATAGCCGGCAAAGTGAAATGCCCTAAACAAATAATGATCAGTTAATGTGTCAATTAAGTAAACTGTGCTAAATTAATTTCAATGTAATATATACAATTACCTCTGGAAGCTTCTGCGGACAACCGATACTATCTTTGTCACTAGTAGCTTTACCCTCTAGAGCGCGTCTTTCCGACATGTATCTCTCCTTGTCCTTCTGTAATTCACGGATCTGCGCTTTCAATTCCTCCAAAGTATCCATCACTTCTTTATTGGTTGGATTTTTTTTCTTTGGCTGCTTATATAGTTTGGATGGAGTGACACCAAATCCCTTACTCCTCACACGCCCAGAATACTCAGGAATATTCAACACCCGACTCAGTAAGCTCCTGCAATCATCATCCTCAGCGGGAGTTATGGTCTGGGATAGAGTCTCCTGAAATATAGATAAAAACATATATAAATATATTATACACTTTTGATAAGTTACTGACAAAGATAACGTTGTACTTACACATTGTTCAAAGACTTGTTGAACTTCTTCCTGAACGACTCCATCTCGTCCCACACGGGCAACCTTCCATACAACATGGTCTGGAAGAGATGTCGCATCACTCTTCTCCTTTTCCAACTACGCATTAAGACGGATAATAAAGCATTATATCCTATTATATATACTTACTATTTTTTGTAAATATATCATATTAAAGCATTTATATGTACTTACTATTTTTTGTTCTAAGCGTGCATATCCCAAACGGCCCTTTCTGTATGGATATGCGGGATTTGATGCCCGTTGACGATTTACGCCACTAACAACCTGAAAAAACAAGTTTATCATAACTCTTGTGGAAGAAGTATATATACTATACATAGTTCATGATAAGTTGTACTTACTTCAAATTCTTTTGTTCTTCGCTTTGCGACAAACGTCTCTCATTCTTCCTCCGAAATCAAATTCGCGTACTTCATTGGACGCTCCGAGTCAACAAAGTTTCCTTCAGAATCTTTTAGAAACTTGGAGTAGGGCTAACAACTTGGAGTAGCTTCATAGGTTCGATTGGGAAGAACATTATCCTCCGGAAGCATCTCTTGAAGTAGGGCTAACAACTCTGTGAAACTTTTATCCGACCATCCATTGCCCGCCTTTAAATTGTACAACTTTAATACCGCGGACAATCTTGTGAAAGTAGTGCAACCTTTATACAACAGTTTCTCTGCATCGCTTACCAACCTCTCAAACATCTTGGAACAATCTTGAAGATCTTCTTCAAGTGCTTCTGCAATCTCTTCGACTCGATCATAATCATATGTATCCCTGCCATTGTCCTTTGAAGCACATGTCATATTATTCCGGGGTTCAACATTCTCGTTACTTATCTCACCATGTAATGTCCAACATGTGTAACTTCGATCAATTCCATGTCTCATTATATGAGATTCCAACTGAACGGCGTCAACTCGACGCCCATAACAGCATCCTAAGCAAGGACATGTGATCCTACTGGGGTCTTTGGCGTGTTCAACAGCAAACTTAACGAACTTCGATACCCCATTCTCGTACTCTTTTGACAATCGATTACCAGACATCCATTTTTTATCCATACTAATTGAGTAATCTACACTAAACTATGAAAGTTAAACAAAACAGAGAATACCTGTAAAGAAATCACTAACTTCTAAGAATGCTACGCAATAGGATGCTTGGAAACGATCACAACTTTGCTCTTCACAGGTAACCCCTATAGCAGACAAAATATAAATTTTATTAAAATCATATTAATAATTAACCAAGACAAAAATACTAGATAATCCACCAAAACAAATCATATTAAAAATACTAGATAATCCTTAAACCAAAATGACACCCTTACTAAACATTGAGAAATCCTAACTAAACATATAAAACCATAATAACATATAAAACCATATCATATAAAACCATATTCATGTTGGCTACTCTCTTAAAAAATAGGAATTTCCAAACTATATTGAACATGCAAAATATAAACTCTTGTTTGTCAATCTAAAACATACAAAATATAAACTCTCTTAAAAAATATAAACTCTCTTAAAAACATATTCAACAGAGAGACTTAACATAAAAACATATAAATCTCTTATCCACATTTTAATTATTCTTTCTTCTTTTCCATCAACAGAGAGACTTAACATAGAAACTGGTCCTTACACACACTCTACTCTAACTTTACTCTATGATTGTTATCCATAAATTATTATCATTAACAACTATTAATTAATATTTCTCACCCACTCTAATAAAACTTTGAGGACACCATACATAAACAAACAACGAAACATTGCATTTTCATGACCAAACAGTTATCACAAACAAAACTCTCTTATAAACTCTCTTAAAACATACAAAATATGTACTCTCTTAAAAAATATATACTCTTGTAGAAAACATATTCAGTTCAAATACTTAACTTGATTCTGGTTATAAACTCTCAAATATAAACTCTCATATAAACTCTCAAATAAAAACTCTCTGTTTATAAAGACTTAACTTGATTGCATTCAAATAATAAAAACATATTCAGTTCTACTTAAAGATTACAGCAACAATGGTGAAAATATACGTAAAAAAGAAAACCAGAGTAAAACTTCAAATACCGTAACAATGGCAGAAATGCAATGCAGACGAGCAAAGGATATCGAAAATGGACGGTGAACAGCGGCAAAATGCAACAGAGGAGGGCGACGGTTGGACGGCAACAGTGGGTTTATAGGGCAACGTTCTTTGTTCGCCAGAGAAAAAGAAAGAAAGAAATACGATATGACTGTTCTGTTTCTCATAAAAATTCTGGTGGGTATTTTAAATTAATTCTAACTTAACCTATAGCAGCACTTTTTAATGGCTTTAGCAGCGCTTTAAAAAGCGCTCTCAAATATCTTCTTATGTATCCCATATAGTAGCACTTTATGGAAAAAGCGCTCTCGTAGACTAGACCTACAGCAGCGCTTTAGAAAAGCGCTGTCTTTGGGCTGTCTTAGACCCCCCCCCCCTTTAGCAGCGCTTTTTGGAAGCGCTGTCTTAGGACCCCCCTTTAGCAGCGCTTTTTAAAAAGCGCTGTCTTTGGGCTGTCTTAGACCCCCCTTTTAGCATCGCTTTTTAGAAGCGCTGTCTTAGGACCCCCCATTAGCAGCGCTTTTTGAAAAAGCGCTGTCTTTGGTTATCAATTTTTTTCTTTTTTTTTAATTCCTCTTTAGCAACGCTTTTTCTAAAAGCGTTGTCTTTGTATGCGCTGCTAAATGTCAATTCTGGCGTAGTGTCACCTTATTTATCTTTTAAAAATAATAATATAATTGTTCACTAAAAAATCTTTTCTTGTTTTAAAACTATTTATAAAACCTTTCATAAATTAGGTTAACTTTTAATAATAACTATAACTTTAAATTATAATAAACCAATTCATATTTATAACCAAAAAACCCTTTTAACTCCTTTTATTCAAATAAACTAATAACCTTTATTAAATTAACCAGCCTTCATTTTATTTAGTTAATCTTTTATAATTTGTTAATCAGTAACCTTTTGTTTTATCTATTAAAAAATAAAAAAAAAATAAAAAACTTTTTATATTAATATTAAAACAATTTTCATTAAAATTAGTTAACCCTTATAAGAATAATTAACAACCTTAATAAGTTAGTTTTTTATTTAATTTTATCATAATTTCTTAGGTTTATTCTATCTTATTTATTATACCTTCTTTAAAAATAAATTAATCAACCATAGATAATCAAATCTTTTCTTAAAATAATAATCCCTTTTTTTTACCTAAATTATTGTGCTAATTATTAATTATCTTTTTAATGGCATCTTATATCTAATATTAAAACTTTCTAGGAGAATAAAATAAAAACAACCTTTTTATTATAATTAATTTCTCACATTAATTCCAATTTTCATAAATAAATCTATTTTACCTAATAAGTAAATCGTCATAACGTCTTATTCAACCTTAGACCTTAATTATATACTTAAATCCCATCTAAAATCAACTCGTCTTAAAATCAATCTCTCATTTAAAATCGACCAATTAAAATCAACTCACAGCGTAAAATACAATCTAATCGTGCACCCCACTTCACGATTCACTCCCACACACTTCAGCGCTTTCATGCGTGTGTGTATGCTTTATTTATTTGCCCTTTATTATTCCGCAATTTACTTCACGAGCAATTTACATTATCAATTTATATTTCTGCATCGCATCCGTCCAAAGGAAAAACCTACACATGATTCAACAATTGTGTGTAGTGCACATCATTTGCATCATTCCCCTCATGATCCTTGATCCCATTCAAGTCGATCTTTTAGGAAAGATCCTACCCCATAGGAGGACCTTTGTCTTTACCTTACAACATAGAGAAAAAAAACAATCAACTCAAAACAACCAATATTCAAACACATTAGAGAAAGATGCCAAATTATCTTAAGCGAGATAGAATCTCCACCCCACAACAATACAATCAACACGTAGAAACTTTGCCTTAAGAGAGATAGAGGCGTACATCGTCGATCTATATCCGAGTACTTGAGCCCTTCTCTTAAGACGATGCAAAGACTATTTTCCTGCAACTCGTGGCGGTTAAATCTCCCTTAAAATGACAATGTATGTCTTCTCCTAAAATCAATCAATCAACTACCCTAAACCCGTAGGAACTTTGACCACAGTCAAAGAACTTCTCAAACCCTTTAGGGGAACTACAAATACTCTGATTCCACTCCCGTAAGGATATGTAGGCATAAGATGCAATATCCTATCGAGTATACTTAGAAATAAACCCCTAGGTCTTTTAAACCTTAAGCAGATAACACATAGCAATAAACAAACATAAAATAAGAGGTTCCTGTAGAGTACTACAGAAACTTAGGATGCTAGTACCTTCCCTAAGTTTAACCAACCCCCGAACCTATAACTCTATAAACCTTGCATTTGCATTGCATTGTGGGAATTTCGATCTTTATCCTTTCCTTTGGACAAATCAAAGTTCGGTTGCAAATTGAATTAAAGATTCAAACTAATCGATAGTTTGGTATCCAAATTTCACCGCGACACCTACCAATGAGGACCAGCAACCCCGTGTACAACGTGCACACTGCCATTACCAGCAATATTACCGTTCTCACCCGCAGCTCCTCCCCCCGAAGGTACAACAACAACAGTAGGAACACCCTGAGGAATAGATCCACCAACCGGAGGATGAACAACACCGGCTCCTCCATGCAAAATACCGTCTTCATCAACCCGTGCTATCAACGGCTTGACCAACATTCTCAACTGTTCCTGTCCACTAGTAACATTCTACATCAGTTCCATGAATTGGGCCATGCGTGCCCTGACCTCCTGCAATTCTGCCTGAACCTGATCCATCATCTTCTGCTGATTCCCTCGAGTAGAATACCTGTGGAAACTGAACTCTTCAATCCTGAACTGAAGAAAACCAAGCAGAGATAAGAACACAAGGCCACCAAGAACAACCTGTAATGCAAATGAGAATGCAAGATGTAAAATGAAAACATGTATGTATGCATAAGGAGATCTTCCCCCTTGATTCTGGTTTCAATAAACAAGAGCAACAAAGATGGATAAGAACACCATAATAAATCTTCTCATATATCACGTAAAGCTGAAACAATACAACCAAATGAGAAATATCTGTATACAAAGAGGTATTGATCTCATCCAACATCTCTGGTGATGATCAAGATACAAAATCAAATGAAACTACAAAAGATAAAACTCCTAGTAGCCATGACCTCTACGCCACTCCTGAGACTCCTCAAGCATCTCCTTCGTATCTGAATGGTCTGGCCTCTCCATTAACTCTCGGATAAGGACATCCCTCTTGCGTATCACATCCCAGAGATAATGACAATGATCTTCCCAAGCATCTTCGCCGAAGGCATCCACAAGCATGGGTTTCTTCACCTCTGCCCGAATCTTGAACTCTTCAAGTGCTGACAAAGTCTCTTGGTATTTCTGCTCAATCGTACTTCTGCAGAATGTTTCTAACAACACCTCTCTCTCCTTAGCCTTGAACTATGCTTTCAGCTTATCAACCTGACCACAAAGTTGATCTTCCCTATTCTTATTGGCAGTCAAGGTAGCATTCCATTGCTCATTGAATTTGGATATCTTCAGATAGGCTCTATCTAAATCCTCCTTATTACTCCTGATAACATCACAAGTGCTTTTTAGATCAAGACCGACTTGCTTTCGTGCTTGTACCTGATCAGCTAGTTCTTCCTTCAACTTAGTCAACAGCTCTGCATTTGTCTTGGCCAAATACACAGTTTCACCCTTATCGTGCTTCAGCTAACTGATTTCCTGCTTCAACTCTTCATTCTCTTTGCGCAGCTCTTCCTTCTCTCCCTAAAGCTTGGTATATCTCAGGATATCGACGGTTGCAGGCGGCTCGATGACTAAGGGATACAATGGTGCTTCAACAAGAAACGGTAATAGTACCTCTTCAACCCTCTTCTGAATCCAATCCGAGTATGGATCATAGGCTCTACAATCTCCTTTGCCTAAATAAAGCTTTTCCTTCTGGTGGATCTTACCCCAAGCATCCACGAATCGGGCCGAGATGCAAGAATCAGCTACACCTGTGAAGTACAGAGATTCCTGCACTTCCTCTTCTTTCGGAGGTCCTTTCAAAGAATACCCGAACTGTCTTACAACAAGAGAAGGATTATAATTGATACCGCCATTCCTCCCTATCAAAGGCACATTAGGAAAGCTACTACAACTGAAGATAAGCTTACGACCCAGCAAGTCTCAATTGAACCAGACAATATTCTTCTCCGTTAAACCCATAAGCCTCTTCGACCATTCATATGAGTTCGCGAAATCCACAAAAGCTCCAGAGCGAGGAAGGTGATCAACAAACCACTTATGCAACAGCGGTGCGCAATAAGAAACCATCTTTCCTCTTCTTTTCTTGTTCTTGTAATGCACTGAATGATACAAGTCTCCTAGAAGAGTAGGTACGGGGTTCTTGGAAGCGAAGATATGAAAAGCATCAAAATCCACAAAGTCCGGTACATTGGGAAACAACACAATGCCATAGACACACAAAGCCAAGATAGCACTGAAAACCAACCAACAACCTTTGTCAGCATACTCTCGGGCTTTGTCGACCAGGAACGGTAAAGTAAACCCGAAAACTCCGTTTCTACTAATAACATGACCTACCAAGTCAGAGGCGCTCAAATAAAGAGCGGCAGACAACTTCTCGAGATTAGGTTTTTCTTCGGAGCTGAAGAAAGGCACTTTGTTCAGAATCGGAACACCTAAGATGTAAGCAAATTCCTCCAAAGTCGGAACCAACACATAGTCTGGAAATGTGAAGCATCTCAGTGGAGGATCATAAAACTGCAACAGGGTATGAATAGCTCCATGCTCATAAGTCATAAGCTTACGGACAAACTTTAGAATTCCACCATACTGTTCTCTGAAAGCTGCAAGAACACCAGGATCAGCCATGGAAATCAGACCAAATAAAGGTCCCAACTCAGGTGCCAGAAACTTGTACACAACAATCCTCTTCCTGCTAACTTCCATCTCTGAAGAAGACCAGTACCAGAATCAAGGGAAAAGACGAGAACCTGTAACACACATAAACATGCAATGTTAAATGCAGAATGATTATGCAAATGCACACATAGGATCAAGGTATCCAATGCTCAAATTCGCTGATGTGCCGTTGACTGAATTCAACCAGAGCTCCGCTCTAATCAGAACACAGAGATAACACACTGGATAGAACCCTCAGAATCAAAATTTTGCACTGATGAGAAAACCAGGGTTGGTTGAAGGCCAGGTTTCCTGCAAAAACCCATCCCTCTCACATGTGGGCTCTAGTCTTGAAAGGTACGACATCCTATACGGGTGGTCAACATCACAGACTTTCAAGAAACGATGATACGTTCACCATTTCTGGTTTGGCATCATAGTCTAACGAAGCGGCCTCACTTAGCTGACTCCCCAAATGAACGGTCTCTAGAGTCGACAGTCCCTCTAAGCCAATATTCCCTCAATTGCACCAGACGTGCAGAATAGAATATTTCCAAAGAAAAACCTCGTCTGAATGTGAATTTCACGCTAGCTATTGCACAACCAAACGCCACACAAGCTCCTGCTAATCTCCACTCAAATCATATGTGTATACTCAAGCCCAGGTCCGATTTATCTCTCGGTGGAACAACCCAACCCACAGCGCAGTAGCAACAAGAATGCAAAATGCAATAATATACAACAGATAATGTACATAAAGCAAAAACTGCACAAAAGTAAACACCCAAAAACGCAACTAGACAAGCGCTAGGAGTGACTCGCATAGGGAACTACCACATTCCCCAGCAGAGTCGCCAGCTGTCGCAACTGCAAAAAACACCCGGCGGAAAACAGAAGAGTCGCCACCTTTCGTTATTTATCCCACAGAGAGGGAAAGGAAACAATCGGAAAAACCTGACGAAAAAGGGGAAGACAAGGTCATCGCAACCAAGTCGTGGATTCGGGAGTCGGTTACGCAAGGGGAAGGTATTAGCACCCCTCACGTCCGTCGTACTCGACGGGATCCACGCTTGTTGTCTATCTAAGGGCGTGTTTAAACTATCTATGCTACAGGCTTCAGGACAAAAAGAAAAGAAAAGAGACTCGGCAGAGCATCGCCGCTCTGTGCCTACATAATCCCTCGCGCAATGGGAAAGTCAGAGTCAATGTAGTTCGGCTAACTACGGGAGAGAAGGGGGGAAGGTTTATCGCCAAGACATCGCGTCTTGTGCCTACGTACTTTCATCTGGTATGAAAGATCAGAGCAAACGTAGTTCGGGCTGACACGAAACCTCCATTCCAGCATTTAGGGACAAAGCCTGTTTGCGGTAGAACCAAAGCTTAACAACACTCTTTTCTGAAAAAAAGAAGTTTCCGATTAATCCCGAAGGAAAAGGGTTTGAATTTTGTTTTGAGTTTTTTAGTGAAGTGAATTAATTCGGTTTGTGATTCACGTTGCACTAAAGACTATGACATGGAGGCGAATGCATCGTATATCGCCCCCAAACGGGACGTATACTAAACACTCTAGATAAGTGAGAGGAGACCCCTCACTCATCATTCCCCATGTAGCTTAAGGCTCGTAGCGCGCAACGTTTATCGCATTTATTAGATGAATTCAAATTGTTTTGAGATGAGAAGACAGACGCACGGAAGGTCTAAGGGAAGCTCGACCCTAACGTTGTCATGCAATGTGGTCCTAAAGTTTGGATAACAAGGGGAAACTTCTACCCTAATGTTAGCATACTTGGATTGAGCACCTAATGTCTCTCCTACTCCCATCCTAAACGGAGGGACTAGGAATCCTATGGGGATCATGGCAAAAAGCACAAGAAAAACAAAGGAAGGATCAATCACAAGTAGAAAATGCAAACATGAAAATGCACACTTAGAATGGTGGGAGGGAGGAAAAATGTGTGGGGCAGCAGCCGCCACAAGCGTGTCTCGACCTCAACAGCGATGCAAGAATGATGCAAACACGTGGAGAAAAACAAGAGATGAAAGCAAATAAACATGCAAACAAATGCCCAACTCGATCCACATACACAAGCGTGCAACCGAGTGGAAAATGAACATACATTTCAAAAAAATCATGATTAATCAACCACAAACAGTGACAAATATCCAAAACATCTCAATCCTAATGCATCACACTGATCTATGATGATTCAAATAGAAACGGTATGCAAACAAGCAAGCAAAATAACAAATATGACATTCTGGCACAGGGTTAATCGGTTAACCCCTGGGGTTAATCGGTTAACACCTTAAAAAATTCAGAAAATCTAAAATTTTGAACAGGTTAATCAGTTAACCATATGCGTTAACCGATTAACACTGTTAACGTTTGAAAATTTTTTGAAAATTTGAAATGGTTAACCGGTTAACCATATAGGTTAACCAATTAACATTGCACCAGAAGCTAAAAACAGCAGCAGAAAATCACTTCTAGCACCAAAATAGCTTATCCAAGGTTCCAACAGATCAACTTATCAATTAAGCACGAAATTAACAACAGAAAACTGAGATCCAACAACATGGATACACAATTACACAGCCATATCACAAATTTCACGAATCGAAATCAACAAAATTCAATCGAATATGAAGATTAACATGATAAGCTCAAAAATTAAATCGGATCGAGAATTCCAATCTTAGAAGCGGAGATTTGCTTTGGTAAATGTTGATCAACTGAATTTGAGCAGATCAAATGCTAGAAATCCGGAAAACTTCAAGATCCACAATAATTGTTGTTGTATGAATGAAGATCCACCAAATTTGAGTCAAAAAGCTTCAAATAATCATTTCTAGATCCAACTCCAGATTCAGATCCAAGCTTGCACGAAAATTGAAGATGAGAATTGATCCAATGATGATGGTAAGTGGAGGACTATGCTCAAGAATCCATTGATTCCAATGAAGAATCAAGAATTCCAATGAAAAAGAGCTTTGAGTGAGGTTTTGGAAATGGAGAAGTTGAGAGAATTTGAGAGAATTCTAATCAATTCTGAAAAATGAATGTGAGAAATGAAAATTTGATGCTTTGGTTTGGAGTAAATCACCTAAATACCATCTAGGTTTGGATCCCAAAGCAAGGTTTGGAAATTGGATTGGAAAACTTGGCTTGGAATGAGGAATGGGATTTTGGAGGGAAATCTAAAATTTAAAGATGTTCTAGATCCTTCTCAAGTGAAAATTTGAATTCCAAGGTGATTAAAATTGGACCCCAAGTGCAATTGGCTTGCAAAATCACGTACAGGGCAAAATCTGCTATGGTTAAGCGATTAACCATATGCGTTAATTGGTTAACACTGTTAAAAATCCAAATCTGGGCTAATTTTCCTTTGGTTAATCGATTAACCATATAGGTTAACCGATTAACACCTTCAAATTTTGAATTTTGGCGCCTTTTGGAGGGAAATATGTCCATTTGCCATGTTTCAACTGTCTGGAGCTCTGTTTAGCTGCTGAACCTCATTTTTGAACGTTATCACTGTGAAAATGCTTGTTATGAGCCTGAGTGCTGATCCTGCTCTAAGATTAACCTGCAAAATAAATTCGGTCGCCTGACTGCTGGGCAAAATAAATGCCCGAGCTTCTGATGCTCGTTGTTTGTTGTTCAGTCTTTTGCTCCGAAATGAACCTGAGCCACATGAACGCCTTGATCCCATGCCTCGAGGACGAATGCTATGCAATGCAAAAATGCAAAATGCAAAGAAACAAAAGCCAGTTACGGTTAAAACGAAAGGCAAATTTTGGGGTGCTACAATCATCATTTATTCCCCTTGGGATTTCACAAGAAAGAGATTAAATTTTATTATTGATAGTTTGGAAACAATATGCTTGAAGTTTCATATTATTTCACCATGAGGGATTCACCATTTCAAACCCATTAAATCTGACTCATGCAATTTAAATTGACATAAATTTTGGGATTACAGACTCGCGTTACACAAAAGTTGAATTCACAAGATCATTTTTGTGGTAAATTCTTATTCGAAGCGGAGAAAATGTGTTTTGGGTCTGTTGATTTGATTGATTCAAAGTTGTCTCAAGATAAACACTCTTTAGCATGATAGTGGGATCTTTTAGTTGTAGGCATTCAAGGCTCGTTTCAAGTTTTGTGCTTTGGTTAGTTCTTTCATATAACCAAACTACTTTACATTATTTGTTAATTCCATTCCAATCTCACGTATTGGCATTGTCTACTCGACCCGACTGCATATTTTGGCTCTTGAATTTTCCTACAACCAAATAGAAATTTTCATCATCAATCGTGATTGTCACAAGGAATAAAATAACATTTACATTCATAACACGCAAACAAAGCCATGACAAGCAGTGGGATTCCCAACTCACTTTGCCAGAAAAAGGATGCGACGAAGTTCTCCCAAACCAACAACATCTACACAAAATAGGGAATAAAGTTGTCCAAACCCAAAATACTCTCAAGCTATGAATCTTCTGTAACATACAGCAGTAGTGAAGGTGATATCTAGATCAAGACTCCTGGAGGAATTGCAGAGTTGGTCCCTTCAACAATAGTAAATACCCGAAAAGGTTGGAATGCTCAATTAAACCTTGCAATAAGAGAACTGCCTATTTCTCAAGCCAGTGAATATGTCAACTGCGTACTCTAACCATCATTGTTGAAAAGATGTGGTACTTGTCAGAACAATTTAGATATTAAGAGCGCACAACGTCGAAGTCTGATTATATAGATTCTCAATATTGGAAAATATTTAGCGTCACCATCAAATGATCAAACCAACAATCATCTGCAACTGAGTCAAGCACGGGTTACCTGGTCACTAAGAGCCCACTCGTTCCATTTTAGTAAAGCCCTGATGAAGAAAACCTAAGATCCTTAAGGACCTGTCTCTTTTTTCCTTCGCATTTAGATGACCGGCTTCGAATTCCGATTAAGTTCTAATTCCCTCGTATTTCCCACAATCAAAACATGATCCAAAAATCAAGAAAGAGCTATTAATTCAAAACCACATGTTCAAAGTAACATCATTTGGTTTTCGAAACAGTTGGCAAGTTGAGAAAGGAGATTTCTTCAATTCATTTCAATCATATCAAAACAAAGCAGATACATTAATCACAACCCCAACAGGCCTCAAACATGTTTCACGCCAATTTAATTTATTCCCTGAAATGAGTAATGCAATCCACAACGATACCAAAAAGGATCAAACATAGCAAGTCGAGAAAGGGAATTCATAAATTGTACGATCATAAACTTCAAACACAATAAAACACCTTTATCAAGTTTCCAAAATAGTCTTAACATGTTAAGTCGAAAACAAAACTTTTTTTCACCTGCCATAACGTGATTGATTTCCTTCCAAAAGCAAATCAGGAGCATTCATCATCAGCATTCATTTTTAAAATCCGAGAATTAATCCAAGGAGACTATAAATAGGATTCATATTCAGAACAATAAGGAGGGATTAAAACATACGCATAGAGGAAAATGAAAAAGACAGAGCGAGAGAAAACCCTGAAAGAATCGTCATCATCCTCTTCTCCAACTTGCTTCGATATCACTCACATCTCGCACCGAATCCGTAACATAGCAATGAACGTGGAGAAGAAATTAAAAGGACCAGAGCAGCATCGAGATCATCAATCTTCGCCATTCAACCTCCGGCCATGACTCAGACAAAAGCTTGACTCATCCGACGCCCTTGTCAGGTTCCAAGTTCCCTCTTTCCCAACTCCATGTTATCATTGATTGACATTCGCTTGAAGTTCTGTTCATGGAGATCTTGTTTTGTTAATTTTATTTTGATTGATTTTCTTTTGGGAGAGTCGAGGTTGCAAAGAAGAGGGTAGTGTCAGCAACGTGATGGTTCTATTTTAGATCTGATGATGAATCCCTTCTTATCATCGCTGGGTGTTAAGGTCGGGTCGGGCGGGTAAGTGGACCCGGCCCATCATTTTTTTTATTCTCTCGGGCTCCACTTATAAGCCCACAGCTTGTTTATTTTTTTATTAACTCCATTTTAGATTTTGTTTTTTCTAATTTCTAATTAACTTAACTCTAATTATAATACAAGTTAATCAAGCTTAATCTACCTAATAATTTGATTCTCGATCCTTTAGTTAAAATTCAGTTTTTTTATTCTCAATATAATTTAGTTTTTTTTATTCTCAATATAATTTAGGTTTAAGTTGCTTTTTTTACGATCGAATTTCGGGCGTAAACTGGTTTGTTATAATCAATATCCGAGAATATTGGTTTAATGCTCGTGTGTGACGATTAGTTCTACAATCTCGATGGTATGTCTGCCCATTGCCCATAATACTCCTTACCCTATAGCCAACTGTATGATAACAACAGATAACTCTCACTTTCTGGTCCAATTTTCAAATCATGACTTTTTCCACCTAAGCTTTCCTCCTGCTTATATACAAATCATCTTGCTGTAACCTTTGTTTGGCGTTGTACGCTTGGCATAAGGTGGTTATACCACGCACCTCACATATTTAAATCCTGATCGGATGCTCATTTGCTTCTTTATATTCCCTCTTAACATTTTCATGTCGCGTCCAAGGGAAGAACCTGTATATGAATTCATAATTTGTATACATTGCATTATTATTTGCATTATCTTTCCCCTCGTTTGATCTTTGACTTGTCAAGTTGATCAGCTTAGGATTTAATCTTTATACCTTGAGATAGGATAGAATTCCTTGGTATCTTTCAACTTAAGCAAACCTATAATATAACTTATATTCTTCCCACAAGAGAATTAGACGTGATTCATCTACGTAGTCACGATGTAATTCTCCTAACCCATAACATAATCGAGACATGCAAAATCTTTTCCGCTTGAGAGAGGTATGTGGCATACTCGTCGATAAATCTATGTTTTGAGCCCTTCTCTCAATATGACGCAAAGACCATCTCCAACAAGTTGTTGTGGTCAAGTCGAGTATTCTCCCTTAAGATGATGAATCGTCTCTTCTCCTAGAATCAATCAACAAACCTTTTTCCCTATGGAACCTTGACCACAGTTAAGAAGTTCCTCAATCCCTTTTAGGGGAACTACGAATACTCTGATTCCACTCTCGTCAGGATACGTAGGTATAAGATGCGATTTCTTGGCGAGTATACTTAGAAATAAACCCCTAGGCCTCTTACCCTTAGAAAACAACAATAACACGGATAAAACAAGAGGTTCCTATAGAGTACTACAGATGCTTAGGATGCTAACACCTTCTCTAGGTATAACCGACCTCCGAACCTTAGATTCTCTAACTTTGCATTGCATCGCATACTCATGGGTTATTCGATCTTTTTTCCCTTCCCTTGGACAAATTAAAGACCGGTGGTGAATAATGATTTGTGATTCAAGTTAATAAATAGTTTGGTATCCGATTTAACACTTATCACGACGACTGTGCATTTGAGTAGAAGATTTTGCATCAAAAGTTCCTACTATATAGTTAGGATTCACATGCTAATACCAATCATATATTTATTTTGGTGACAATATTGATAGTCATGTTATGGCGTTAGGGTTTGTGTTGACATAATTTAAGCCTTGGTATATAGAATTCTGTTAGCGATAAAATGATGTAGTGATAATGAAAAACAAATTTTTGTTCGATGAAAGTGTTCAATGAAACAAAAAAAATTGATTTATAGCGGAAGTGTATTATTTCAAAAAAATAAAAATAAAAAACTTAAATATACTTTTGATCTCTTTATTTGAAGTTTTTTTAATTTTTTAATCTTCTATTAAAAAATCAACTTTTTTGGTCATTCTATTTAATATTTCCTAAGTTTTTTTTGTCTCACTCATATTTGCAGTTGGCACATTTTTTATGACGTGGAACTTCATATTTGTTGTTTCCAAGATTGCCATGTTGTTGAACGGTGCTTAATTAAGCAACGGTTCTTCAACTGTTCTTATATTAAAATATTAATTTTATAATATAAAAATTATAATTTAATATAAAATTTTATTTATCATTTTAATTATCATATGAAAATTATAATTACAATATTAAAATATTGATTTTATAATATGAAAACTATATTTTAATTATAAGTTTAAATTATAAGTTTAATTTGAATTTTATTTATTTATTTTTATTTATTTTAATTTTTAATTTTAATTTTATTTTTATTTTATATCAAATTTAATTGAAAACACTAAAATTAACTAAGGAGAGATTGAAATATTTTTTAAAATTTAATCTAATTTTTTTTAAGTTTATATAGTAGAATGAAATATTTTTCCTTAAAACAACACTATATACCGGTTGGACTATACAGTAGATTGAAATAATTTTCTGTAAAAAAATTAAAATTATTATTTTAAGTGATATAAAATTTAATATGAATAAAATATTAACATATAAAGTAAACTTGTGGGATCCAATATGAGTTCTTCAGAATTGCACCATTGGAGTGAAAAATTAGTTGAGTTGCTTCAAGCTGACGTGGCTTAATAGGTCCCACAAAGAACCCAAAAATGAGTTCACAGTTGGAGATGCTCTGAGTGCCATGTTGGTAAACCCACTCTAAGAACTCCCATTGGAGTTGGTCTTAGTTGACAGATCCTATCTGATGCCACATCACAAAATTTTGAAAGAATAATAAAAAAAATTGAATTAATATTTTTATAAAAATTTTAGATAATGAATTAATTATAGAAATTGGAATAATTATTGAATAATAATATACAAAATAAAATATTTGGCCATAGATAATCATATAAAAAATATAATCTTGGCCATAGAGGGATTTTACCCGTCTCTCTCAATGGTTATAGTTAGGGCAGTTCATGGATGTGAGTCGACCCACAAATTCGCCAATCCAAACCGAACCAATCCATAAGTGATATGAATTCATCCATTTATTGATATATTCAACCCAACCTATAACAACATGTATAATTTTGGTTCGGGAATAGGGTTTGAGTTTTGCAACCCGCGGACCCATTGATGCAACTTTAATAATTTCTTATTATTTTAAATAAAAATATAAAATTAATATCTCACTAATAATCATAAGTTTTTTTAAAAAAATTTATTCTTCACCAATAATACTACTAAACAAATGAGTTTATATAATTTTAAGATTAAATATTGTTTATTATTTTCTTTTCTATCATTTCCAATTTATGTATTTTTATGAAAAAAATAACGTGTCTTGTTGAATCTTATACTATTATCAAGTGTTATGTCGTGTTGATGAATTTTATTAGATATTATTTGATGCGTTTCATCAAATTTGAGTGTTATAAATGAGTATGATTGTATTGAATTGTTTTACCTTTTTTTTTTAAACGGACAAAAAGAATCATAAGAAAAATATTTTTTATTTGGAACGAAACCTGCGAACCCAACCCAATCCAATCCATAAATGAAAGGGTCGATTTTGACAACGAAATTGTGGGTTGGACGAAGGCATGTTTGGTGCGCAAGATATGATAGAGACATGATAGAATATAAAGTAGGATAATGATAGAATATGATATAGATAGGATAAGACTTATCATATCATGTGTTTGTTTCAAACAAGATACCAAATATAATAACATTATATATTTTATCCTGAATATAAGTTGGGTTAGAATCCGACAGGAAAGGATGAGAAAAATTAAATATAATTTAAAATAAAAAATTATAATGTTATTATAATAACATTATATTTTCTCATCCTATCCTGTCAGATTCTAACCCTACTTATATTCAGGATAAAATTTGAACTAGTGAGACAGGATAGGATAAGTTTCAAGATAAGTTTATCATATTTTATTGTGTCATCAAATACTAGATTGAGATACGATATGATACAAATATCCTATTATGTCTCTTATCCTGCGCAACAAACAGATCCTTAAAGTTTGAACGGGTTGGATAACATGTTAGGACAAATTTGATCAAACCCAATCTGTATACACCCCCTTAAGGGTTTGATATTCTTGCTAACTGAATTGCAGCACAAACTATTAATTTTATCCCCCGAGTTTTATACTTATCGAATTTTTTCTATCAAATTTTTTCAATGGCTTTTTATAAGTCATGTGTACGAACAGAGGCACGAGACTCGAATTCCTTAGTTGTATATAAACTCTTCTCCCTCAATTTTCTTATAATTAATTAAGTTTATGGCTCTTAATTCATCTCTGTTAACCAAGCATTGAATTGACATTCTTTTATACAAACAAGAAATGCTATTAATAGAAGTATTTAAATTGTATTCATTTGACAGTATGATACTATGATGTTACATAAATTTATTAAGTGATGAAAACTTTGTTTTATTTTATAATTCCATTTTTCTTTATTTAAGGGATAATAACTATTTAAACTATATAATTAGTATGCCAACTATATTGAATGAAAGTAACTCATATTTCAAAAACTTATTTTCATCTTTATGAAAATTCTCTCTATATTTTTACATTTATAGCAAAGGTTAAGAGACAGTAAAACACACACGAATAACCCTTAATTTGTCTCAAAACTCACTAAACTCCAAAAAAAACTCTAACCGATGTTCTTCCTCAACCATTCAAAAAACTCCACACGATGTTCTTCCTCAACCATTCAAGTTTCTTATCCAAACAAACTTTTCACTGCATTCTACTTTATTTGTTGCAAAGCTTCTAACTTCATTCAAGTTTCTCTTCCACAACTTAGTTTTAGAAAGTTTTTCAAAAATCATTCCTTTTTGGTGTTTTGATTGATTTTTAGGAAAAATAAGTTGTTTAAGTTACATTAGGTAGTGTGTTTCCAAAATAAGTATCCTAAATGGATACACATTGAAACTTTTTTGGATTTTAGGGCTGCAATGGTGTTTATGCCATTTTAGGAAAATCACAGCTTTGTTTAGAGATGCATCTATGAATTTTCTCTACGCTATTTTCGAAGAAGTATCTTCAGATTTGTGTCAAGCTAAAATTTGGTTGAACATAGGATGTGACAATATGGTTTTATCACAGGTGCAATGACTGAAAACAACCCTGGAATAATTAGGCTTAACCGTGTGTCCCAAAGATAACTCGTTTAATAGTTTGTATTGTCGAGGTTTCCAAGAATCTGGTTCATTTCACATAGCCATCCATATTCAACCTCTACTTCATGGGGCCACGAGTCCCCAGATGATGTAGCACCTGAAGGAACCTGTTGTCGATACCCCTTCAGAGAGTTATCCAGAAGGCCCATTTAACACCTCATGACTTCATCTTTATGCATACCATGTTGCTAAGCATTTCATGGAATGAGAGGTATATTTATTTTTGTTTGCAATTCATATGTTATAAACTAATTAATTGATATTGATGGTGATATCTTATTTACATGAGTGTTCATGTTTGAAATTGATAAACCACGATAAGAAGATATTAGAGTTGGCACAATCCACATCTAATTAGTTCCTGGATGTTATCAGTTACTCTCGTCTTGCTGGTTTATGTATTGCTGCGTACATGACCATAAACCATGGCATGGAGGCACATTGGCAGAGATATGGAATTCAAATACGACGTCTTTCCGCCTACCTATAGGCAAGATAAATACAACCATGGATGAATTATCATGCCTCATACATCTTTCCATCAGGGGAAAGTTATTGGGCCACGAAATGGTCAGTCGACAAAAAGTCATCGAGATGATGGTAGCTGACATTAGAGGTGCTCATGCTAGATTTAGTTTTTTGGAACAACTTTATAATAAACATTTGTCTTGGGTTGAGGATGCCGAAGGTGATGATCTGCAGGTTAACTACCATCACACTTGTGCATTAAGGTGTTGCCTCTTGTTCTTGGTTATCATGTTCATTTTTGTGGACAAAAGTGCAACTTGTGTCGATATGGTCTACCTTAATTGCTTCACCGATCTAACGGAGATTCACGAGTACAATTGGGGGGTTGCTTGTTTGGTTTACCTATACTCAAATTTGGGCGAGAGTTTTCTTTGAAATACAAAGCAAATGACAGAGAGCTTCACACTGCTTATGGTAATTTATCGTTAATAGTATTTTCATAATTCATTTGTTACACTTATTATTAATGATCTAACCTTTGGATCAGAATGTGGATGGTAACATTTTTGCAGCAACAACGGTCAAAAAGAGCGGAAGGAGGTGTACCTGCAGATACTCTGATGCTTAAGTCAGTTGAGTGAAAAAGTAACAAGAGAGAATAGAGAATAAAATAGTGCAGAATACCTGACCCTCATGCAGAGGAGGGTATTTATAGAGAGCCCCTAACGTTGGATCAACGATCTCCGTTATGGGACGGGTGTTCAGGCCCATAAGGGATGACTGTTAGGATTCTTATGTAGAGGTAGGGATGAGTAGCTCATACTCATCATCTTGGGTCAACTACTTCACCTTCCCTAGATAGTGGGATAATGGATGGACTTGCCTATTACGTAAGGTAGGCTGATTCCACGAGATGCACGGGCTAAGTAAGTGGGTGGACTTGCCCATTACGTAGGAAAATTTCTTTTACTAGCCCTAAGGGATTGGGCTAGCACTTTGGGTCGTCCTCGACGCAGGTCTAGATTGGGCTATGCTCGATGTTGGGTCGGCCATAGGCCTAGCACAGAATAGGATCCCCACAAGTCGTCGCCCCTAAGAATGGGGTCAATGACTTAGTGTAAGTTCGTGTGTTGAGGAGGAACAAGGGACTACATACAAGGAGAACCTTTACGGGTACGAGGTTTTGCTCGTAATATTGTCGAGTTTCGCTCCCGGGGAAGAAATGTCACGCATGGTCTGATGTCAAGGACTTAACCTGCATTCGTATTGTGCGTTAGATTTCTGCTCGCGAGTTGTCGAGCTGCTCATGAATTTGCTTTGAAATTTCCCTGAGGTTGTGCTCATGAATGGATGCGAAGGTTCATCGAGGCTATGCTCGCGAATGGGTGTGAAGGTTCGTCGAGGCTATGCTCGCGAATGGGTGCGAGGATTCGTCGCTTATGTCCCCCAACAGGTGCCCTACATCTTGAATTCTAATAGGTTGATGTGACTTTAAGAGGCAAAAGTGTCGTCTCCTCGAGCCACATGATGGGACTTGAAAGGACAAATGTTACGCCTCTTTGCACCATGTGTCAAAGTCATTAAATACTAGTGGGTAGAGGTACTCAAAAGCTATGCGGCTGCACACTTACCCACGCCACGAAGATGAATTATAAATAGGTAGAAGCAGGGTCATTTGCTCATTTTTCTTTCATTCTCCTATCAACTTCCCTTATAGCCTCAGATTGTCTCTCTTCCATCCACCATCGTCGCCGCCGCCGCCACAAGCTTTCTTCCAGTCACTTCAACTATTCTTCAAACTAAGTAAGTATTTTTCATCTGATTCTCAATTTTCCTACTGGATTTAGAACATATATTAGTTCCATAATGTAGGTTGTTCTAAGAAGCATTTTGGGTTTCGGCGGGTGTTGGTGTTTGGTGGTGGCTAGGCTAATTCCAAACACCAACAGTAGGTGAGTAGTAGGCTAGAAAAGTTAGTCTTTGAGTAGAAAATAGCCCCAACGCCGCTGTTCAGGTGGTGAATATTGACTTGTACTGGTGGAGCTTGAGTTTTTCGATGAAGATCTTGTGTCGAAGAGGGTCTTCCTCGTGAAACTCACGAGTTTCTGACAAAACTTCACGTCGAGGAGGCTCTTCCTCATGATGCTTATGAGTTTTCTGATGAATACCCGTGTATTTTCTAATGAATCCTTGCACCGAGAAGGATCTTCCTCACGACGTTCGTGGACTTTAGGATGAATGCTCACTTATGTTTTGATGAGTTCTTGCACTGAGGAAGATGTTTCTTGTAGTGCTCATGAGCTTTATGATGAGTGTTGTTTGTTTTTCGATGAATCCTTGTGTCGAAGAGGATTTCCTCGTGATCTTCGATCGGTCGACCAAGGCCTTCATCGAGGAGGGGATCTTTGTGACTTCCTTGCTCGCCGTTGAGTAAGGGCCTTGGCCTAGGGCAGCATCCTTGTGCCTTTCTTCACCCATTCATTTGATTTGTAGTGGAAGTTTGGATTTGATTTAATCGTCAAATTCACTATTTTTCTCTTCATTGCAGGTTTCTATGGCTCGCAGCGCAGAAGGTTATGAGCTGGTCGGTACCATCTCCAACCTTAAATTGGCTTGGGTGGGTTGGAGCCTTAAGAGATAGCCTCACGCTTTGTAAATTTTCTAGAGAGTGTGTTCACAACTGTCGAGGAAGGCGGGGATGTCGAGGGAGCTCCGGAGAATCGAAAGGTCTACTAGCCTGGCCAGGACGATCGGATCTTCTCAGAATTTTCGAGGAATTTCTTTGGCATGTACGAGTTCGTCTTTAAGGAGCTAGGACTCTAGATTCCATTCAACGACCTTCAAATGGGAATTTTTTTACCGGCTGGAGCTAGCCCCCTCACAACTACAACTGAACTCGATCGCCTTTATCCGAGTCTTTGAGATCGTGTGTGAGTATCTCGAGATTTACGCCACCCTCCCTTTTTTCTTCCGCTGCTTCCACCTCCAACTACAAACTTTGCATGGGAAACACAACTGGGTGTCCTTAAAATAGCTGAAGAAATTGTTCAAGACGTTCATAGACTTTGTTCATACCTTCAAGGACAGGTACTATGTGATTAAGCCTGCGTCTCGAGCCGCCATTGACTCCACCTTTGAGCCCGTGTTTGTGCTCGAGGAAGACAAAAGTGCCTGCCTTGACGAGGATGGGAATGCGGTAATGAAAAGGGTCTTGAAGTTTTCTCTTCAGTGGACTAACACCCACTTCAATGCGAGCGTAGACTTTTATATTATAAAGCCCAACAAAGTGGACCTTGAGGACCAGCGTAACTTTGAAAAATTAGTGAAGTTTATCGACAACTTTACTCCTGCTCGGTGGTAGTCCAAAGACGAGAAGGCTAGACTACTTTTAGGCAGTTGTTTTTGTTTTAACTTGTGTGTATATTGTTTCTTGGAGTACTGACCTGTGTTTGTCTTTTGTCGCAGGCAACATGTTGAACCTCTATGAGCGCGTGCTCAAAATGGCGATGGCCAAGGGAAATGTTGCATAAGTTGGGAAAAGGGGTTCCAAGAACAGGCTCGTCAACCTCCAGAACCAGTTGAGCGGTGACTCTGGCCCCGTCTCTACTTCTTCCCCGAGTGGCAACCAGTCTTCTTCTCCTCGACAGGACCAGGGCATCCCAACCAAGAAGAGGAATCGGCTGGATGAGGCAGTAGATCTGATGGGGGAAGGGGGCGCTGATCGCGACTTTCTATGTCTAATACAACTTAACTGCAAGTGCACAATCTATCGTGTAGTAATAAAAGATATTGATCCCACAAGGACTCGTAATCAAACTAGTGTTCTCGGGAGTTACTATGTTTAGCTAGGTAGATAATGTTTAAGGGAATAATTTCTATCACTAAAGGGAACTAAAACGTTACTTGAATTATAATTACGCGAATCGATATGCAATAATTATGTTCTTCGGGGATTTGACAAGTTACCGGTATATAAAATATTTTTCAGAATTTATTTAAGCAGAAAATAGTGATCTGAAGACTTTCGTCTCACGATGGTTGTTGACGCTAGTCATAATTCTAAGGGCCGAATATACGCTTTCGCTGTCCCATTCGGGGTTAAAACTACTTTTTGGAAATCTCTAAGTTCTAATCTATTTTAAAGTGCTTTCGCTGTTATTAAAACAAATGCCTAGTGTTTACTATCTGGTCCTAGCCGCAGCTGTCGCTTGTTGGTTCGTACCTTAATTAATTTCCCACTGTCGTGGCAAAACTACTTTTAAATAAGTTCTCGCTTTCGCGACGAAAGTTTATTCAGTAAATAAGTTTAAACACTCAGACCATAAACAACTTTTGAAAAGGAAATTTTTCAACCGGTTATTATCAAATCACGTCTGAATTATTATTACATATTGATTACTCTGGTTTAGCTAGACATGGATTTGAGAAAGGTAAAACATAGATAACAACATAAACTTAGAACATTCATATTACTGAGAATTAAAGTTACAATTAACGAAATAATGAAAAAAACCTGTAACATATCCAATTGGCTTTTGGCCAAATCCCAACAATGTCGGCAGGATTATATCTTCAAACCGATAGAGCGCACAAATGAATATTGTAGAAATGGAATACAGGAATAAGGAAAGGAAACAAAAACAGAAAGAATGAAACTAAATTTTTGCTCTGGAAATAAATTTGGGCAGCACTTCGTTATCTGAATGCGGCTCCCTTTCTCAGCTCCCCTCCTTCCCCTTTTATAGAGGTAAAATTCTAACGGTTGTAATTTGAAGAAGGTGGACTTGGAGGCAGAAATATCAGGGAGTAGGGGTCCATTATTTGGGACTTGGAACTGGTATTTGCACGTTCAATTGAAGCTGTGCGTTTTTGCCTACATGACGGTCGTCATGGTGTGTGACGGTCGTCACCCGTGTGACGGTCGTCATGGAGGTGTGACGGTCGTCACAGCAGCAAAATATACATTCTGCGTTTTTCATATTGTTTTCATCTGGTTTTCGTCCATATTTCATTTGTAATTGCTTCTTTTCTTCATATTGCTTTGTTTAGACATGATCATCAAATACCTGCAAAATATCAGACAAATAACGTGGAAAGAACCCGAAATCAGATTGAAACCAGTCAAACATTAGTTGAATTATGCGTCAATATATATATATATATATATATATATATATATATATATATATATATATATATATATATATATATATATATATATATATATATATATATATATATATATATATATATATATATATATATATATATATATATATATATATATATATATATATATATATATATATATATATATATATATATATATATATATATATATATATATATATATATATATATATATATATATATATATATATATATATATATATATATATATATATATATATATATATATATATATATATATATATATAAGATTTCGCATTATCAAACTCCCCTAAGCTTGAATCTTTTCTTGTCCTCAAGTAAAACAGAAGGAATAAAAGTCGGCAAGCACGAGGAAGCTTCCTCATTCAGAGAGTTGGGAAAAACCGGGATTCTAAATTGGAACAAAACGAGTACGGTGACGACACTTGACTATAAGTCTTCGGAGGTCTCCTTTTTATGCAAATCGGTCCCAATCATGCTACTGCATCTCGGTATCAAGGTTCTCGCGTCAAGTTTACCCTGTTTGTTCTAGCGCAATCACATTAAGCCCGTTGTCCATACACTTTCATGGCAAGTCAACCTGTTAGTGGATATGATCTCATTGCTGTTTTGATCTTTTCATTGCTCATAAGCTTATACTATTGATTTTTCAATGAGTTTTTGTATCGTTGGGTTAAATGCTCGGGTGAGGAGCACCTAACTTAGAGGGAACATGTCTCTATACTTGGGCTATATGGCTTTTTTTTCATGATTTTTCATCTTTTTGGAGATCATACACTTATTTGCATCGGTCGCTTGCTTAGAAATGTTTAGGATGGTGTTGACTGCTTGTATAAACTACTTGGGGCTGAGTTTGCGTAGAAACTTGAAACTTTGGTACACGTAGGTAGTGAAACCAACTCGCATAAACCGGAGGTCTAAGGTGTCAGGACGGTACTGGTTTTGTTAGAATTTTCGTCTCGGAGTTTCAAAACTTGGTTCGAACTTGGGCGCATTCTCGTGATGCTTTTGCTTTTGAGGAACGACTGAAAATTTTTGTTTATGTCGAATAAAGTGGGGATATTTGCGTAACGGAAGAAGATATATAAAAGAGCTTTTATTTGCTAAAATGGGAAAGTATTTGAATTGAAATTACGTAATTAAGAGTACAAGGGAATGGGAAATAAACGCTCCGCTCCCACACTATCTCAATCAGTGTCCCCACTGATTTGAAAAAAATGCGAGAGGGAAATACAAGGGAAATGAAAATACAAGAAACGGAAAATATAGTAAACAAATAAGGAAAAAAATAACTAATCACGGCCTCTGCCTCGGTCACGTCCTCTGTCGCGTCCTCTACCTCTGGCTTGGTCGACTCGGGACTGAAAGTTCAGTGCTCCGGTGTGATAGACATAATCGCGGAGTCCTTCGAACCGTAAGGTAAGATTCGCCAAGTTCTCAGTGATGGTTTCCTGGCCGGTTTGGAGTTGTTGCATTTGGGTCCGATGCCAAGCTTCGAACTGCTCTGCTCGCTGATTCTGTTGCTGCATCATAGCGAGTATTTGGGCCTGCTGGTCGAGGGATCGGCGGAGGTCTTCTTCAGAGTAGTCGGGCTCTGGACGATGGCGGCGGCGGCGGTAGGATGTGCCTTCAGAAGGAGGTGGTTGCGATGCCTCTGGTTGCTCGGTTCTGTCCAACTCATCTTGCATTTCGTCACCAGAACCTTGGATGTTGGTTTGAGTTGGGGCAGCGGTAGCAGCAGGGGAATTGAGGTTGAAAAGGCAGTTGGCACGGTCCTGTGGGTGCATCCGGGTACGTGACGGCATGATGATACTTCTGACAGTTTTGCCACGCACGACCGGATGGTACTTTCCATCGGCCCTGGAACGGATGAGGTGAGAGGCTCTGCAGTGGTCGGTGTCGAGGAATACCGAGGGAATGGCATGGAGATGCTGGAGGCCGTCACCGAGGTTCAGCCCGAGTGCAATGGAGGTAACAATCCCGCCAAAATAAAATGGCTTAAAGCCACAGTTGCAGTTGGCCTGAATGTGGGCCAAGAGGAACGGAGCGGCGTTGATGGGCTCTGAATGGAACACACAGCGGAGAAAGAAGAGCTCTTTGGAGTTCACCTTATGGTTACTATCCCTTGCGAAGATGGTGTTGCTCATTGCTCGGTGGAAATACCGGATGGTCGGGTTGACGGTCGTCACCCGTGTGACGGGCGTCAGGCTCCTGTGACGGTCGTCACACAAGCAAAATCTGCAGAACGCAGAATTTTGCTATGGGGGTGCTTTTGTGATGGTTTGAAGGTCTAGTATTGATATGGCAATGTATTATATCCTCCAAGAAACATATGATAACATAAAAACAGAATCAAGGAATATAGAATAAAATTGAAATAACATGTAATTAAAATGATTGTTTGTAATGTAATACATGAGGGAAATTAAACAATACGAAAATCAAAGTAATTGAAGACGGAACGGAAAACAGAAAAATTAAACTAAACTAAAGCTAATATCTCAGTCTTTTCGTGCCTTCAATTCGTCAAACTTCCTGGCGTAGTAATCGAGCTGGTCACAAACTAAGTCCATAAAGGCTGCGAGTTCGCTGTGTATGCTTGTGATGTCGTCTCTTACGGTGGTCAGAGCTGCGTCGACGTTGTCTAATCGGTTCAGAACAGTATCCATTTTGTCGGTGGTTTCCTCAGGAATGGGCTCAGGATAGGTGTTGTAATGCAGAGGGGTCGTAGGGTCTACCTCAGCTTCTGATACAGCATCCTCATAGTACATATAATCATGTGCTTCAGAGATGTGATCACTGTCGTACATGTAATTCTGTGGTGTTGATTGAGGTGAAGGAGGTCCCATAGGCTCATCCAATTCATAAACCCAATTGTCCTTGTTATGGATACTTGTCATCTGATGATTTGGCAATGTGAATAGCTGGACAGGTTTGTCATTGATGAGGTACTCGTAAGGTCCAGGTCCCATAGTTCTTAAAATGCGCCTGTTAAAGCAAAACTGGATATTCATGGGTCGGATGGTGCCAAAACTAGTGCTTGCATTTAGGTGGAATCTAAGGCCAAGCTCGTGGGCAATCATTGTCACGAGGCCTCCTATTAGAATAGGTGATTGTGGTTCCTGAGTGAGGTGTCGGAAGGATCTCATCATAAAAGGTACGACATTCACTGTACGGCCCTGAGAAGCACAGAACATGATAAATAACTCTTCTTTAGATACTGTAGTAATGTTTTCTTCTTTTCCGAAAAGAGTGTGATCTAGGATCTTATGAAAGTATCTGAAAGTTGGGTTATGAATCTCATCATTATACATGCTATTTGGGTCAGGGTGATAGTCGTCTGTGATTCTTCCCCAGAACTGGTTTAATTCAAAATCAAGATCGTCATCTTCGGCACTGATGAACACATGTGGCCCGCTAGGAAATCCTAGGAGGTTAGCTAATGACATTCGGCTATGGGTTTGGTCCATTCCAAACATCCTAAAGGTGATCAGCTCTGAGTTTGATCCGAAACCATAGTTGGGTAAGTACCTGAAGGAACTAAGGAATTCGTAGGTTAGGTCCTTATAGGTAGTTCTCCCAGCCTAATTGATTAAACAGGTATTGGAAGCTATCAGTAATTCCTAGTTTCTCCATGGTAGACTTATCATAATACAGTGTTAAGGCTATGTCTCTCTCAGTTAATGCTTCAAATCTTGCCTTTTGAGCTAATCCTCGAAAATGAACCTTTGTGAAGTCGTACGCGGCCATACTCGCAGGTTAGTCGGAGAAAAACAGGAGGAAGGTTTGAAGGCTTTTAAAATCCTGAAAAGTTTAAAACAGAAATTTGAAGTTAGAATTTTTAGAAGCAAAAGGTGGTAAAAACAAAGTTTAAGTAAAAGAGAAAAATAAAATAAAATAAAATAAAGTAAAGTAAAAATAGTAGCAATTTTAAGTTTAGAATTTTTGTTAAAGTTTCAAAGTAGAATTTTAAATAAAAATGAGAATGAAATACAGTAAAGAGGAAAATACGGGAAAATTGGGTTGCCTCCCATTAAGCGCTGTTTTTAACGTCTAAAGTCTGACGATAGCTTGGTGACAAGCTATTCGGGTGTTTGAGCAGGAAGCTCAAGCAATGTTATATTGCTGACTTGGGGGCTGTTTTCGTTTTTATTATAATGTTTTAGACGTTGCCCGTTTACGATAAACGGTGCATTCGTCTTATCGGTAATTTCAACAGCTCCACTTTGAAGTACTTTAGTCACTTCAAAAGGTCCAGACCACCTAGATTTTAGTTTACCTGGGAAGAGTTTTAATCTTGAATTAAATAGAAGTACAATGTCTCCCACACTAAATTGTTTCTTGACTGAACGTTTATCATGCCATTTTTTAGTTCGTTCTTTGTAGATACGGGCATTTTCGTAAGCGTCCAATCGAAGTTCTTCTAATTCGTGTAAGTTCAAGATTCGTTTCTCTCCTGCCTCAGCGTAGTTGAAATTAAGTGTCTTAATGGCCCAGAAGACTTTATGCTCTAATTCTACAGGGAGATGACAGGATTTACCGTAAACTAATTTGAAGGGTGTAGTACCTATTGGTGTCTTAAAAGCGGTCCTATAAGCCCATAAAGCTTCATTTAGCTTTGATGACCAATCTTTCCTTGAGGTAGCGACAGTCTTTTCCAAAATTTGTTTTATTTCCCTGTTCGAGACTTCTACTTGTCCACTAGTTTGCGGATGATAAGGTGTAGCTACTCGGTGTCGGACTCCATATTTAGAAAGAAGTTTGTCAAATATTCGCGATATGAAGTGTGATCCGCCGTCACTAATGACGAGTCTGGGTACACCGAATCTAGGAAAGATTGTGTTTTTGAAGAGTTTGATTACTACTCGTGCGTCATTTGTTGGAGCAGCTATGGCTTCTATCCATTTAGACACGTAGTCTACAGCGACGAGTATGTAGTTATTACCAAAGGAAGGCGGGAATGGTCCCATGAAATCTATTCCCCATACGTCAAAGATTTCTACCTCTAAGATTCCTTTCTGAGGCATCTCATCGTGTCGTGAGATGTTGCTAGTTCGTTGGCATCGATCACATTTTAGCACAGCGATGTGAACGTCTTTCCAGAGGTTAGGCCAAAATAGGCCGGCTTGGAGAATCTTAGCGCACGTCTTAGATGTACTGGCATGACCACCATATGGTGCTGAATGGCATTGGGAAATGATATTTTCTATTTCTTCCTCTAGGACACAGCGATGGTATATGTTGTCGGCCCCTCTCTTGAAGAGTAGAGGTTCGTCCCAATAATAGTGTTTCAGATCGTGGAAGAATTTCTTCTTTTGCTGATAAGTGAGATCCGGTGGAAGCACGCCTGCAGCTAGGTAATTAACGATGTCAGCATACCAAGGTAATGTGACTTGGGCATAGACGGCTTCTACGGCTTTTTCGAGTTCTGGATCTTCCGAGATTAAGTTAGGCATGTCACTTTCTAGTTTGGCTATCAGATGTTCGTATGGAAAATCGTCATTTATCGGTACTGGTTCATGTTTGATGCCTTCTATTCGGGATAAGTGATCTGCAACAACGTTCTCGGTTCCTTTCTTATCTTTGATTTCTAAATCAAACTCTTGTAATAACAGGATCCATCTCAATAATCTTAGTTTGGCATCCTTTTTGCTTATTAGGTACCTAATGGCAGCGTGGTCTGTGTATATGATAATTTTTGCTCCTACTAAGTAAGAACGGAATTTGTCAAGCGCAAATATAACTGCTAGAAGTTCCTTTTCTGTTGTAGCGTAGTTCATTTGGGCAGGGTCTAAGGTTCTACTGGCATAGTAGATAGCATGGAGCTTCTTGTCCTTCCTTTGTCCTAGAACTGCGCCTACAGCGTAATCACTCGCATCGCACATGATTTCGAACGGTAGTCGCCAATCGGGTGGTTGCATAATCGGTGCGGTGATAAGGGTTGATTTTAATGTTTCGAATGCTTTTAGACAGTCGTCGTCAAAGACGAACTCAGCATCTTTCATCAACAGGCCGGTCAAAGGTTTTGTGATTTTTGAAAAATCTTTTATAAATCTGCGGTAGAAACCGGCATGTCCTAGAAAACTCCGTATTTCTCGTACGAATTTTGGAGGTTGGAGGTCTTTTATAATTTCTATTTTAGCTTTGTCGACCTCAATTCCTTTATTTGATATGACATGTCCTAGAACTATTCCTTGTCGGACCATAAAATGGCATTTTTCCCAATTTAGGACGAGGTTCACTTTTACACAACGTTCTAATACCATTTCTAAGTTTTGTAGGCATCCCTCGAAACTTTGTCCACATACTGAGAAATCGTCCATAAATACTTCCATGATGTCGTCTATGAAATCTGCGAAGATTGCCATCATGCATCTTTGGAAGGTTGCTGGAGCATTACAGAGTCCGAACGGCATTCGGCGGTAAGCAAAAGTACCATAAGGACATGTGAATATAGTCTTTTCTTGGTCATCAGGATGAATGGGAATTTGGAAAAATCCTGAATAGCCATCTAGATAGCAGAAATATGAATGTTTGGCTAATCTTTCCAACATTTGGTCTATGAAGGGCAAAGGGAAGTGATCTTTTCGTGTGGCTTTGTTAAGCTTTCTATAATCAATGCACATCCTGCTTCCAGTCACGACTCTTTTTGTTATTGATTCGCCTTTTTCGTTCTTAACTACTGTGACTCCTCCTTTCTTAGGTACGACATGAATTGGGCTGACCCATTCACTATCGGAGATCAGATAGATGATTCCTGCATCTAGCAATTTCTTTACTTCATCTCTGACTACAGTGCTTAGGATGGGGTTCAGTCTCCTCTAATGCTCTCTAGAGGTTTTACAGTCTTCCTCTATTGTAATTCGATGCATACAGATCGAAGGGCTTATACCTTTTAGATCGCTTATGTTATAGCCTAACGCGGTAGGGTACTTCTTTAGGACTTCTAATAGCTTTACGGTTTCTAGTTGTCCTAAGTCGGCGTTGACTATTACTGATCTTTTTAGTTCATCGTCTAGGAATTCATATCTAAGGTTTTTAGGTAGTGTTTTAAGTTCTAAAGATGGGTTCTTCGGACCTGGCATATGATTTGGGGTTAGTGCTAAGCTTTCGCTTAGGCTGTCGTCTTTATATGGTTTACGCCAATCATCGTCTTCAGAAATATCGGGTATTTGAATCTTTATTATTTCTGAATACGCGGTCTCTTCATTTTCAAGTTCTCTTATACATTCGTCAATTACATCTACTAAATAGCAAGTATCGTCTATGGCTGGTGCTTGTAAGAACTTGGTGAGAATGAACTCTATCTTTTCTTCTCCTACTTCGAATGTTAGCCTTCCTTTCTTTACGTCTATAATAGCTCCGGCTGTAGCTAGGAACGGTCTTCCTAGGATAATTGGGGTAACAGAGTCCTCTTTAATGTCCATGATTATGAAGTCGGTTGGGATGTAGAATTGTCCTATGCGTACTGGAACGTTTTCCAGTATTCCGACGGGATATTTTACTGATCGGTCAGCCAATTGTACGGACATTTTGGTTGGTCATAGGTCTCCCATATTCAGCTTTTTGCATATAGATAAAGGCATAACACTGATACTGGCTCCTAAATCGCATAGAGCTTTGTCTATTACGAACTTTCCTATTACGCAGGGTATGGAGAAGCTACCTGGGTCTTTTAATTTAGGAGGCATGCGGTTTTGAATAATAGCGCTACACTCTGCAGTAAGTGTAACTGTTTCGTTATCCTCGATCTTTCTCTTATTTGACAGGATTTCTTTGAGGAATTTAGCGTATGACGGCATTTGAGTTATCGCTTCTGTAAAAGGAATAGTGATATTCAACTGTTTAAGGAGCTCTACAAATTTCTTAAATTGTCCTGAAGTTTTGGAGTTTATTAATCTTTGAGGATAAGGGATAGGTGGTTTATATGGCGCTGGAGGTGCTTGCGTTTTTTCACTTGCGGTGTCCTCCTTCTCGTTGTCTTCCTTCTTCTCTAACTCGGATTCCTTTTCTGCTTGTTCAGTTGGTTTTTGTTGCATGGCTGAGTTTTCGGTTCTCGGATCGATCGGTTCGTCCAATTCTTTTTCGCTTCTTAATATGACAGCATTTGCTTGTCCTTTTGGATTTTGTTCGGGTTGTCCAAGAAATGTGCCGCCGAGTGCAGCAGCAGAGGCTTGTTGTTGAGCCACTTGTGATATCTGTGTTTCTAACATTTTGTTGTGGGTGGCTAAAGCGTCTACTTTTCCGGTCAGCTGTTTAATTTGCTCGCTAGTGTGTATGTTTTGATTCAGGAATTCTTTGTTTGTTTGAGATTGAGTAGCTATGAATTTTTCCATCATCAACTCGAGGTTTGATTTTCTAGGTGCAGTCTGAGCAGCAGCTAGTTTCTGATATCCTGGCGGAGCAGCAGGCATCTGCAATGCATTATCGCTTTTGTAAGAAAAGATTGGATGGTTTCGCCAACCTGGATTGTAAGTATTTGCGTAAGGATTTCCTTGAGCATAATTTACTTGGTCTGGTGGGATTCCGGCCAGCAATGGGCATTCGGGCGCATTATGAGTAGCGATTCCGCATAACTCGCAGTTTGGAGTTACTGCAGCGACGGTTGCAGTGGAGTTAACGGTCAGACTGTCAATTTTCTTTGCTAGAGCATCTACTTTAGCGTTGAACTTTTCAAGGCTGTTGATCTCGTACATCCCACCTTTCGTTGTGGATTTATCTACTGGAATGCGTTCACCTCCCCATTGGCAGTGGTTCTGAGACATGTTTTCGATTAGTTGATAGGCTTCGTCGTATGGCTTATCCATAAGTGCACCGCCCGCGGCAGCATCTACCATTAATCTGGTGTTGTATAAAAGCCCATTATAGAAAGTATGAATCGTCACCCAGTCTTCTAGACCGTGGTGAGGACATGTTCTCATCATATCTTTGAATCGTTCTCATGCTTCGTAAAGAGATTCATTATCTTTTTGTCGAAATCCGTTGATTTGAGCTCTAAGCATAGCAGTTTTGCTTGGCGGAAAATATCTCGCTAAGAAGACGTTCTTCAACTGTTCCCACGTCGTAACAGAGTTGGATGGCAAGGATTGTAACCATGTCCACGCTCTGTCTCTAAGAGAGAAAGGGAAAAGACGAAGTCTTATTGCATCTGGAGTTACTCCATTTGCTTTCACTGTGTCTGCGTATTGTACAAACTTCGTTAAATGTTCGTTTGGATCTTTAGTTGCATTACCTGAGAATTGGTTTTGTTGTACAGCTGACAGCAATGATGGTTTCAGCTCAAAATCGTTTCGAGTAATAGCTGGGGCAGCAATGCTACTTCTAGGCTCCATCTGAGAGGGTGTAGCGTATGCCTTCAGTGGTTTGTTTTGAGGTCCTTCAGCCATCTTTGATTCTTCTTCGGATTTGGGAATGTGAGTGAGAGGATCGGGAATGTTATGTTTTTGTTGGTACTCAACGATGCGACTTCTTAAATGTAAGAAGGGCTCTAGTTCTACGACTGAAGGTTTTAAGATATCGCCTTGTGGGCGATTACTTGGCATACAATCGAAAGAACTAGTAAAGGAAAAATGAAATTGTTAACCTAGTCTATACGGTGTAACAGAAGGTTACACTATTGACTAAACGGGTCCCCGACAACGGCGCCAAAAACTTGATCGCGACTTTCTATGTCTAATAAAACTTAACTGCAAGTGCACAGTCTATCGCGTAGTAATAAAAGATATCGATCCCACAAGGACTCGTAATCAAACTAGTGTTCTCGGGAGTTACTATGTTTAGCTAGGTAGATAATGTTTAAGGGAATAATTTCTATCACTAAAGGGAACTAAAACGTTACTTGAATTATAATTACGCGAATCGATATGCAATAATTATGTTCTTCGGGGATTTGACAAGTTACCGGTATATAAAATATTTTTCAGAATTTATTTAAGCAGAAAATAGTGATCTGAAGACTTTCGTCTCACGATGGTTGTTGACGCTAGTCATAATTCTAAGGGCCGAATATACGCTTTCGCTGTCCCATTCAGGGTTAAAACTACTTTTTGGAAATCTCTAAGTTCTAATCTATTTTAAAGTGCTTTCGCTGTTATTAAAACAAATGCCTAGTGTTTACTATCTGGTCCTAGCCGCAGTTGTCGCTTGTTGGTTCGTACCTTAATTAATTTCCCACTGTCGTGGCAAAACTACTTTTAAATAAGTTCTCGCTTTCGCGACGAAAGTTTATTCAGTAAATAAGTTTAAACACTCAGACCATAAACAACTTTTGAAAAGGAAAGTTTTCAACCGGTTATTATCAAATCCCGTATGAATTATTATTACATATCGATTACTCTGGTTTAGCTAGACATGAATTTGGGAAAGGTAAAACATAGATAAAAACAGAAACTTAGAACATTCATATTACTGAGAATTAAAGTTACAATTAACGAAATAATGAAAAAAAACCTGTAACGTATCCAATTGGCTTTTGGCCAAATCCCAACGATGTCGGCAGGATTATGTCTTCAAACTAATAGAGCGCACAAATGAATATTGTAGAAATGGAATACAGGAATAAGGAAAGGAAACAAAAACAGAAAGAATGAAACTAAATTTTTGCTCTGGAAATAAATTTGGGCAGCACTTCGTTATCTGAATGCGGCTCCCTTTCTCAGCTCCCCTCCTTCCCCTTTTATAGAGGTAAAATTCTAACGGTTGTAATTTGAAGAAGGTGGACTTGGAGGCAGAAATATCAGGGAGTAGTGGTCCATTATTTGGGACTTGGAACTGGTATTTGCACGTTCAATTGAAGTTGTGCGTTTTTGCCTGCATGACGGTCGTCATGGTGTGTGACGGTCGTCATGGAGGTGTGACGGTCGTCACAGCATCAAAATGTGCATTCTGCGTTTTTCATGTTGTTTTCATCTGGTTTTCGTCCATATTTCATTTGTAATTACTTCTTTTCTTCATATTGCTTTGTTTAGACATGATCATCAAATACCTGCAAAATATCAGACAAATAACGTGGAAAGAACCCGAAATCGGATTGAAACCAGTTAAACATTAGTTGCGTCAATATATATATATATATATATATATATATATATATATATATATATATATATATATATATATATATATATATATATATATATATATATATATATATATATATATATATATATATATATATATATATATATATATATATATATATATATATATATATATATATATATATATATATATATATATATATATATATATATATATATATATATATATATATATATATATATATATATATATATATATATATATATATATATATATATATATATATATATATATATATATATATATATATATATATATATATATATATACGATTTCGCGTTATCAGGCGTTGATGACAAATTTGTTTTGCCTCCTTGCTTCTTCGACAGGGGGTTCTTCGAGGGGGCCCTTCTCTGGTCGTGCCTCGGGAAGAATCTTCAGCTATCCTGGGACTTATCGTGGTGGCTAGAAGAAAGGTGCTGGCTCAGGATGTGGCCTCCCTGATGAGGGTCTTGGAGGTTGTTCTTGTTCTCAACGACGAGAAGACCTGTCCTATTTTTGAGCCGGAGAAGCAACGGGCAGCGTACAAGAAGCTCAAGGCGGAGGCGCTCAAGGTGGAGACTGCCTTCGATGACTACAAAGAGAAATATAAGATTCAGACCAGGATTGTCACCGAGAATGCTAAGTTAAATGCGAAATTGGCTACTATGAGGCTCGAGCATGTCGCCGAGAAAAAGATCCTTGAGGACAAGATGGCTGCTCTTGAAGCTGACGTGAACCCTGTTACGAATGAGGAAGATGAAATGAAAGCCTTGGGGACCTGTGTTGAGCTGGTTTCTCGGATCAAAAGCCTCGAGCAAGACTGTCTAGATGCTGTCAAGATGAGCTTCGAGAATATCGTGGCTCAGCTTTGACTTGCCAACCCCGGGGTCGAGCTTTCCACCGAGGGGATCGGGTTCCTGCATAGGGTGGCCGACAGTCAGATAATCGCCCCTCCCGACGCTGACGATGAGGGGGAGGAGGTCACCAATGAAGGGGAGTGTGATGTTTGATCTGTATACTATGTTGTATTTGTTTTGGCCTGCGTGCTATAGTTTGTAATCTTTAGGCATCACCCTTTCTTTGTAATATTATGACAGCATCAACCTTCGTGGTTGTTTTAATCTAATTGCATTTCATTTTACTTTTATTCTCTATAATCTTATTTACTTTCTCATACGTTCGTGTATGTTTTGCTAGCTTGTCAAAGGACAACTTACACACACTAAAGAAGTAGTTACCGACCCTGAAGCAGGAGTCTCGATAACCATCTCACCACCACAAGAAGACATGCCCAAATCCAAACGCTTAGCGCATTCAAAAGAAATGAACGAATGAGTCGCTCCAGTATCAATAATAGTAACTAAAGGTGTACTATTAATAAAGCATGTACCTTTAATCAAATGATCTGCACTAGTAGTGTCTGAACCTGCTAATGCAAACACCTTTCCGCCCGCTTGAGCTTGTTTCGGCTTAGTACACTTAGTACTAATGTGACCCACTTCTCCACAATTAAAACACTTCACCATATTCCTCCTACAATCTGTAGTAGCATGCCCCGTGCCTCCACAGTTAGCACATTTCACTACGGGCTTCCCGCACTCAAATGATTTATGACCCATTTCACCACACTTGTAGCACTTAATGGAACCAGAACGTCCTCCTCCAGATCTCTTATCAAAGTTTCCTCTATGCTTGCCCTTATCAACAGGTGTCACATAAGGTCCACCCCTAACTTGTTGCTTCCCTCTCCTCACACTCAAACTCTTGTAGTGACTAGACCGAGCACTACTATCTTCATCATAAATTCTACTCTTGTTCACCAACTCAGAAAATCGCCTAATTTCCTGATAACCAGCGACTTGCTTGATTTCAGGCCTCAAACCATTCACAAACTTGAGACACTTGGATCTCTCAGTATTGGTAGTGTTGTAATGGGGGCAAAACTTAATCAATTCCTCAAACCTTGCCGCATACTCGACTACAGTTGAGTTACCCTGCTTCAGCTCAAGGAATTCAATTTCCTTCTTACCACGCATATCTTCTGGAAAATACTTCTCCAGAAACGTCTCTCTAAAAACATCCCAAGTAACCACAACCTCATCTTCTACAAAACTTTGGCGAGTATTGCCCCACCAGTCCTCAGCTTCCTCTTCAAGCATATGAGTGCCAAACTGCACCCTCTGTGCATCCGAACAGTTCATGACTTGAAAGATCTTCTCAATTGCTTTCAGCCATACCTGTGCTTTGTCAGGTTCATGGGTTCCCTTAAAAATTGGCGGATTGTTCCTTTGAAACCTTCCCAAAGCACAAAACTCATCATCAGCGTTGTTTCCTGCATTTACATTGGCTTTAAGATTCTGTCCAATCGCCCCAGCCAACCTCGTCAAAGCCTCAGCAATCGCTTCATCATTCCTACCGGCGACCATCGTTCTGATTCCCAACAACAAAACTTCATAAGATCAAACAATATCGATAATGTCATACACACAATCATATATATATATATATATATATATATATATATATATATATATATATATATATATATATATATATATATATATATATATATATATATATATATATATATATATATATATATATATATATATATATATATATATATATATATATATATATATATATATATATATATATATATATATATATATATATATATATATATATATATATATATATATATATATATATATATATATATATATATATATATATATATATATATATATATATATAGGGAATAAACACATTAACAACTTGGCCAACTGGCCGACCTGCTCTTATACCACTTAATGTAACACCCCCTTCTAAACCCACAAGTAATCAAATAAATCATTTATGCACATATTAAAATTTCATAAGAGTAAAATTAAAACATGGTATAAAAGAGGTATGTCACATCATACGCAAAATTGAGCATACAACACCTGCTATATAGAAGACATGCAACAGTGGGGTAGCTTTCAACAGAGGAACTTAGTCCTTACACCCACATCTCAATATTTAGAATTAAAAGCGGAAAATCTAAACATTGAATCATTTTAAACATGTAATCAGATAAATACATATCATCCAGTTTGATTCACCACATCAATCATGTTTACATGAACATTTGTCAGCAGATACATATACAATTGTATCATAAAAGAATGTTATACAATCCTAACTATCCGGTGCTACATATCAGAGCTAACCGACCAAAAGAATAAAGTTATACTTCACAAAAGACCTCCAACAAACCTAATCTGCAAGGCCTCAAAGAGCATTATAAAACAGCAGAAGGGTGAGAAATATTATCATAATAATCAATACATATAATTATATATCTATATACAATCACATAATACACATATTCCACATTTTAACCACATTCATCAAAATTCAACATATACATCACAATGTACATATACTAAACTAAACATATTCAACATTCACGCTTCTACAATTCACATCATTTACACATAAACATTTACAATTATGTTTATTCACCAATCACAATTTTAATGATGATAAATGCAACTCATAGAGACCGACCCACGACTCTATGCAGATGCAAATGCGGTACCGACTCAATCATCTCAAGTTCACTCAGGAACTTATTGGAACCATTGCTCACACCTCTCCTAGGCACACAATGTTCATCCATTGCTCACACCCCACATGGGCACACAATGTTATGGATTGCTCACACCCCACCTTGGGCACACAACCCGGTTGCTCACACCCCGCATGGCACACAACCATCTGTAACCGCCGCTTACACTCCTCATGGGCACACGATGTTACGACAGATTCTCACTAGAATCACACAACATAAGAATGTATATCATGATGCCTCACATGAAAAATGACTCCATACACTTCTTGAAATGCATACATATTCATAATGTTTTCATGCATTATCATCTCATCTAATCTCATACAATCATCATACATTCACAATATATATTCCATATTTTATTCATCTTTCATCACATTCTATCGCATACAATCAATATGCATTCTCAATACTATGCCAAACGGCAACAAACTCCATCATAATCACCATGCATTTTTAATCAATTTAAACAATGCATATATTTGCCAAAATGCCACATTTCACAATCAATTCCACAATTTAGGATTCACGTCATACGGCTACCCACAACATAACATATCACCTCATACAACTATACATTCAGACAGGTCGATCATAATCGAGCCAAACAATCAACATTGGATGGAACACAACAAGAAATGAGAATGCTATCACACTCGCTAGCTTGCTCGCCTAGCGAGTTCCTAGCGAACAAGCTCGCGAAGGCAAACAGAAGCTACTGTAAGGCTTCGCTACCTACTCTCTGGGGCTTCGCTTAATGAACCCCTCGCTACCTCGCTCGCTACCAGCGAAGAGGGTCAATTACATTTTGTCCAAGTCTGGGACCATTCGCTACTAGCTCGCTACAGCGAACACTCGCGACTTGCTCGCCTAGCGAAGGTGCTAGTGAACGTCTGCGATGTTCAAAACCCCAACTGTCCAAAACTCTTTGAAACTCTCAAAATCACCCGATTCAATCCCAACAAGTTCCAGTAGTCTTAGCCTAACATTCCTCGACTAAACTACACCAAAAACTCAGGATTCTAACTGTTAAATCATCAATTCCTACCGATAACCATTCGACCTAAAAATGGAAAATGAGTAAAAACTCTCCAACAAGCCAAATCAATTCAACAAACACATACATAATCATACACATTGAGAAGATAATAAGATTTCACACCCTTACCCGATTAAATCGAAGCCTAGATGTTGTTCTTGATGATTCTCCAAGTTTTCCTCTTTTCTCTTCTTCTCTCTTTCTTTCTCTTCATTTTCTCTTCTCTCCTACCCTCTATCTCTTTTCTTTTCACTTATATCTCTTTCTATTCTATTTCTCTTAAAACATCTATTAATCTATTTTCTCACAAAATATCCAACTTAACATTAAACACTAAATGTCTAAAATCCTCCAATATATTTTCCCCGAAAACTCTCAAAATCGGTAAAATAGCATAATATGCAAACATAATATGTTAACACATAATTTCCACAATTAAAAATAATAATCGTCCAAATAAATAAAAAAGACTCAACAAAAATGGGAAATCAGAATTGGGGCGTTACAGTAGGCGCATGGAAAAGTATGAATTCCCACGGGTCGGTGCACGCTGACCTATGGTCGACGCATGCTGTTAAGATTTTGAATCTCTCTAAAACTGCAGGCTATGCGTCGATGCATAGTCCTGCTATGGTCGTCCGCTCGCTGCATTTTCTGCATACATTGAAGACTTTCACTTAGTTTGAAAAGTTGTTATGTTTGTTGGTTTTTGGGTTACTATAAATAGAAGTTTGGTTCATTTCTTCAACAATAATTAAAACATTGAGTCAATTGCACAAAAACAAGAAAAGTGAAATAGGTGCCCTAGTTCTCATCATCTTCATCTTCAACATCTCACAACACAACAATTACACACAACAATTCTTGTTGTGCATTGTGGTTTATTCAAGGTGATAATGTCTGAAGCCGTCGATTGGGAATCCGGTTCGGGTTGAGTTTGGGGCAGGTTTTTCTTGAATAAAACCTTGAAGGTTTTGTCCTCCAAGATTCGTCGAATTTGAGGGTTTTTGGTACGAATCGTCTCTACAACATTCAGCTGAGTGAAGGTGATTGAGGAACGGTGGGTTCCGTCAATCTAGTAGCGGCAATCGGTGAATTGCGTAGGAGAGTTTCGGGTTCAATTTGTGTGCGTTTGAGATCAGCCGGGCTGGGGTTTGAAGAACACAAGGTTATTCAACAAAGGGGTTGTAATCGGAGGTCTATCCACAACAATCGAAGGACTTTATTCAACTTGAATCAAGGAACAAGGAGAGAAAGCATCATCAACAACCATAGATTTTGTTTGTATATTTTACTTGTCTATCCTTGTATAAAAGTTTCAACTCAACGGGTGATATCTATATTATATCGAGCTCAATTCTATTTTTAGAATTGAGGGCAGACGTACCCCGAAGCGAGGACGGCGGAGGAACTGCCTCAACAAATCTTTGTCTCCTTTATTTTTTAGCACTTTCATTTTTGCTTGATAATTGAGTAATTTTAGTATAAGCAATTTTATCAAAGTTAACATTCGTTTGAGTAAGTGAGTAACACTGTTTTTAACTCTAGTACAATAGTGTATTGTACAAGGAAGCTAGAGTTACTTACTCAAGGCAAAACTCACTTGGAGTGCTACGCACGCCAAGTGTTTGATAAATTGTCTACACCAAAATTCACTTGTATTGTTTACATATTTTGTTGGCATTGTGTAGCATTGGAACTAGTCTTACTAATTAGTGATATTAATCAATTAATAATGTGACTAGTGTGGTGATTCTATTTGCTCATTATCATTTCCATAAGGCTAGACACATATCCAGTCTTCTAATAATGGTTCGTTATAGACGGTATTTTTCCAAGGCCGCTTCCGCATATCAAATATTTTTAAAACTAATTTTAATTGGTAGCGCCGACTGATTTTTTAATTGGGATCTATTCAATCCCCCCCCCCCCCTTCTAGATCCATGCCATCGTCTAACAGGAAATGCATGTGAGCTCAAATACATTTGAATGCCCTAAGAGGAAGCGCCATACCCTAAACTGATAACTTAAAGCCACGCGTCTAGAAAACCAACAAAATGTTTCAATGATGGAAAATCATTTAATGTGTTTGTTCCCGTTACTTCTGTAATTGTTCCAAGACCTTCTTATTTCTCGCTATGATCAAACATAAGCTCTAGAGGTCAGCCACAACTTTAAAAGACTTCCTAACTAATATATGCCCGATAAGCCTAGGAGGAAACTATTCTGGGTCTTCCAAAGGCTCAATAGAAGGCCTAATCATACTCAAGCCTAATCAAGCTTATCCAACATATATAGTTAGCACATGTGATGTTCAATGTACACTTTCTGATTTTCATTTTTCACTATATTCATCTTGAACTGTGTAATTGACTTGAGCATTAGAGTACTAACCTACCAAGTCCACCATACGCCACCGTGCCAAAGTTCAACATCACCGATTTCAGAGTCTTATATCATCAATTAGGAATTTCTAATACAGAACAAATCAGTTTTTCTAATTTTCACACACGCGCGCACGCACACACGCACACGCACGTAATTAATTTTATATTAAAATATAAGATAATATATTAAGAAGAGAGAATAATAAATTCATAAAATATAATGAAAAATTTAACAATAAATTCTTATTGATATCGTAAAATAAATTTAATATTATTTTCTAAAATGAAACAGAGATATATATGTTAAAATATAAACCAAACCAATAGTTAATATTCCAATATGAGGAAAGACCATTGCAAAAGGAAATTCTTCAAGATTTATACTTTTCTCAAAATTGTAGCCATTAAAGACATTAGAAAGAACCCTTTCATTTGATTTTATTGCAGTCTCAATAAATAAAAGCAATAACCATTCAAGTGAACGGCTAGCTGTATGCACTCACGATATTCAATTCAAAAAAGTTTTCCTCATTTTTCTCTTTTTCTTTTTTATTTACTTAAAGATTAAATATATAATTATTCAATAAATTTAAAAATGATTTTCTTACTTATATAAAATAAATGGAATACATTATGTATTTGTTTTTAATTCTTTCCTCTAATATATATATATATATATATATATATATATATATATATATATATATATATATATATATATATATATATATATATATATATATATATATATATATATATATATATATATATATATATATATATATATATATGATGAAAAAGCCTTTTGACACGTTAGAAAAAACTTACATCTCTTTTTTAGTCTCACTGATGGACAGAATTCCCATTGCCATCCTTGTCTACTCAAATTAACCCACAATAGAAAATTCACAGATTCATTTTATTTTCTCAGTCATTGTTTGTTCTGTTGTCACATTTTTAAAGAAATTCTTTAACATTTTCTTAGTTGTGATCTTTTTCTCACCCAAATTTATTTTTTCTCTGTTTCTTCAGCCATTATTCCACAAAACCATAGCCTCAATAACAAAAAAAAAAAACGGTAGGTTGTGTTAAATGCTTCCATTTTTGAAGCAGAGAGAGACAAATCCAATTGTTGAAAACACATCGACCCAATAGAAGAACAATTTCAAAGTTTTCATCTTTTGGTATTCTGAGTTGCAAGAAGCTCAAAACATCAAAAGGGTATGTAAATAATAACATTAACATTGATAATATCAAAGAAGAAACAGTGTGTTTTTTGAGATAACAATGTTTTTTGTTGTTGTTGTACAGTACGCAGGGAAAGAAAATTACGGATCGGGGCAAATTGGTAATTCAGAAGAGATAATTGGGCGTGCGTTCATGAAATCGTTGTTGAGATCCGCCGTAATATTGGTTTTGCCGGCGGTGTTAATCGTCGGCGCGTTGGTGTACACGCGGTTCATCGAAACTCCGGTTAGTATTGTTTTGGTTGATTGGTTCGTGGAGTTTGCTATTTTTAACGTTAGTTATTTGTTTTGTAAGTTATGGTTGTTCCAAACTCAAAACAGACATGAGAATAGCTGTGTCTCACATTCTCTTCCACCTAGGCATATTTGTCAATCTCGAGAGTTAAACTATTAAAAGCTGACTAATTTCTATTTACATAAATTACTTTTACAAATGACAATGAAAGTTTATTTAAAGATGAAATTTTACTCGATAGACTATTAAATTAAATTTTTTTAAAAAAATTGACTAGCTGATATTTTATTTTACCATCAAACCAATATGGTAAATATTTTTCTAAGAATTAAATGTATATAAAAAATTATTGATTTTAAATAATCATTAATATATCTACTATATTCTCTATTTTTTAATTTAAAAATGGAATTTCTTTAAATGTCTCTCTCAAACACATATATATTCAAAAATGTTATATGTGTATTGGATTTGAACATCCCTTAAATTCCATCAATATATTTTTCTTATAAAATAATAATACAACCAATCTCTTGTATATTGTCTGTTTTTGCTGTAAAATTTTATATAAAATTTTATTTAAAAATAATAATTGTCAAATTGAAAAATGTAAATATTGTTTAGACTGGATTAATATTATTATGTGTATTAGAATATCTATCTAATAAAAGGTAAGTAATATTCTCTCCGTTTTAAAATGACTGTAATTTTAAAAAAAAAATTATTTTAAAATGAATGTTATTTTTACTTTCTAATACAATAATGAATGCTATTTTTCGATTTTTATTATATAATTATTATTCTATATATTTTTTTTAATATATTAATAAAATTAATTTAATAAATATAATATCTTCTGATAATATTGTATAAATTACTTAATTTACGTGTAAAAGTTTTAAATGAATTGAATAATTGTTACAAGTTAAGAGGACATGAAAAGAATATAGTACAAGTTCAATGACTTTGGTATTATTAGGTTAACTCTTGCCAACCAAATTATCCTTTTGACACCTTTTTCCACAAGAGATAAGATGTGACTTGGTTGAATTGTCAACAATATTCAACTGTCCAATAGCAATAACGATATAATGTTTCATTATCTTTTCAAACTAACGACTTTCTTTATATTTATATATATAAAAAAAGAACTTTAAAGTTATGAATGGAAAAATGATTTGAATAATATAGAAGGATGTAGAAATTTCTGAGGCTGAAATGAGCACCGCTAGTGTCGGTCAACCAAACAAAAATTAAAATCCTAAGATCTATGGTTGTAATGAGAAGAGTGTTAGAATGCCACGTGTCCTTTAGGTCCCACACGTTACTTTTACGACTCACATCACTTTATAATTTTGCCCCAATTGTTTCAACCACGTAAATTAGACATGGATTCATCCATAATTGCTCCTTTTGTAGATTTTTTTTTTAATATAACACCTTTTTTTCAAATTAATTACTAAATACAATATTATCTTAGTAAAATTATTAAAATGACTGGTTTTTTTAAGAAAGATGACTCTGTCAAATTTGATTCGCTATATGAAATGAGTTTATTTTGTGCCCTAAAACCCTACACTGAGTCGCTATATGAGATGAGAGTCATCTCATGTAAGGTTATTATTATTATTATTATTATTATTATTATTATTATTATTATTATTATTATTATTATTATTATTATTATTTTTTTTTTTTTTTTTTTTTTTTATTTTTTTTTTTTGATTTTTGTTTTATTTTATCACCTTTAAATAATATTTTAATAATATTTTATTTTTGTCACGTTTAATTAAAAAAATAATAAAATTTGTTATTTTTAATAATTTATAAAAAATATAAATACAAGAAATAATAAATTATATAATTTATAATATAATATAAATTACAATAGATGAGAAAAAGAAAATTAATGGTCAGCTCTATCTAAACGACCACCAGTACTACATTGGGGAGGATTCGTGCGACGTCGAGGTTTATCACGAGGTTGTTGAGGTGTATCTGGTCTTTGCGTGTTTACCTGTGGAAGAGGTATTTGTTGAGATGGCTCCGACGTATCAGATAAATTTTGAAGCATTTGACCCCAAAAGTCGGGTTGGCCGCTGCCAACGACGCTTCCGTAATTAAGTTCAATGTCCATGCTTTCGTAGTTTTGTCGGGGAGGTTGAGTGTGGTGTGGATGGTATGGTTGTCCGAATTGGTACATCAAATCGGTTTGGAAATGATGTATTGGTTGTTGTGGAGTTTGGTAGTCAAAAAGTGGATAGGTATTTTGTTGGTAGGAAGATTGATTGTCTGGTGTGAGGTCAAAATAATTATTTGGGCTATAGGTGGACGGGGTAGGGCCAAAAGATGTATCAGGGCAATATGCAGAAGTGGTATCGGTTTCAGAAGGCTGGCGGTAGGGGTAAGGCTCTTGTTGTTGTGATTGGGTTGGTGGCATGTATGGGTTGCGGTTTTGGAAGATTAATTTGATGGACATAGTTGGATGTTGGGTATAGCATGGTGTTTGATGTTGGGCATTGGGTTGCTGTTGTGGGTTCGAGGAAGACGCATGTTGCCTTGGGTCAATCAAATATGTCGGCTCAGACACAAATTGTTGTAAGGTTGTAACTGACCTAAACCAAATCATATATTGATAACTTGGTCTAGCCCCTTCCAGAATAGGGTCATCTAAGATGTGTTGATGTCGGTTCTTCCAATGCAGACACATCTCTTTCACCATGTCCTTCCAATGATTTACACTCTATTGTGTATCCACCCTTAGCTGATGCCACTGTCCCAATAACGTTGGAGTATCTGAAATATCCTGATGCATCCCGAATTGTAGTTTCACCCGGTCACTTTGGTGCATCTCCACTGTAGTGAACCGAATGATAGGTGTTTTAGATGTCCACACGACATCGTCATTGGTGTTGGGCTGGTGGTCGAGACCCTCGTACGACATCCAGACAAACTACATTAACAATATATGTAATGAGAAATACAAGTATGTGTTTATCAATTAGACAAAGTAATGGTAGATAAATTACATCATCTGACCCAATGTGTTCAATAAGGTTGCGGTACACGATAATGAAGTTCCTGGGACAACTTTGGTAATTCATTCTTGAAACAGATCACCTAAAAAAAGAGAAACACAAATAAATTAGTTACTAAGAAACATTGCACAAATGATTAACTTACAAAGAAACATCGTTTGTATACTCGTATTGAAAATAAACTTATTTGTTAGCGTATGGGAATGTGAATGGATTGCGGTTGATTGGAGCATGTGTTGTCATCCTAGACCAACCCCACGCTTGAAGGAGATAAGCACAACCATAAAAAGTACAAGAATTGTTTTTTGCATTTTTACACAATGCACTATATAGATGGGCGAGGACAGTTGAACCCCAACTATATGTGCACACTTTATTAATGTTGTGCAACAACGATAAATACATAATATTTACAGTATTTCCAGTACTGTTTGGAAATAAAAAATGGCCAAACAATATCATAATATAGCACCGAGTTTTAAGTATCTTCTCACACTTGGTGGATTCCTCATTTAACACGATACTATTGTAGTGTTGACTGAGGTATTTCAAATTAATACCTTGCCCCCTCGGTCGACCCTCACGTTGTGGTTGAGGTGTGTCGACACATAGAGGGGCACCGAGTAAATCTTCACAAAGTTGGTCATTAACACCAACTTTGTCGTTGACGGCCTTACCATTGATGTGTAGGCCAAGTAACATGTATACATCCAGTAAAGTTACGGTAAATTCACCGAAAGGTAGGTGAAATGTGTGGGTTTCTGGTCTCAAGCGTTCTAGCAACGCTAGAATAAATTTGGGATCCAATGAGTACGATTTGATTTTGATCAAATCACTGAACCCACATGCTTCTAGGTATCCTTATATTAAAGGGTCGTGTGGTATGTAGTCATGCACACGACAGCGAAACCTTACTACATCCTGCGAACGAATATAAATGCCATTAGGTTTATAAGAAAATTAAACTTAGTAAAGATCGACAACAAAAAGCAAAATACTTACAAACTCTGCGATATTCTCAATTGTGTTTTTGTGATCGTTGCCCATTGTGAGCAGAGACATTGTGGGTTAAGTTTGCTGAGTGAAGTTTGCTGAGTGAAGTTTGATGAGTGAAGTTTGTTGAGTGACAAGAAGATTTTGTAGAACGTTTGAGGAGTAGAGTTGGTAATGGGATGAGAAGAGTTTGTTCCTTGATGTATTTATAATGGTCAAATGTGATGAGAGGAGTCACATGGTGATGCATGATGAAGTGTGCAAGTTTCTAAGGGCGGGAGTCACATGAAAATGCATGTTGAAGTGTGCAAGTTTCTAAGTGCAGGAGTCACATGAAAATGAATGATGTAGTGTTGTCATTCGTGCAGAGTGTGGTCACTATTAATGCATGCTGAAACATGATGACAATGGTTCCGGGAAGCGTGCAAGTGTGGTTTTGTCATGCATATGAAGTCAAAAACACTAGTGTAGTATTGTCATGCATGCAGAGTGTTGTGACAATATATGTTTTGCTAGAGTGTAGTGTTGTCAAACATGCATGCTAAATTTTTATGACATGGGTGAAGGGAAGCATGCAAGTGTAGTCTTGTCTTACAAGATTCTTGGTCATTGGAAGGGAATGCAGACAATCTTACAGTCATTGATTGATAGAGTGTAGTCTTAAAGGTATTTATTTTTTCCTGCGAGACTAATACTATAGCCATGTGTATACATTTATTAGTAAGAATCTTGCAGACACACAGAGTTCAGAGTGTAGGCATGCATAGAATCAAAGTGTAGCCATGCTAAGAATCTTGTAGGCATGCATATTGCATAGTGTAGGCATGCATAGAATCAGAGTGTAGCCATGCAGACTGTAAGGGTAGCCATGCAGAGAATCTTGTAGGCACGCAGACTGTAGGCATATAGAGTGTAGTCATGCAGAGTTTAGTCTTGTCGTGCAGAGAACCTTGTAGACACGTAGAGTTTAGTCTTGTCGTGCAGAGAACCTTGTAGGCACGCATAGTATAGTCTTGTAGGCACGCCTAGACATGTGATGAGTGCATATCTAATAATAAAAACAACACTTTATTGCTATTAATATAGTAGAGATAGTTGATTTGTTATCATATCAATTTGTAAAACAATCCTTTCAAATACGAGTTTACTAACATTTTAGTTATGACTCAAACACCACAATACATGATCAGTGCACATTTAAACGGTGAGGTTTTTTATTGTAACTCAGTCGGTTTCAATTTTTGAAATACTGATGTTACTAGATTTTTGATTGACAGAAGATCAAATTTTTTACACTTGAAATCGATATTAGAAAAAAAATTACAGTGTGGTCCAATTGGCCAAATAATCTACAAGAATCCTGTGTTCTTTGGCGAGCAATGCAATTTTTTCCAATTAAAGATTAGAGACAATGAAGATGTGCGTAACATGTTCCGGAGTCATCAGTATTCCGGTTTCTCAGATATTGTGCTATATGTTACGTTACAACAACAACAAATGTCTAAACAACTTGATTCTTCTCAAGTTTTTTACGAATCTGATGAGGAACACGCAGAAGTCGATGCCATTGATGAAGAAGAAGAAGCAGCTGAAGACATTGTTGACGACATGGTAAACAATGAGGAAGAGGGAGTTCCACCCAGTCAAGTTTATTGCCCACCTCAACAAATGACAAGTCTCGACTTAGGTGACGATGAACCGTCAACATATATTTTTTACAACCCTAATTACGCAACAGAAGGACTATTAAAAGAGGGCGACAACTTTCGTACAAAAGAAGATTGTGTCAGAGTAATTAAACAATATCACATGGACTTATCAGCAAATTATAGAGTCGATCGAACAAATCTGACCCTGTATAAGATCTATTTCCGTAACGAGGTGTGTCCGTTCGATTAACAACGTCTTTCTGGAAGAGAAGTGAATCATGGAAGATAGGGTCAATTGGTCCAGCCCACACTTGTATAATCACGAATCCGATGCAGGACCATCGTAAGCTCAGCTCTCAATTGATTTGTGATGAGATTCTATCGATCATTAGCGACAACCCTTCTTTGAAGGTGAGTACCATAATTTTACATATGGTTCAAAGGTACAATTACACTCTTTCGTACCAGAAAACATGTATAGCTAGGAATAAAGCAGCTGAAAGGGTGTTTGGAAATTGGGAGGAGTCTTACAAAGAATTTCGAAATTTTTTGGTGGCTCTTAAACAATATTCTTCAGGGACTGTTGTCATCTTGGAGACAATGTCGGCGTATATACCAGACGGGACTTGCGTTAGTGGAAATGACATTTTTCACAGACTCTTCTGGGCATTTGAACCATGTATCAAAGGCTTTTCTTATTGTAAACCTATTATTCAAGTTGATGGCACATGGTTGTACGGGAAATATAAGGACACGCTACTCATGACTGTGGCATAGGACGGGAACAACAACATTTTTCCAATAGCCTTCGCTCTAGTTGAAGGGGAGACTGTTGGGGGTTGAAGTTTTTTCCTAAAAAATCTCCGCTTATAATTTTCTCCCCAACCTAACTTATGTTTGATCTCTAATAGACACCCATCAATCGAGAGTGCATATGAGAACCTTGATAACGGTTGGCAGGATCCTCCCTCGACCCATGTGTATTGCATAAGACATATCGCCCAAAATTTCATGCGGGAAATCAAAGATAAAACATTAAGGAAGAAGATTGTGAACGTAGGATATGCACTAACAGAGCCCACATGCAAACACTACCGTGACGAGATCAGACTGACAAACAAAGATGCATTAAGATGGATTGATAATATTGATAAAGAGAAATGGACAAGGGAATACGACAATGGGGTGCAATGGGGCCACATGACAACTAACCTCGTTGAATCAATGAATTATGTTTTCAAGGAAATCTAAAACCTACCAATAATTGTCTTGGTAAAGACAACATATTTTAGGCTCGGGGCACTCTTTGGTAACAAAGTACAAAGTGAGGTTCAGTATTACAATCTGGTCAGCTGTACAGTAATAGTTCAACAAAATTCATGAAAGACAAGGCTGCCAAAGCCAACACACATGTGGTCACAATCTTTGACCGTAATAAAGGTTGGTTCAGTGTTGTCGAGTCAATTGATTACAATGAAGGAAGGCCTAGGGGATGTTACCGAGTGGAACTTGATAGGAGTTGGTGTGACTATGGAAAGTTTCAAGCATTTCCTATGCCTTGCTCTCATGTTATAGCAGCATGTTCGAAAGCGCGCAAGGACCCAACCAACTATCTTTCTGCTATTCACCAAGTGATAAGTCTATGCAATGTCTACACATGTAGATTTTAAGTGGTGGCAAAGGAGGACTATTTGCCTCCATACGAAGGCAAAATTGTCTGGCATAATGATTTGATGCGAAGAAAGAAAAAGGGTCACCATAATAGCATGCGCATTCGAACGGAGATGGATGTAACAAACAAAATGGTCAGATTATGTAGTTCGTGTCGGCAACCAGGACACAATCGTACAAAATGCCCCAATGTAGGATCAAGCATAAGATCATAGTTTCTAATGTAACCGTGCCCCTTTAAATCAACAACAAATTTCATTCTATTGAAAGCATAGTTAAGCGATTACAATTAACAAATAATATAAATTAAACAAACATAACTTAATATCACAACAACATTCCAAAAATAACAACAGCATAGCCTAATATCAAAATAACAATCCGAAAATAACAACAAACCCACATAAAACAACACAGCGCATCAACTTGTCTAGGATATCACAACCATCAACAAACCCACATAAATCTTCTTTGGTGTTAACATCATCACAAGAACGTCAACATCATTTTCCACTTTTCTCCAATCATGAGTTACTCCGTTTCTCCTCGACTCCTTAACCAACCCCTCAATTTTCCTAATATTTTCACCTGCAACAGTATCTCCTTCTAGCCAGAGGTTCAGTTCCCGATGCAATTGCTCCAAAATCTGCATATTCCACAGTAGCACCTTCATCGGAGGCTTTGTTGTTGAAAAATAAACTAGGACATTTCTTTTCATTAGAGGAAATGTTGGAAACAGTTCCTCCGATGACGACGACGACGACGATGAACGTTGATTTAGAAATGCAGACATTCTAGACTGATTTCAAAATTATGAAGAGTTGAGTCTATTGGTGAAAATTATTGTGAAAAAATATATGAGTGTGCAGTCTTATTTATAGAAAAATAAAATAGTACGGACCACATATGATATGCCGTTTTTAGAATTATATATTTTTTAAAATATTAATAAATAATTTTTATATGTCTTTTTAAACAAAAATTAAAAATTAAAAAAAAACCTACATGAGATGCGTCATCCCATATGTCGACTCAATGTAGAGTTTTAGGGCACAAAATAAACCCATGCGCCATATGAAATGGCGAATCAAGTCTAGGACACTTGAGTAGCCATTTCATATGACAACTCTTCCTTGAAAACCAGCCATTTAGTAATTTTGTTGAAATAATATTTTATTTAATAATTAATTTGAAAAAAGGTGTTATATTAAAAAAAAATCCCTTTTTGTACATTATTACATTTACATTATTGGATTTGGATTTATTTATATAAGGTATTTTATAAAAGGTGTATTACTTTTCATTTTTAGTATTGATTTGTATTTTAAATTATTATAAAAGTAAAATTTTAATTAATTATTTCTAATTACAATTGATAAGTAAATTTAAAAGAATATATTTTATTATTATTATTATTATTATTATTATTATTATTATTATTATTATTATTATTATTTAATATTTTTAAAAAGATATGAAACAGAAATATGTCCATTTGTTATACATTGTATATTTTTTCCCTCAAATATATATACGTGCTTATAAATAAAATCAAAATAATCAATAAAACTAAATCTGAGCCGTCTTAAACTTTTGAGAGGTCCCGTATAAAAAATCGAAATTAGTTTTATTTTAGTTGTGAATTTTTTACGAGCTCCTATTTAACTGTGAAATATGTGTATGAAGATCTTTTTTTCCCTAAATTAATCATGAAAAATTATGAGATCCCGTGCTATAGACCGCCTTGCAACGCTATGAAAGAGAATAATAAACTAATTAATATTTTAATGATATTTTTTTAACAGTGGTATAATTTGATTAAAATGGAGCAACATAGATTAGTATCTTAAGTAGTACTATAGTGACTTAGTAAATACTAAGGTTAGAAGTGTATCTATATGTACCGATGGTTTTTTCTTATTTAAATTTTAAAAAAATATATTTAGTTGATTATATTATTATGATATAATAAAACAATGAGCATTGAATTAGCGTAGAGAAAATAATGTAGAGTAACGGCAACGCCACGCCACTTTAATTAAATTTCCCACATCTAGTTATCAAAGCATTTAAATCCTAAATACCAACCCTAACATAGGTGAAATTAAACTTGTAAAGTATACAAAAATAATTTCTTTAACGACCCTAATGTAATGTTTGTATGTATAGGACATTTTCTCCAGTGTTTCATCAACCGAAACAATCCTAATTACCAAATCATACGAAACACCAATAAAGCCCATCAATCAAATTGAGCTTCCACTCAATTGCAATGGATACAACCTCACCAAAACATGTCCATCTAACAATTCTGAAATTTCATTCCACAATCAAGCCCGTTCATCCAACTCCACGTGTCCTGACTACTTCCGTTGGATCCACGAAGATTTAAGGCCATGGGCCCACACAGGAATAACAAGAGAAATGGTAGAGAAAGCAAAACCAACGGCAAATTTCAAATTAGTGATACTAAAAGGAAAAGTATATTTAGAAACATATGAGAAAGCTTTTCAAACAAGAGATACTTTTACTCTATGGGGTATCCTACAGCTGTTAAGGAGGTACCCTAGAATGTTACCTGATTTGGAGCTTATGTTTGATTGTGTTGATTGGCCTGTTGTTTCAATTGGTCAAAATAATGTTGTTGACCCACCTCCACTCTTTCGATACTGCGGTAACGATGATACATTGGATCTCGTCTTTCCTGATTGGTCCTTCTGGGGATGGTAAGTATATATATTAATCATATACTTCAATTATTTCGATAGATTTTAAAAAGTTTTTATTTTTATTTTTATTTTTATTTTATTTTTTATAATAGTGATCAGAAACTGTATTGATTATATAGGGCTGAGGTTAATGTAAAACCATGGGAGATTTTATTAAGAGAGTTGAAAGAAGGCAACAAGAGGATTTCATGGGATAAGAGAGAACCTTATGCTTATTGGAAAGGTAATCCAAGTGTTGCTGAAACAAGACAAGATCTCATGACATGTAATGTTTCCGACAAACAAGATTGGAATGCTCGATTATATGCTCAGGTATTCGTCTTCATCAGCCTCTATTAACATATATGAAATGGAACGATCTCAAATATGATTCTTGGACAAACGAATGTTCACCTTCCCGTGTACTAGCTTTCACTCGTGATTTATATGAAATGTGTCTCGTCTAATCTAGTTTTTATTTGTGTGTACAATAGTAATGACATTGTTGAAATTAACAAATGGAAGTTGTTTTAGGATTGGGGACGAGAGTCACAAGAAGGGTACAAAAAATCAGACTTGGCAAGTCAATGCACTCATAGGTATAACATTTATTTTATAAATTCTCTTATTTGAATATTGAAATTCGAATTCGTATTTTTATATCCTTTTAACTTTACATTTTCCTATATGTTTTTGAAATCTTGTTGTAATTTTTTTATAACTATTTGATATGTATAGCTATCAAAAATATGAATGTTTAAATTGAATCATGATTATTGTGTGTAGATATAAGGTGTACATTGAAGGGTCAGCTTGGTCAGTGAGTGAAAAGTACATTCTAGCATGTAATTCTCCCACTTTACTTGTGAAACCTCATTATTATGATTTCTTCACGAGAGGGTTAATTCCAGTGCATCACTATTGGCCCATTAAAGAAGATGATAAATGCAAGTCCATTAAATATGCTGTGGATTGGGGCAATAGTCACACTGAAAAGGTAACCAATCCACTTTTGTTTATCTACCTTAATCTTGTTTCAATTTTACATGTTTTTGTTCTTCATCAGGCACAAAATATTGGAAAAACAGCAAGTGATTTCATTCAACAAGAGTTGAAGATGGATTATGTGTATGACTATATGTTTCATCTCTTAAATTCCTATGCTACGCTCTTTAGATATCAACCCTCTATAAGTGATAAAGCTGTTGAACTATGTGTGGAATCAATGGTGTGTAATGCACAAGGAACAGAAAAGAAATTTATGATGGAATCATTGGTCAAGGGCCCTTCAAACACGGATCCATGCACCATGCCTCCACCTTATGATCCTCCATCTTTGCAAGCACAAATAAGAAGAAAACAAAGTTTAATTCAGCAAATCGAATCCAAGGAGAAGGGTTATTGGAAGAAACAAAATGTGAAATCGTAATGTATTTTAATACTACGGAATTCTAGTGCTAATGGTTGATGCGCAGAACGTATGAATGTTGTAAGCCCTAGCATTACGAGTTTGGTTTTTAATCATCGCAAACAAAATTAATGTCATCATTGTTAAGAGATTAATGCTTTTCCCTTCCCACATAGAGAGAGTTTTTGGGGTAGATAAAAATTTTGTATACATTGTCTCATATATATGGTTGGCAAAATAAAATGTATCTACAAGAAATAGTACTATGCTTCATCATTCTTCTAATTGATCAACTTGCTCCAATAATTGGTTCTTAATAATTCTAAATAAACTAGAAAATTGTTCACAAAAATTTAAAAGAAGCCAGTGAACTTGCATTCTTAACACTACATACACAAAATTCTTTTTAAAAAAAAAGTAACTATTTATAATTTGAAAGCAGTTATAAACCTGTTATCGAAAATATTTTGCAACTTTACCATCAATGTCAATTTGATGAATCATACTTGTCGAATTCACTCAAATTGAATACTTTTTGTCCTATAAGCATTGTCATATTAAACTTTTCTTCTTTATTAAAATGCATTATTTAAGATAGTCTAAAGAATATAAAAAAAATTCAAATTATCTTAAAATTATCTCATTCTAAAAGACTAAAAAAATTTAGACACTAAAAATTAAAACATGATGGCTTTGCAGCTTTAGAGTGTTGGAAAAGTTTGGGGAGGGAGGTCCGAAAGTGTTTATAGACTAAAAACATTTATGATTCCAAAAGACCTTGATGTCATACATTCACCAAAAATCTTAAGGTAATGTGGGTATGAGTCACCTCTTTTATAAATTCAATATTTCCTTTATTCTTAGTCGATGTGTGACTTTAACACTCACACTTTAAACCCAACAATCTTCCTCACAAGTGTGAGTCATTACATTACTAACCTTGACCCACACTAGAATCCACTTTCGTTCCCCCACCGAGTCAACCAGGACTCTGATACCACTTGTTGGGTCGTCATGATGAGCATCCACATTGGGTCAAGAGCAACAAACAAGTTAGAGACACACAACATATTCACCAAAAACCTTAAGGTGATAGGCGTATGGGTCTTCTCACTTATAAAGTGATAAACCTCCATTTTTTTAAAGCAATGTGGGACTTTCAACTCACACTTGTACACACCAATCTCTCCCTCAATTATGAGTCCATCCATTATGCTCCTTATCAAGCAGAAACTCTTTCATCCACATACACTTGTACCGTTGTTGCAAGCACTACAACAGAACACGCCGCCTGACTACCACATTGTGAAGAAGACTTTCAATACAATAAATCGGTCCCTTAATTGAACCATCGGCTCTGGTACCATTGTTGGATCATCATGAGGAGTATCCACATTGGGTCAAGAGCAACACACAAGTGAGAGAAATACCACATATTCACCAAAACCTTAAAGTAATATATGTATGGGTCCTCTCACTTATAAAGTGTTAAACCTCCACTTTTCAAAGCAATACAGGACTTTCATCTCACACTTGTACACAAAAATATCTCTCTCAAGTGTGATTTCATCCACTATGTTCCTCCTCAAGCGGAAGCTCTTTCATCCACATACACTTGTAACGCCGTTCGATTAAGTGTGGGAGAGTTATAACACCCCAAATTCGACTAAATTATTTAATTGAATTATTTGGATTTATTTTACTCAATTATTTAATGTTGGTGTGATTTAAAATAAATTATGTGATTATATAATGTTAGGGGTGTAGTAGTAATAGTAGGGTGTGGTAAGAATGTGGAATAAATAAGAAAATAATTAGAATAATAGAAAATTTAATTATTATTATTAATTAAATGATTAAATTGGTGAAATAGGAGTTTGTACCATTTGTGTGAACTGAGGAAAGTTTGTGGTAAGAGGAGAGAAGTTAGAGTTAAATGACAATAATAATAATTAGGTAAAAGTAATGAGGTTACTATATATTCTAAAAGTTGGGAGAGAAGTTAGGCTTTTGGGGAGAATTTGACTGTATGTGAAAATAAGAGGCAAATAAGAACAAGGGCTTGGGAGAAAGAGAGCTAGAATTGGGAAGAGGAATCTATAGAAGTTGCTCAACTCATCATCATTGCTGAAAATATAAGGTAAGAAGAGAGAAATGACTATCAATTTAGGTGTATTGCATGATGGGGTAGAGATGAGAAATCCTTACTCTTATTAGGGTTCCTAGCTTTTCTTTTGATGAATTGTTGTATGATGAAAATCTGGAAATTTGTTGAGAGATTGTGTGTTTATATGTGATCTTGTGTTTGAATCCATGTCTGAATCATCATGATTATGTGTTTGTATGTTCTGCCATTGATGAAGGTGTAAAAGCTTAACTTTTATTCATTATAATGATGCAATTTGCTGATCAAATTGTTATGGGTTGTGATGAAATAAGTGTCATATATGGTTAGGGTTATGATAACATGATTCATGCTTTAATACGTGTGTGAATTAATTGATTTTGAGAAAAATTAGTTGGAGTTGTGTATTAAGGTTTAGGGATAAGAGTGATGATGATCGATGAAGAAAACTGGGTTTCTTGGAAAAAAATATTGCAGTGACAATCGATTGTCACCATATGACAATTAATTGCACAAGTTCAATTTTTGAAAAAAATTAGCAATACAATTGATTGCACCACTTAATCAATCGATTGTATGGCTTAAAAACGTGAGTTTTGAGAAGTCGGTAGAGAAATCCTCTTGATGATAATCGATTATCACCCTATGACAATTGATTGTCTTAGGCCAAATTATGAAAATTTCTATTTTTGATTTTGTTGTATTGTCCGATGATTTTGGTCGTAACTTTCGTTTTGGAAGTCCAAATAATACGTCGTTCAAAGTGGAAAGTTAATGTGCAAAGCTACCTGTCGCGGTGAAATTTGGATATCAAACTATTAATTAGTTTGAATCTTTAATTCAATTTGCAACTGAACTTTGATTTGTCCAAAGGAAGGGACAAAGATCGAAATTCCCATAATACAATGCAAATGCAAGGTTTAGAGAGTTTTAGGTTCGGGGTCGGTTAAACTTAGGGAAGGTGCTAGCATCCTAAGTTTCTGTAGTACTCTACATGAACCTCTTATTTTATGTTTGTTTATTGCTATGTGTTTATCTGCTTAAGGGTTGAAAGACCCTAGGAGTTTATTTCTAAGTATACTCGATAAGATATCGCATCTTATGCCTACATATCCTTACGGGAGTGGAATCAGAGTATCTGTAGTTCTCCTAAAGGGTTTGAGGAGTTCTTTGACTGTGGTCAAAGTTCCTACGGGTTTAGGGTAGTTGGTTGATTGATTTTAGGAGAAAAGGTGAGTTGTCATTTGAAGAGAGATTTAACCGCCACAAGTTGTAGGAAAATGGTCTTTGCATCGTCTTAAGAGAAGGGCTCGAGTACTCGGATATTGATCGACGATGTACGCCTCTATCTCTCTTAAGGCAAAGTTCCTACGGTATTGATTGTATTGATGTGGGGTGGAGATTCTATCTCGCTTAAGATGATTAACATCTATTTCTCTATTGTGTTTGAATACGTTGTAGTGTTGAATGTGTTTGTATCTAAGTTGTAAAGATAATGGTCCTTCCTATGGGGTAGGATCTATCTTAAAGATCGACTTGAATGGGATCAAGGATCGTGAGGAAATGGTGCAAATGATGTGCACTACACACGATTGTTGAATCACGTGTAGGTTCTTCCTTTGGACGGGTGCGATGCGGAAATATAAATTGTGATAATGTAAATTACGGAAAATAAATTGCGGAAAATAAACCATACACACGCATGAAAGCGCTAAGGTGTGTGAGAGTGAATGTGTCGTGAAGTGCACAGTTAGATTGTATTTTACGCTGTGAGTTGATTTTAATTGGTCGATTTTAAACAAGAGATTGATTTTAAGACGAGTTGATTTTAGATGGGATTTAAGTATATAATTAAGGTCTAAGGTTGCATAAGACGTTATGACGATTTACTTATTAGGTAAAATAGATTTATTTATGAAAATTGAAATTAATGTGAGAAACTAATTATAATAAAAAATGTTGTTTATTTTATTCTCCTAGAAAGTTTTTAATATTAGATATAAGATGCCATTAGAAAGATAATTAATAATTAGCACAATAAATTAGGTAAAAAGGGATTATTATTTTAAGAAAAGATTTGATTATCTAAGGTTAATTAATTTATTTTTAAAGAAGGTATAATAAATAAGATAGAATAAACCTAAGAAATTATGATAAAATTAAATAAAAACTAACTTATTAAGGTTGTTAATTATTCTTTAAAGGGATAACTAATTTTACGAAAATTGTTTTAATATTAATATAAAAGGTTTTTATTTTTTAATAGATAAGACAAAAGGTTACTGGTTAACAAATTATAAAAGATTGACTAAATAAAATGAAGGCTGGTTAATTTAATAAAGGTTATTTGTTTATTATTTTTTTTAAACTTGATTAACTGGTCAATTAAAGGGTTAAGATGTTGATTAAATGGAAAACTAATGATTAACGGATAAAACAGAGAGGAAAAAAAATAGAGGGTGATTTAGAGCGCATAATAGTGATTTGGATGGGTTAACGGTGATTAGTGGTGATGGTAGTGTGGTGAGCGCGTGTGTGTATTCATTTCACAAAATACATTAACAAGACAATGGGGCAAAAGGGGGGCGACGAAACCCTAAATATCTTGTTCCCTAGATCAAAATCCCAACATTTTCACTCTCCTCCATAATCACGATCGGCTTTCATCATGCTCTGAACCTGAAAACAACATCAGAAGCATCAATAGTTTAAGAAGATAGAAGAGAACAAGGTATTACCGAAGGCTGGTGGTCACAGTTGCATTAGAGATGGCGGGAATAGAGTGCTTTGTTCGTGAACTCGCGGCGATGTGCGGTGGCTTCGTCCACGGAAAAGCTAAGTTTCTGTTTTCGATCGGTTAGGTTTGCGGAGATAGGTTTTATGGTGTTTTTTTCCAGTGTTCTCCTCTTCGTCTCTTGGGTCTCTTCTTATATAGGCCTCTAATCGTAAAACAACTTTGATGAATAATGAATGCTACCTTGAATATTGATTAGGGTTTCCGGATTGGTATGAGTCAGATTTGAAAATATTCCTAATTCATCTGATTGTTATAATGAGCCATTAATTGATATTTCAATCTTTGTTTTTTTGTGATTCAATTTGAGATTAGATTTGATTTGGTTCCTGAACAGGATATTCTGTCTTCCAGGAATATTCTCTAACGGTTTTATTTTGATTCTGGATGTGACCTGGCAGATGTGGGAAACAACGGTTTTGGGCCAAAAGGTGGATTAAAAGCCCAGAAGGGGAAACTCGTGCTTGATACGTCTGTTGGAGATGAGGGACTTCCATGGAAAAGGTCGGTGGGGAGGAGAAACAGCTTCGCAGGGTACATGGTTCTTTTCAATCTAATCTCTGCTTCTTGTTCAGTCTCTTACACAAGTGAAGTGAATGAAGTTCTTTGTGTCAATACTAACCAATTGTTTGTTTGAGTTGCAGCTCGTAACAAATGACAGGCTCAAGAGTGTAGAACACAGAGGTCTTGTGAATCGTGTTGGTCCAAGAATAGTTGTCGCATACTCAACTTTGATACGAAAGGGCTAGGTGGTACTTCTGCTCCTTACACAATACAGAATTTGAATTAGGCATTGTGAATGAAAAAAAGGATTAGACGTGGTCAGTTTATGATGGTGTAGCTTGTCATGTATTCCGTATTGTGATATGAACTATAAGTGTTGTGGTTTCTGTTTGTTCAGGATCTGTTTTACTTGACTCAACATTACTCTTTTTCGTTGAGCTTATGAAATCCACTTCTTCGACCACTGATGATGCTTTCCCCTTCTGCGATAAGATTGAATCAAATGGTTCAATGTGCTCTCGTGGAGTGAAGGAATGACCTGGGAGTTCTGTTGCCTCAGATTCTTCATTACATTCAGCTGGTTCACTAATGTTTTCCCCATGACTCGAATTTTTGGCGAATCAGCAGTTACAGCATCATCACATGCATCTGGTAAGAACTGCTCGTGCTAGCATTATTATCACCGAATTCCAGTTCGTTGTTATCATCATCTAACATACCATCAATTTCAGTATAACACGAAAGTTCATCCATCGAACCAATCCCAACTGCCATGTGCTGCGGCAAGTCTGGGCAGCCAGTGCAACGTTTCATATATTTTGGAGAAGAAGTTAACTGTCATATCCATGCGCCAATGATTCAACAGGGTGTTGCCAAGCCCATTCAAACTGAAGAGCAGACACATTTGTTGGAAAGCCATATATACACAAAACCATCTCCCAAGGACGCTTGCTCTTTGTTTTCCAAGAATAGAGAAGGATGATTCACAAGGTAATCTTCTGAATTAACATAATTTTATGCGTATGAATTCGGAAACAGTGTTGTCTTTGGTATGCTGATTTCATGTGGTGGGCATTTGAGTTTTTGTTGTTTTGTGTTCTTAAAAGTAACATAAATTCCTTGTTATGCGGAAAGCATCCCTTCAGGTGTATGAAAGATCTGGATGTCGTTCTCTGAAAGTTTATCATGAGAATCGCTCGGGGAGTCTTATCAAATGCTTCTCAAAATATGTATATGTATCTCCAGGGATTATAGTCATCAAATTGGAGAGTGGTGATATTGCTGCTTCTTGTTCTAGAGAGTTAGCACTTCTCAAACCAATTGGTCCCGGTAAGCCCTATACACAGTTTACCACTTTGGTAGGAGCAATATCAATTACATCAAAGCCATGTGCTTGCAGACACTTAGAGACCTTCTTCCATACTGCATCTCTTTCGAATTAATCTCGTTAACTGTTAACAGTGGCGTGTTGTGATTATTGGTTGTGTTGAACAGGTGGTAGGTGGTGGAAATGTTGAGACAACTTCTGGATGGAAAGATATCGGTGAGTTTGACCTCTTATGAACATTTGCTTTTGAAAAGTGATAAGTGCTTTCAATAATTTTCTTTGATTTTAGTCCATAAATACTTTTGATTTTGAGCTCACATGTCGAACTGTTGCTAAGTTATATTGTTTCTTTTCTTTCCATGTGACATTCAGAAGTTTTAGCATAATCGGAACTTGGTATAGAAACAAAGCAAGGTGCTGTTATCGGAACTTGGCGTAATCGTTGGAGTTTTAGCGTGAGTGCTGAATTGTTTGGACTGCATTTAGATATTAAGTAGCTGCTACAAACTTCTGATTTAGTCTATGATAAATTTCTTCGCAGGTGAGTTTCTAGAGTCGTGCTCTCTCACTTCTTGAAGGTTGCTGGTGTTAGAGAACCTAGGTGAGGCGCTTCCGTATGCAAGTTGCTTTGAAGCTACTAACGTGAGTGTCGCGTGAAGCTTTGCCTAGGAGCTGCACAAATCGGTTGAGAGTTTGTTCTTTTCAATTTGGAACTCGTTAGCAGAAAAAGATGATTGTTGCGTTGAGTGATTTCTGTTTTGGGCGGTTCTGATGGGTTCCGGCGTGGAGAAGTCTTGGTTGAGCTTTCGGCATATTTCAAACTCCAACAGTCTTTAATAAGTTTTGATAGTTTTTAGTTATTTGAGTGACGTCTGTGTTTGCTTATTCTCTAGGAAAGCATATCAAGATGTATCATTGTTGTCTATGCATAATCATGTGAAGAAGATATGGATGTCGATTGAATCTCACGAGCTCCTTCATTAAACATCTTGCAAGTTATGATCTTAATAGTTATCCTCTTAATAATACAGTCTTTTACATTCCTACCAACAAAGCATGGATAGAAATGGTACAGTGGGCTGGGAACCCAAATGCCCCTCTATTGAATTCTTCGTGGTTGTAAAAAAAAAGCTCACACAGGGGTTTAATCATTGGCCGTGTGAATGGTCCCGTGCAATAGAGTAATGTAGAGTAATTCATCATAGTAACTCTTACGTAGCCATAAATTAATAGTTAAGGTTTCAACCACTGGTAAAAAGTCGGAAATATTGCCAAGCCGTGGATCCTTCTTCATAGTGAAGTTTTCGACGTGAACCAATAAAACAAACCTTTTGCAACTAAAACTTGTGAATGAATGGAAACTTGGGGCGAATCTCAACATAGCATCTCAATAATAAAATCCTGAACTCCCAATCAGAAAGTCCCATATTCTCTTTAAAATTTTGGATGATGCTTCTGCCTCACGAAAAAGATTCAGATAACGATGAAACTTGGTACGCGAACCATGTCTTAAGAGAACTTCTGAAGATAATGACATAACTTGCGATGCAGCCAACCATGAAAGTCATAATAGGCCTCAAACGTTTGTGCCTTGAAGTACTTGACTGTAAGGGTCTACACTCGTCATTATTACACCTACGCAAAATGGTCAGTTGAAATAAACATACATATAAAAGTAAAATAGGATAAACAAGAAAATAAGCATAAGGAGGTGGGATATTAAGGTCAAAATTTAGGGTGCGACAGATGCCCCTATTTAAGTTACTTCTATCCGGAGATGCTGAGATTGAAATCTTCATCTCGACGAGATAGGAGGGACTTAAATACAAACATTGCACGAATTTTTGGCCCTAAGAAGCCACCGAATGCAAATGATATGCGATGGTATGAGGATGCAAGACATAGGGTCTTGTGAGGATGAGATATCACAGGGGATGAACTGGACACAATACGCAAAACAAAGGTGCAGCAGACCTAACAGAGCGGAACTCCACGGGGACATGAAATAGTCAGTAGTGGGGAATCCCCAAAGTATAAAAGTAGCACATGCACCAAGGATATGGCGATTTAGACAATAGGCGAGAAACTCATAATCGAATGGTAGTTTATTACCAACATGGAGCAATCCAGACAGCGGTAAGAACCATAGTGACTTTTCTGAATAATTCAGTTTTGTTTTGTACTCTTTCTCTTCTTTCCCCTTTTTTTGTTCAACTGGGAATAGTAAAGTGTATAACCTCCCCGAGCGTCATGGTACGGGATCCCTGAGCTGGTCTCAGTCTTTTGATGTAGAACCTCCCTGAGCGTCATGGTACGGGATCCCTGAGCTGGTCTCAGTCTTTTGATGTAGAACCTCCCTGAGCGTCATGATATGGGAATCATGAGCTGGTCTCAGTCTCTTGATGTAGAACCTCCCCAAGCGTCATGATATGGGAATCATGAGCTGGTCTCAGTCTCTTGATGTAGAACCTCCCCGATCGTCATGATATGGGAATCATGAGCTGGTCTCAGTCTCTTGATGTAGGACCTCCCCGAGCGTCATGATATGGGAATCATGAGCTGGTCTCAGTCTCTTGATGTAGGACCTCCCCGAGCGTCATGATATGGGAATCATGAGCTGGTCTCAGTCTCTGCCCGAAATGATGAAAACTCGTGCGAGCATCTTCACAGGGGATCAAAATGTCATCGTAGATTGTAGATGTTGTTGTAGACGTAGAGCCTTGTAGATGTAATTGGAGTTTGTAGATTGTAGAATTTCTTGGCTGTGAGCCATAATGTGTTGTAAATTGTTGGACTTCTTGGCTGTGAGCCATAATGTGTTGTAGACTGTAGAATTTTGTAGATTGTATTTGTAGAGGTAACTTGTAATGTATTGGAGATTGGAAAACTTCACCGGGGATCTTCAGAAGAGGTGTAAGCTGGTTGATTTGTAAAGTATGCCCTATCAAAGAAATAGAGACTAATGTGATAAACTTCCTCGATTTTTCTAGGGAAATGTCACTTGATGGGATTAATCTTGTGTAATGAACTCACTGGGGAATATATTCCTGGGGAGTACCTTTGTTGTAGCTGAAGAAATATATATCATTGCAGATTCTCAACTGAAGAGAAGTATTTGTAGTGGGAATTTTCAAATAAGATAAGTGTCTTGTAATGTCTTTGGCGGACCTTTATGATGGATTGACGAAGCGATGCCATTTGACGAGTTGATAATGTTGAAGAACCCGCTGAGGGTGAATGCACTGTCTTGTAGAGATTGTCGTTTGTCGTTTTGAATAAGATCTTGGTCATAACGAGTTGCTCAAATAAAGAGATTGTTTATATTCCCGATGTCGATGGTCAAGAAAATCTTGTGATACCTTTGTTGGAAGAATATCTGTCTTTGTAAAGATTCTTCGAAAATATTATTCCTGGGGAATAGAGTGCAAAATAAATGCACACCTGTTCCATGTTCGAATACTGGAGATTATCCACACTGTGCTTGCCGAGAACTGAAGTTCAATTCGGGAAGTAGCCGAAGAGAAAACTATCAAGTAAGACTCGACCATTGAGGTATGAACTCAAATGGGATGTACTAACATAACCGTCTTCCACGAGGATCGAACTTCATGGGGAACGTACAAACATTGTGCTCTTTCTGCCTAGGGCTGACAACTCTATTTGGGGGGATGAGACACACCCAAAAGCCTGGGGATAACCACGACCAAAGTGATAGAACAAGTAAACAAAAGGATGCAAAAATGCATATGCTATCTATCAATATGATGTGCGTATGCTGACGGACAGGGAGAGGCGAAAATAAATGTTTTAGACGGAAAGGTACTCAAGCAAAATCCCCACAGACCTCGTACCACCTGTAAAGAAATCTTGAACATAAACAGACCCCGTCTTTGGATAAAATAAATATCCTTTGCTTGTGGAAACATATGTGATTGACGTTCTTCCATGGATGAAATAAACGTCCATGGTCATCCTTTTGTTATTCATATATTGAGTAAAACATGAAGTATTGTAAAAGTTTAAATCGATTTGGATTTTGCTATCGAGAAAAAGATTTTGATAAATGAGAAACTTTTATTGAATGGCGGTCAGCAGAAAGGCGTGACCCCAATATTACAGTGTTGGAAGATAATAGAGATTACATCAAGGGAATAACAACTTGCTCTCCCTAAGTGAATGAGAACTCCCTTAAGCGAAATACTTTTTGACAGCGTCCGTATTCACAGGGCGAGTGATTTCTTCTCCATCCATTGTTGCTAACATAAAGGCGCCTCCTGACAAAACCTTCCTTACCACATACGGTCCGTCATAGGTCGGGGCCCATTTTCCTCTGACGTCGGTGAGGAAAAACTGAATCTTCTTGAGCACGAGGTCACCTTCTTTGAATACACGGGGTCGAACCTTCTTGTCAAAAGCCTTCTTCATCTTTTACTGATACAACTGTCTATGGCATAGTGTTGCCATCCTCTTTTCTTCGATTAAGTTCAACTGATCATATCTGTTCTGGCACCATTATGTTTCTGATAACTTTGCATCCATCAAAATCCTCATAGAAGGAATCTCAACTTCTATCGGGAGCACTGCTTCCATACCGTAGACAAGTGAAAATGGAGTTGCCCCGGTCGATGTGCGTACCATCGTACGATACCCATGCAAGGTGAACAGGAGCATTTCGTGCCAATCTTTGTAAGTAACAACCATTTTCTGAATGATCTTCTTGATATTCTTGTTGGCGGCTTCAACAACCCCATTCATCTTTGGTCTGTAAGGAGAAGAGTTATGATGCTCTATCTTGAATTCTTCGTACAGTTCTTTCATCATTATGTTATTAAAATTGGACCCATTATCTGTAATAATCCTGCTTGGCACACCATATCGGCAGATAAGCTGATTCTTGATAAATTTGACAACCACGTGTCGAGTTACATTAGCATAGGAAGCTGCTTCGACCCACTTGGTAAAATAATCAATGGCCACTAAGATGAATCGGTGTCCATTAGATGCTTTCATCTTTATCATACCAATCATATCAATTCCCCACATAGAGAACGACCACGGAGATGAGATAACATTCAATAAAGTCGGAGGCACATGGATTTTATCTGCGCAAATCTGACACTTGTGACATCTTCTAGCAAACTTGTAACAATCTGATTCCATTGTGATCCAATAATAACGAGCCCTTAAGAGTTTCCTAGCCATGGTATGTCCATTGGCATGAGTGCCAAAGGATCCTTCATGAATTTCCGTCATTAACATATCTGCTTCTTGTTTGTCAACACACCTCAGCAAGATCATGTCAAAATTCCGGTTGTACAACACATTGTTACTCAAAAGAAAATTTCCAGCCAACCTTCTCAAAGTTTTCTTATCTTTGTTAGAAATTCCCAAAGGATATTCTTGAGTTCTAAGGAATACTTCAATGTCATGGTACCAGGGTTTGCCATCTTCGACTTCTTCGACGGCAAAGATGTAGGCGGGTCTGTCAAGACGTTTTACTTCAATCCTAGGACACTCGTTCCAAAAGTTCACCACAATCATTGAGGCCAGAGTTGCCAATGCATCTGCCATTCTGTTCTCATCACGAGGAATATGATGAAATTCGACCCTATCAAAGAACGGTAACAGTCTTCTAGCATAATCTCCGTATGGGACCAAATTATCATGTCGAGTTATCCACTCTCCAGTGATTTGATTGATTACCACTGCGAAATCACCAAACACGTCCAAATTCTTAATTCTCAAATCGATTGCTTCCTCAAGACCCATAATGCATGCTTCATACTCAGCCTCATTATTAGTACACTGGAATGTTAATCTGGAAGTAAATGGGAAGTGGGTCCCTTGAGGAGTCACAATAACAGCACCTATCCCCTTTCCATGAGCGTTGACAGCTCCATCAAAAACTAAGGCCCATTGAGATTCGAGTTCTGGTCCTTCACCATGCACGGGTTCTTCACAATCTTTCATCTTTAAAAACATAACATCTTCATCGGGAAAGTCATTGTTTGAGGGTTGATAATCCAAAATAGGCTGGTGAGCCAAATGATTAGCCAAAACACTTCCTCTGACAGCTTTCTGAGTATGGTACTCGATATCATATTCGGATAACAACATATGCCATCTAGCAATTCTCTCAGTCAAAGCGGGCTTCTCAAAAATATACTTGATAGGATCCATCCTCGAGACTAACCAAGTGGTGTGATTCAGCATATACTGGCACAAACGTTTGGCGGCCCACGCCAAAGCACAACAAGTCTTCTCTAACATAGTGTACCTTGTTTCACAATCAGTAAATTTCTTGCTCAAGTAATAAGTGACATGATCTTGCTTTCCTGTTTCATCTTGTTGACCGAGTACACAACCCATTTAATCTTCTAAAACAGTCAGATACATAATCAAAGGTCGTCCTTCAACTGGCGGTATCAGGATAGGTGGTTCAAGCAAATACTCTTTGATACTATCAAAAGCCTTTTGACAATCTTCAGTCCAAACATACCCTTGTTCTTTCCTCAGAAGCTTGAAAATGGGTTTACATGTAGCAGTCATATTGGATATAAATTTGGAGATATAATTTAAACGTCCCAAAAATCCTCTGACTTGTTTCTCGGTGGTAGGAGCTGGCATTTCCCGGATAGCTTTCACTTTGTCGGGGTCCACTTCAATCCCTCTTTGATTGACAATAAAACCCAATAGTTTCCCTGAACGTACTCCAAATGTGCATTTGTTGGGGTTCAGACGGAGCTTGTATTCCCTTAAACAACCAAACAGCTTAGACAGATGTTTAACATGATTGTCTTCAGTCTTCGACTTAGCTATCATATCATCCACATAAACCTCGATCTCTTTGTGCATCATATCATGGAACAAAGTAGTCATAGCTCTCTGATATGTTGCCCCTGCATTCTTTAATCCAAACGACATAACTCTGTAACAAAAGGTGCCCTAGGGTATGATGAATGACGTCTTCTCTCTGTCCTCAGGAGCCATTCTAATCTGATTGTAACCTGAGAAACCGTCCATAAAGGAGAAAACCTCATATCTTGCGGTACTGTCAACCAAAATGTCAATGTGAGGTAACGGGAAATCATCTTTCGGACTGGCTTTATTCAAATCCCTGTAATCTACACACATGTGAACCTTACCATCCTTCTTCGGAATGGGCACAATATTAGCCAACCAGAGCGGATATTTGGCAGTGACAAGAAAACCTGCATCAATCTATTTCTGTACCTCCTCCTTAATCTTTAGAGCCATGTCGGGTCGAGTCCTTCTGAGCTTCTATTTTACTGGCGGGCACTCTGGCTTCAAAGGTAGACGATATTCAACTATAGAAGTGTCCAATCCAGGCATATCTTGATATGACCAAGCAAACACATCATCAAACTCTCCAAGCAAATCAATCAGTTGTTTCTTCACATCAGGTTTGATTAGAGCTCCAATTTTCACTTCTCTACGGATTTCTTCTGTCCCTAAATTGATTACTTCTACCGGCTCCTGATGAGGTTGGATAGCTTTCTCTTCCTTTTCAAGCAGTCTGGAAATCTCTTATGGGATATCATCTTCTTCATCTTCGGCTTCGTACACATGAAACTCAAAACTCGGAGAAGGCAGCGGATTATTATTCCCAGGATGTAATTTACGTAGCAATCTGCGCAAGTGATATGATTTTTAATAAGTTTTCATAAAGTGGGAAGTGTGTGTATGCCAGATACTACTTATTATTTTCCAACATCGTAAATAAATATGTAAAAACACAAATAAAAATGAAAGTGATTTATTGATGATAGCAAAACCAAAGAGACACGCCCAACAGAGTCACCTTTGCCTTGGGCAGAGCAAAGGGAATTATTTGAAAGTAAGCCCTAATAATGCAGTTTTTTGCCTTGGGCAGAGCGAGAAATTTTAAAAACAAATGCTTTACTTAGATATATGAACGACAACAGGGGTTTCAACCACACTCCAGTTCTTAACCAAAACGCCTGGGGTTACAAAGTCTGGAACATCCCCATCTGAATCTTCCTCGGTAACAGCATAAACTCCAAAGCTATAGTCAAACTCGTCTGAAACATAACCTGGGTCTTCCATATAGGGCTCATAATCTTCGTAAGGAATGGAGGGCCTTGCAGAACCATCTGATATGTAGCCTTCAAGCTTATCCTCTGACACAACATTAACCTGAGGATGGTGGACGACTCCTCCACTACGGAACACTTCACTAATCAACGGAAACCCTGGGCTTCTGGTAGTTTGTTGAGCAGAACTGCTGGTGAAACCGAGACCTTCTTTATTTCTGTTTTCTGGCAAAGACAACATCTTTCCCCAAATTGTCTGATAACCACTGTTCACTACTCGCTGCGCGTCTTTAAATGATGACATAAATGCCTAAGATTTCCGGACACCCTCGCCCACAATAGAAAAAGCTTGAAATTGCGTGCCAAACTCTTCCTCCGCTTCAACATACGAGAATGATGACAAGTGACTCACCACCAAAGCTCTTTCTCCACAAACTGTAACTGTTTTTCCCTCAAAAGCATATTTTAATTTCTGATGCAGGGTAGAAGTGACTGCCTCGGCTTCATGTATCCATGGCCTCCCTAGCAAACATCTATAGGCAGCACGAATGTCCATGACCTGAAACGTGATCATAAAAGTCTGCAATCCAATAGTCATCGACAAATCCACCTCACCAATTACTATTTTCCTCGACCCATCAAAAGCCTTGACAATAACATGACTTGGCCTCATCGGCGGTCCCTGATAGGATAGCTTAGATAGAGTAGTTCTAGGCATCACATTTAGAGAAGATCCCGTATCAACCAACACACTGGACAGAGAGTCGTTTTCGCAGTTCACAGAAATATGTAAAGCCATGTTATGTTTCCTACCTTCTTCCGGGAGGTCATCCTCATTAAAACCCAGATTGTCACAGGAAGTAATATTACCAATGATATTGTCAAACAGCTCCATAGTCACATCTTGTTCAACATACACTTGTTCTAATATTTTCTGGAGTGCTTCCCTATGAGCCTCAGAACTCATCAGTAATTGCAACACAGAAATCTTTGAAGGGGTTTGCAGGAGCTGATCTGCAACCTTATACTCACTCCTCTTGATCACTTTTAGACATTCATCTGAATTGGACAAATTGGACCCACCAGATTGCCCCACAATTGGATCCTTTGAGCTTGGCTGTTCTAATGAGACCTCTTTTTCTTTCGGTTGTATAGTCGGGTAGACTCGACCACTCCTTGTTACTCTGCTGACATCTGCAATGTTAACTACTGAAGGTATAGTGGGTAAAGACACTTACTTTCCATTCTCCAACATTGTAGCGTTATATTTATAGGGGATAGCTTTACTGGAAGTATAAGGGACAGGTCCAGGCACATTGATTACCAACGGGGTAACAGCCGGTTTTCTGCTATTATACACGATTTTGATACGTTCCACTTCCTTAAAGTGAGGCACTATAACACAAACTTCTTCGGACCTTTCAACTGAAACTTTCTGATCATCATCTACCAAATAGTCTTGAATCATGTTAACAGAGGGTGAACCATGTGGGGGTAATGGATTAACTTGCACATTAGGGTCGGAGTCCTTGAAGGACAAAATTCCGCACTTAATGAGCCTCTGAACATCTGCTTTCATACCAAAACAACTCTCAATATCATGCCCTGGAGCACCCTGATGGTAAGGGCAAAACTTGTCAGCTCTATAAGAAGGAGGAGGATTTGCAGGAACCATAGGTGGAGCTTTTGTCTGAATATGACCCTTCTGAACCAAAGTTGGAAACAAATCAGCATATTTCATAGGAATAGGCTCAAAGTTTATCGTTCTATACACACGACCCTGATTGTTGAATGGCCGATTCTGCTGAGGATACTACGGATTTTGCTGAGGCTGTGGCTGTTGAGCACTGGGGGACTGAGGTTGCTGATACGGTTGCGGACTTTGTTGAGGCTGATAAGTTGGAGCATTAAACACTGGTGATTCGGCCGCAACCTGGTGTGACGGTGAATACCTTTTTCTAAATTGTCCCTTTTGAATGGCGTTTATACCTTGCTCTTTTTTCTTCACAAAACCACTCCCATACTTCTTAGGAGCAATATCTTCTTTAGCCGGTCTTCCTTCGCGAACACCTTCTTCTAAGCGCATTCCAATGTTAACCATTTCAGTAAAGTCACTGGGTGCACTGGCTACCATCTTCTCATAAAAGAAAGGACCAAGGGTCTTCAGAAAAATCTTGGTCATCTCTTTTTCCTCTAACGGCGGTGTGACTTGCACGGCCAACTCGCGCCAACGTTGGGCATACTCAAAATTCTCTCTATCTCTGGTAGCTTCTGGGACCTCTCTTTCTCTACCTTGAGGGTGAAAAACTTGTTCCTCCAAGCGGCTTTCAGTTTTCGAGCCTCATCCAAAGCGGCCTTCAATTGATCTACTTCGCTCACATCAAACCAATCAGGATCATGAAAAGCCAATACCATAGGTTCGTGAAAAGGAAATGGCATCTTGAGGTCGAGAGCTCTTTCTCGCACCCAATGTAGATATTCTTCAGAGACAACACAATTGGGGTATCCTAAAGCAGCCACTCCTTCCTTATTGATGTATCTCCACGCATAAATTATGACGGTCTTCAGGTCTGGATCTTCTTCTTATTTGAGAAAGATCCCTTTTAACAGAGTTTGGTCAGGTACTTCGATCATAGGATATCCAAATTGGAGGCGAGCAAAGCAGGGTTGTAACTTATGCATCCTTCTCTCCCAATAAGCGGTATGTTAGTAAATCCTCTGATACTAGGAATCGTACATATACCTCCATAGGTAGGGTCGTACCACACAATGTCAGAGTGAGTAAGGGCCATAACTATCTCGGACCAATGGGGTGACTCTTCCTCTTCCCATATAGACGGATGTCGAGTTAGGCGAGTGTCGCTACTGCAAAAATCGGCGCCGGCTGAACAGAAGAGTCGCCACCGTGCGTTATTTATCCCAACGGAGGGAAAGGAAACGCTCAGAGTAAACCTACCGCAAAGACGGGAAAGGAATGGTCATCGCAACCAAATCCTGGATTCGGGAGCCGGTTACGCAAGGGGAAGGTATTAACACCCCTCACGTCCGTCGTAATCGACGGGATCCACGCTTGCTTGGTTTGTCTAAAGGATGCAAAACAATCTATCTACGACTGCTAAATCTAAACGGAAAGAAACTGACTCGATAGAGCATCGCACTCCATGCCTACGTACTCTCAAGGGAGAAAGTCAGAGTCATCGTAGTTCGGGAAACTACAGGGAATTGGCTCGCCAAGACTTCGCGTCTTGTGCCTACGTACTTCCACACCGCATGGAAGATCAGAGCTTACGTAGTTCAGGCTAACTACGGCTAGACAGGGCATTCTCGATCACACAGGAGTGAGAGATGAAATTAGTTCTAGAGGTACGGGAACCTACGGGAACTAGAACTACGGTCTGGTCTCAAATGCGCAAGGGCAAGAGAAAAGGATAACGCCAGTCGTCAGCGGGAAAGTCTCGATCGCACAGCAGCGAGAGAACATAGAGGTTAGTTGTTAGTGTGCTCGCTAGGATATCGCATCCTATGCCTACATATTCTCATTCGGTATGAGAAATCAGAGCAGCTGTAGTTCAGCCTACTACAGCTAAACCAGGAAAAAGGGAAAATGGAGCTTGCTAGGATACGGCATCCTATGCCTACGTACTCTCGTCCGGCACGAGAGATCAGAGCTAACGTAGTTCGGCGGGAAAACGAGTCTCGATTGCACAGGGGCAAGAGAAGGGGTCTCGATCGTCTGAACGCGAGAGAAAAGGGGTTTTGCTTGCACGGGGCGAGAACAAAGAGGAAACAGGCCTACGCCTAAACGGGAAGGAACTCGGGACACACACGCAAGAACCTAAGAAGAAACTCCTCAGCGGCCATTTCCTTCATATCTGACGATGCAGCCCACAACCCTCGACGGTTGCCTGAAGACTCGAATACGACGATGATAACGTTGAACGAAGCAGTTCCTGGGCTCCTGACGTACGCGCAAGCTTCATTCCAAACTTTTCCTCTCTGGATCTTTGATGATGACGCTCGAATCAAGACCAGTGTAACTCTTAGACCGTCATGGTTCGACTTATACGAGAAATCGAACTCTCAGAGGTAGCGTATTGATATCCGTGTCAAAGACAAGATAGAGAAATAATATCGAAGATCATTCTCCAATTGAATCGTGTCACACGGCCAGCCAGAAATAAAATCGAGAACAAAATCAGATAGAAAACAAAAATAGGAGAGAAATCCAAGGAAAAATGGAAATAAAATGCTACTCCTAAAATACGGCAATTAATCTCTACTAGGAAATATCTCTAAAGAAATTAAAAGGAAATTGCATACTAAAATAGTATAAAAAAAACTATTCTATAGAGAAAAATAGGACAAACTAAATTAACTCTATATTATCCTAAAAGAAAATATAATTAAAATCCATAATATTGCATTTAATATTTCTAAGAAAACTAAAGAAAAATATAAAAGAAATAAAATGCAGCAGGGGGGTTTGCTAGTTATTACAGGGGTGCAGCAGCAAAAAACATAAATGTTGGGCCCAGGCACTAAACAACAACCAAAAAACAGGGGAGGGGGGAAAGAAAGAAAATGGGGAGTGCCAATATCATCAGAATGGGCCCAGCCCACGGGAACTCACCAGACGAGGGAGGGGGTGAAGAAAGTAAAACGGGAGTAAATCATAGTAAAAATGACAATGGGCCTTAGAGGCCCAATGCCAAACCAAGACACGTATCCACTCCCCTTCCCCATTCTGAAAAACTTAGTCCTCTTCCACTCTCCATTCATTGTTCATCCCTCTCTTCTGCGAAACCCTAACCCTCAGCCGCCGCTCGCCATAACCAAACTCTCTCACAAAATCACTCAACAATCTTCGTTCATTCCACCTTTCTATCCACATCCAAACAACTTGTTTCAACTCTTGCAAAACAAATTAAATCTCAGGAAACGAAAAATAGATCCGTGTCTCGTATGTCCTTGGAGACTTATGAGTTGGTTGAAGATTCATTACGATCGGATGGATTTAACGAATGACGTTGACGATGCTCACGCTTCTGATGAAGATCTATCGATGAAGGATGTTGAATGTTCTGGAAAATGCATGAAGACGGATGAACATGAAGTTTCTTGACGAGTTTCTAGTAATCGCTTGAAGGAAGATCTTGATTTTCTGGAGATCTTAAGGTGACGAAGGTTGTTAGAGGACCTTTGAAGGATCTTGATGCATGCTGAAGGTTTCTGGAAATTAGATGCGCGTTTGAAGATCTGAAGGTTCATGAGCGAATCTGGAGATGTTGATGAGTGTTCTTGAAGGTTGAACGAGGATCTGGAAACGTTGTTGATGGATCTAGAGGAAATAGTGTGCAAATGATGAAGATCTTCAACGGATGAAGGATGCGATGAATCTCTGGAAATTATTTGAAGAACACTGAAGATTATTGATGAAAATCCTTGCGTTTCTGGAGATGATCTTGAACCCTGAAGATTGTTGATGAATCATGAAGTTCTTGGCGATTTGATGAAGATCTGATGATCTTGTTGATGATCGTTTTTTGGAAAATCGATGAGTTTCTGGTGAATTTGGGAAGAACCGATGAAGTTTCCGGCGAAACCTTGAATTTACCGGTGGGACATTGATGAATGTTGATCGGAAGTGGATGGTGAAGAATGCAGATTCTGGTGAGCTTGAAGATTCCGGCGACAGTTACCGGTGATAGTTGCGGTGGTCGGAGCAGTTAGAAGGTGGCCGATGATGGTTGTTAGGGTGGCCGCCGGCAATTGCATGCCGGTCGGGGAGGAGTTTCGGTGAGGGGATAGGTGTCAGCCATGCAATCAGAGAGAGAGGGAGAGGGACACGTGGCAGAGTGGAAGGGTTGAGAGTGTGCCGAGTGGCATGGTGATGTGTCATGAGGAGAGTCTAGAGAGAGAGAACGTGGGGCTTTATACTGATGCCAGGTGGCGCATTGGATTGGGCCCCCACAACTTGACACACGGCCCACAGAAAACTCATACTTAATGGACTCAATAAATGCTCAATTAATGACCTGATTAGTGGATTAAAGCTCAATTAATGAATCTATATTAACTAACTAATGATAAAGCCTAATTAATCTGAACGGAATGATTTAAGACCAACTACAAAAAAGCTGACACTAATTAAGACCAATTAATATCTAAAATGATTAATCCTAAGAGAAAATCTAATAATATCCTATTAATGCCAAACCATATTCAAATAATATCTAAAAGCTATTAACCCCATTAATTTCTAAAACTCTATTAAAAAGAAAAAGAGTTAACTAAACCTATTAAAACTATAAAAAAAAAGAAGAATATCTATTTTAAAAAATCTAAACAAATCTATTAAATTCTATTAAAGAAAATATTAACCTATTTAATATCTAAAAAAATCAAGTAAATCTATTAAAAAACTATTAAAATGCATTAAAAATCTAGAATAAATGAAAAAAATTCTAAAAATGCCAGGAAGCCGATTAAATCGATTAGCGAACGAATGCGCAACCATAGCGAAACCCAGGCACCGAGATGGCCTAAAAACACAGGGAACGAGCACCAATTCTCAAAACACACTTATTCAAACCGGCCTGAACTGCCTGAAACGCCAGGGGCTGCAATCCCGATAACATCAATCTGACTGAGAAAATCGCAATGCGTGCAGTATGCGAATGCGAATGCAAAATGCGTCAAAACATAAACCAAATATGGGAACCGGTTGGTCAAATTTTGGGGTGCAACAGCTGCCCCTATTCAAGCGGCGTGGACCCGACTGGGTGAAGAGCGAACGGCCTTCAAACATTCGAGGTACGAGACGGTTGAATACCAAAGAAACCCTGAAATTTGCCAACCACAGAAATAAACTGCGCCAACTGCTCGGACAACACCGCCCGCTGACTGGATCTGGTTGTTACGGCAACAAACTGATCCATTAGCGACCGTGCTGGGGATTATTTTCATCAGCTTGAAAAAGATTCCATCAGCGCGGGGATAGAACTTTGTCCACATTTTGTCAACACAAAGAAATCTTGACGACCTCGCTGGAGAAACAATTCTGTCAAATATCTGAGCACGTTCTGTTCTGTCCTGAGACACATACTCTGTCTATCATGGAAGAATTATCTATCTGGATATCAGAGCATTCATCCGCCCGCTTCATACGAGAAAATTCATCTGCCTGATTACAGGAAACTCCATCCGTCTGCTTTGTACGGGAAAAGTCGTCTGCCTGATTACAGGAAAATCCATCCGCCTGCTTCATACGGGAAAGTTATCTGAATACCGTTTCTTTGCCTACCTCCGCAGTAGCCAAATCCGTTGGTCCTATCCCACAACGACTTTGAGGAGGACTCTACTGGGGATAATAACACGAGGAAATCACGGCGACTTCGTTGGGGAAAATGCTTTTGTCAAATATCGGAACACAACTCACATACTCTGGCTATCCTGGGAGAATTATCTATCTGGATACCTGAACATTCATCCGCCTGCTTCATACGGGAAAAGTCATCTGCCTGATTCATGCAGGAAAATCCATCCGCCTGATCCTTACGGGAAAACACAACACATCTGCCTGATACATACAGGAAAGTTCGTCCGCCTGATTCTCACGGGAAAATATAACCCATCTGCCTGATACTTACAGGAAAGTTCGTCCGCCTGTTTCTTACGGGAAAAGATAACACATCTGCCTGATACATACAGGAAAGTTCTTCCGCCTGCTTCATACGGGAACATCGTAACACATCTGCCTGGTTCATGCAGGAAAGTTCATCCGTCTGATTCTTACGGGAAATATACAACACATCTGCCTGATACATACAGGACAGTTCATCCGCCTGCTTCATACGGGAACATCACAACACATCTACCTGATACATAAAGGGAAGCATAACACATCTGCCTGATACCTACAGGAAAGTTCTTCCGCCAGCTTCATACGGGAAAAAATAACACCTCTGCCTGATACATACAGGAAAGCATAACACATCTGCCTGATACCTACAGGAAAGTTCTTCTGCCTGCTTCATACGGGAAAAAATAACACCTCTGCCTGATACATACAGGAAAGCATAACACATCTTCCTGATACCTACAGGAAAGTTCTTCCGCCTGCTTCATACGGGAAACTCCATCTGCCTGATTCTTACAGGAAAGTTCATCCGCCTGCTTCATACGGGAAAAGTCATCTGCCTGATTCATGCAGGAAAATCCATCCGCCTGTTTCATACGGGAAAATGTAACACATCTGCCTGATTCATACAGGAAAGTTCATCCGCCTGCTTCATACGGGAACACACAACACATCTGCCTGATACATACAGGAAAGTTCATCCGCCTGATCCATACGGGAAAAGATAACACATCTGCCTGATACATACATGAAAAGTTCTTTCGCCTGCTTCATACGGGAAAAGGTCATCTGCCTGGTTACAGGAAAAGTTCTTCCGCCTGCTTCATACGGGAAAATATAACACATCTGCCTGATTCATACAGGAAAGTTCATCCGCCTGCTTCATACGAGAACACACAACACATCTGCCTGATACATACAGGAAAGTTCATCCGCCTGATCCATACGGGAAAAGATAACACATCTGCCTGATACATACAGGAAAAGTTCTTCCGCCTGCTTCTTACGGGAAAATATAACACATCCGCCTGATACATACAGGAAAGTTCATCCGCCTGATTCTTACGGGAAAATCGTAACACATCTGCCTGATACTTACAGGAAAGTTCTTCCGTCTGATTCATACGAGAAAATCGTAACACATCTGCCTGCTACTTACAGGAAAGTTCTTCCGCATGATTCTTACGGGAAAACATAACATTGGATATAGCTTCCTAACCTGTTCGCGGTAGTAGCTAACTCCACTAGGGATATTTTGAAAATAACTGCCAACAAGTGACCACTTATGAAATCTTGATTTATGAAACCTTGAAATGCTGCCGCAACAGCAAACCTGAAGAAAAACACTCCACTGGTCGGATAAGAGAAACTTCAGCCAGTAACTCTGTGGGGAATAATAATGAGAATTGTATCATCACATGTCTCACAGCGAGACCTCGATCGTCTGGTAATAGATCTGAGATAGAACCCCATACTCTTGTTGAGAAACACACCTGAAAGCAAAAGGTTAACCAACCTGATTTATGTTTCAAAATGCGTATGTTTGGCAATGGCGTAATGCTCCATACGGCATGGAAATGCTACGCGTTTTCTGGGTAGATGCAAACATGATAATGCATGCAAATGCAAATGCAGGCTCAGACTGCTGAGGAGCTCTGATAAGCTTGCTTCAACATGGCCGTTGAGGACAAATACCACCCTGTTGGGGGTGAACAGATATCACGAACTATTCTGGCAAAATAAATGCCGGAGACACCACCAACTCTGCCGGGGAGAGATTACACATCGATTTCCACTGGAGGAAAGAATAACACCTGCTGGGAAGACTAACTCAACTGGGGAAGAAGCGACCCATCTGGGAGACAACTATCTGGGTACAATTTGCGAACTCGAAACTACCACTCCGCTGGGGATAATCATCCGGACGAAGGCATGACGACCTGCGGGGAGGAAGAAAACCATCCTCGGTAGGGGTACTCCTTTCTGAACTTACTATCTTGGTTACGTGCCTCGGAAGTCCTCCCAGTTGGGGATTGAACGCGCAAATCTCCGACTCTCTGGGGAGTACAAACTCTGCATGAGACACTGGTTCTGTCTTGCTGGGGATACCCTGTGGGGGGTAAGCTGCGACTAGCTGGGGAGAGTGATCCCTCTTCGGTAAGGGATAACACTTTTCAACTCCTGGGGTGAGGCGCAACCTGCATGGGGATTAGCGTCATCAAATCAAGTCTTTCACCACGAGCCTCTGGCTGGGGAAACATGAGTTCCATCCATCTTCTCGGAAATTTGCCCCAAAAATACCAACATGCCCCAGTCTGAACACTTCGTCTTGAAAGGAAAAGCTAGCCATGGTGCTACCTCACAATACCTTCCCCTGAATCGGCACCAACCTTCTGATAAGGACTCGATCTCTGTATCCTGACGGTTAGATCTGAACTGTTTCTGCACGTCAAACCCACAAATCTTTTGTTCTTAGGGTGATCTGCCCCGGTCTTGCAATAATCTTTTGCCCCTGGCCGACTGATTCATGGAGCAGTGCCCATAGCCGCGAGAGATTTGCCAAATCTCGACCTAATTGCCCCAGATTAACTGATTCTCGGATGTATGACTTTACTGGGGGATAATCGAACGTGCCAGGTATGATTGGACTTCCGTCGGGGATTGCTTACCCGTGCCAACAAAGATTGGACTTTGTTGGGGAAAAAAGACGGAGTTTCTTGCATACCGATGAGGGTTAGATTTTGAAATGGTGCGTCAACACGGATTGGGCCTCACAGCGATTGCCAATATGGATTGGGTGTTTAGGCCATCCGGGATGGGTCATATACGCCTGACGTTGGACAACATCCTGTCTGAATTCACAGTTTCTAGTTGAAGGGTCAATGGACGGTAACACGATTTCCCGACATTCGTCTCAAACTCGAAGATTGGTTGAATCTGCTCGAGTAGCTCTGAGTAACTCTGATGACACGGAGAAGAACAATTCTTTCGCCTCTGTTATGCCCCGGCCTGTGGGAACCTCTGTGGGATAGTCTTTAAAAGGAAATCTGAAAATCTGTACCCTGATGGTTTGATATGAACTGCCCCAGTATTCTGAACTTCAGAGGAATACTTCAAATCGAATGCCTCTCGAATAAAGAATAACTTCTGCGCTTTTAAGATGGCCATTCCTATGTCTGCAATGACTTTGCCCTAATCTGACTCTTGGAAAAACCCACTCCGAACCGAAAGCAACTTACTACAATACGACCTTGCGATGGCTTGCCCCGGTGTTTGTACGACAAAAGGATTCAACCTCAATTAAACAACTATCAACATAGTTGGTTTCACTATCTCTGGAGTGACTTGCCCCTGAACGAGCGTTGAGCGACTTAACCTGCCCCGATCAAACACTGGAAGGACCTATCCTCAAATCACAACATTCTGGATAATTGCTCCTGATTGGCTCTCGAGAAGATTCGCTTCTGATCAACTGCTTCTCAAGTAAACTGCCCCGTAATCAACCGATGCTTCGGGACTTGTCCTCAGACCAATTGATTATGAACTCACTGGCAGTCAACGCCCCAGATTCGCGAGATTTCATAACATACACCATTCTGGTCCAGACTGCTGACTTATTCAGTCCTGTTCGATTATTCCTTGTTGGAATTTCTTTCCTGTCAACTACCGACCTACAAATAAAATTGTTCGTTCCCGAATGGTAATTTTAATGCAGTGTTCATGCAGATTTTTGAAAAAATTGTGCTGTCACTCATTTATGTGTCATGATTGTGAGTGACGAATGAACCAATAGTTCAACCGTAGTGCTTATGTGATCAGTGAAAAATACAACAAGGATATGACTAGCAAATCAAGAGGGAGTCAGGTTACTCAACCTTATCGTAATTCTCTTTCAGAACACACCTTGCCTCAATTGGGTCTTTTAAGGGTTGTATCGTGGTCGGGTTCACGGTTCGTGAAACAAAGGATATTCTGCTCAAATTATGATTTGTACCCACCCCTTCTACGTGATGATCTCCGATCCTAAAGTTCAGTTAACTTGCCTCGAGCGCTCGCCTCTTCGAGAGGTATGTTGAATAGTAGGAACAGTGGTTAAAGAATTCACAAGGTTTTTCGGAGTGACAATTACTCCCCGTTTTCGGTGTCTGCATCCCACGATTTCGTCCTTGTTCGAGGATTTTTCTTTTTATATCCTTTCTTTTCCATTCCTTTGATTCCCTAATTTTTGCCTGGACTGACTCCCTTTGAGTTCTTTTCGATTTTTTCTTTTGTAGTCCAGCGGGATGCCCTAATTTTTGCCTAAGTATTAGCTTTCCAGCTTTTTCCTTTTTTTTTACTTAGCGGGCTCTCTTATTTTTTCTTTTTCTTTTGGAACAAAGTCGTGTGACACTGGATGTCTTGATTGCTCCGAAAGGATTGTAACTGTCTCACTCCTGATTGGTGAGGTTTAACCATTGTGGTTGACGAGGCACGACCTCTTGAGAGGTATAAGCCGATTGGTCCTCGAAAGGCAACACTCCTCTATAAGACTTGAATGCTCGATCAAGCTAACTGACACCTACCCTGCCCCAGGTTAAGATGTAAGGGTTTAAAAGTCCGAAAAACTTCTACTTCCTGGCTCGAAGTGGTTAACAAGGGACTAACTCCTTATATCTCCAGTGTTTAGGGGATTTGGAACAATGCCTTGTACGTCATCGGCAAGGTTTTATCTGAAAGTATACGATCATCGGTTATGAGTATTCAGTTTCGTCATCCTCCCTCCAATCTTTGCTAATCATAGTGATAAAGTGGAGTAAATAAAATGCAAGTGTCAGTGCAATGCAGTAAATGAGCGACAATGACATGATTAATTCAGAAAAATGCATAGTCACTTTATCAATATTACCATTCGAAACAAACAATGTTTAACAGCAAGTAGTAACTAACAGAAAAGAAACTACAAATGCAAATGATAAAAGAGCCCGGGGACTGCCAATGCTGAGGACGCCTGCCTGTCTGGATCACGGGCTTCTTGCGAATGAACCTCTGCATCTACGAGCTTAGGCAGCTGAGAAATTATCATGAACCACCAGAATTCCTTCTCGAAAGGAAATGCAATCTTGGTCGATCAACTGTTGTACTTTTGCCTGAAAAGCTTTACAATCTTCAGTTGAATGTCCCGGGGATCCGCCATGGTAACCACACTGATCGTGGGGATTGTACCCAGGAGGGTAAGGCTCTGGAACAGGCTTAAGAGCTTTAGGTTCCACCAAAGAATTCTGGATCACAGATGGCAGAATTTGGCTATACGGCATAGGCACTGGGTGGGAAAGAGCATTCCTTTGTTCCAAGTTGTTACGAGGTCTGTCCTGATTCTGACGCTGATTCTGATAACCTCGGCCACGAGTCCGCTGATTTGCAAGGGAAGCGACATGAACTTCCTGATGTGGTGCCCTAGGCACAATTGTCTGTCTCGCATAACAAGACACAGAAGATGAAGAACCAAAAGATTTCACCGATTCATCTCGAGGATACTCAACATCTGGCATGATGGCATTGATCACAACTCCTTCTTCAGTTTGGTAGCTACAGAGACTCAGTTTCACTAGCCTGACCGCTCGAAACAATCTGAATTTTCCCCGTTTTTACGGCATGCTCAATGCGTTCACCCAATCCCACCAATGCAGAGCAACTTGGTGCATTTACGAGCATTCTTTCGAAGTACGGGCTCTCCCGGGAGTTTACAAACATGCTCATTAACTCTCGGTCTAGGAGCGGTGGATGCACTCTGGCAGCAAATTCTCTCCATCTCTGAACATACTTCCTGAAAGGTTCATTGTTCCTTTGAGACAACTCTTGCAACTGCATGCTACTAGGAGCCATGTCTAGATTATAATCATACCGCTTCAGAAAAGCTCTGGCTAAATCCACCCATGATCGGATCTGATTACTCTCTAATTACATATACAAACTCAGAGATGCCCCAGTCAGACTATCCTGAAAGCAGTGAATCATCAACTTGTCATTTTACACAGACGAAGTCATTCTTCGGTGGAACATCACTAAATGTTGCTTCGGACAACAATCTCCTCTGTACTTTTCAAATCTCGGTGCTTTGAACTTAGGAGGCAATACCAGGCCACATGTCCGCAGCATCGAGGTTAACGACATCTTTAACTTTCAAGGCTTTCACTCCTTCTTCCAACACTTGGAGCCTTCTAGCATACTCAAGAGCTCTTGGGTCTTCAGTCCTAGCTACCGGGATCTCCCTTCGGATATTCGCTATAGGGAGAACAACACCTTGACTGTTGATAAGAGGAGGGCGTTCATTTCGGACAACAAATTGCTCATGTAGGTCCCGGCCCTCAACAGAAGGTTGTCATGCAGAGAACCATACAAAGGATTGGACGTCACAGTGAATCCTGACAAGGTATCAACAAACCGGAAGTTGCTCTCTGACGTAGCTACCAACAACCTTCAACTGACTTCACTGCTCAATTCTTCCCCAATCTATTTCAACCCCCTGGTCGTCTTCTACCAATCAACACTTGCTCAGACCAATCATCGGAGAATCACCTTCAGAATCAAAACAACGGCTGGATAAGAGCTCTGGCTAGCTGGAGAATGATATGCAACATGATGCAAACATGTTTATGCAAATGTAATGCAAGATGCAGCAAACACGGGATCACAGCCCCCCACAATCTCTGAATACTGCTGCGCTGCTGACTGAGTATGTTTGCACTGACGAGAAGACCAAAATATCGGGTTGTCTGGAGGTCAAGTTTCCTGCAAAAACCCTCCCCCTCACGGGTATGGACCTAAACTGACACAAGTTCGGCATCCTATGTGGTCGTCGGCGTCACAGACTTTCAAGACTGATGATACGATACCCAGAAGGTGTGGCATCATCATATCCTGAAGAGGCCTCACTTAGCCAACTTCCAAATGATCGGTCCCCAGAGTCGACAATCCTCCAAACCAACAACCCCCTCAACCCAAAGGGTTGAAAAAGAAGTCAACCGGGAGAACCTCGTCTGAGCGTGGATTTCATGAGACACTAGTACATGCAAAGCATGTACGCGCCCACTAATTTCCACAACTAATTCTAAGGTGCACTCAAGCCTGGGTCTGGCTTCTCACTCAAAGGAACATCCCCCACCCAACAACACAACAGCAACAGATAACAACAATACAAAAATAAACACCCAATAGACAAGAAAACAAGCGCTAGGATTGACTCTCTTAAGGGACGTTGGATCCCAAATGCATAAGGAACCATCACAGTCCTCAGCAGAGTCGCCAGCTGTCGCTACTGCGAAAATCGGCGCCGAATGAACAGAAGAGTCGCCACCGTGCGTTATTTATCCCAACGGAGGGAAAGGAAATGCTCAGAGTAAACCTACCGCAAAGACGGGAAAGGAATGGTCATCGCAACCAAATCCTGGATTCGGGAGCCAGTTACGCAAGGGGAAGGTATTAGCACCCCTCACGTCCGTCGTACTTGACGGGATCCACACTTGCTTGGTTTGTCTAAAGGATGCAAAACAATCTATCTACGGCTGCTAAATCTAAACGGAAAGAAACTGACTCGATAGAGCATCGCACTCCATGCCTACGTATTCTCAAGGGAGAAAGTCAGAGTCATCGTAGTTCGGGAAACTACAGGGAATTGGCTCGCCAAGACTTCGCGTCTTGTGCCTACGTACTTCCACACCGCATGGAAGATCAGAGCTTACGTAGTTCAGGCTAACTACGGCTAGACAGGGCATTCTCGATCACACAGGAGTGAGAGATGAAATTAGTTCTAGTGGTACGGGAACTAGAACTACGGTCTGGTCTCAAATGCGCAAGGGCAAGAGAAAAGGATAACGTCAGTCGTCAGCGGGAAAGTATCGATCGCACAGCAGCGAGAGAACAGAGAGGTTAGTTGTTAGTGTGCTCGCTAGGATATCGCATCCTATGCCTACATATTTTCATTCGGTATGAGAAATCAGAGCAGCTGTAGTTCAGCCTACTATAGCTACACCGGGAAAAAGGGAAAATGGAGCTCGCTAGGATATGACATCCTATGCCTACGTACTCTCGTCCGGCACGAGAGATCAGAGCTAACGTAGTTCGACGGGAAAACGAGTCTCGATTGCACAGGGGCAAGAGAAGGGGTCTCGATCGCCTGAACGCGAGAGAAAAGGGGTTTTGCTCGCACGGGGCGAGAACAGAGAGGAAACAGGCCTACGCCTAAACGGGAAGGAACTCGGGATACACACGCAAGAACCTAAGAAGAAACTCCTCAGCGGCCATTTCCTTCGTATCTAACGATGCAGCCCACAACCCTCGACGGTTTCCTGAAGACTCGAATACGACGATGATAACGTTGAACGAAGCAGTTCCTGGGCTCCTGACGTGCGCGCAAGCTTCATTCCAAACTTCTCCTCTCTGGATCTTTGATGATGACGCTCGAATCAAGACCAGTGTAACGCTTAGACCATCATGGTTCGACTTATACGAGAAATCGAACTCTCAGAGGTAGTGTATTGATATCTGTGTCAAAGACAAGATAGAGAAATGATATCGAAGATCATTCTCCAATTGAATCGTGTCACACGGCCAGCCAGAAATAAAATCGAGAACAAAATCAGATAGAAAACAAAAATAGGAGAGAAATCCAAGGCAAAATGGAAATAAAATGCTACTCCTAAAATACAGCAATTAATCTCTACTAGGAAATATCTCTAAAGAAATTAAAAGGAAATTGCATACTAAAATAGCATAAAAAAAAACTATAATATTCTATAGAGAAAAATAGGACAAACTAAATTAACTCTATATTATCCTAAAAGAAAATAGAATTAAAATCCATAATATTGCATTTAATATTTCTAAGAAAACTAAAGAAAAGTATAAAAGAAATAAAATGCAGCAGGGGGGTTTGCTAGTTATTACAGGGGTGCAGCAGCAAAAAACATAAATGTTGGGCCCAACCCACTAAAAAACAACCATAAAACAGGGGAGGGGGAAAGAAAGAAAACGGGGATGGTGAAGAATGCAGATTCCGGTGAGCTTGAAGATTCCGGCGACAGTTACTGGTGATAGTTGCGGTGGTCGGAGCAGTTAGAAGGTGGCCGGTGATGGTTGTTAGGGTGGCCGCCGGCAATTGCATGCCGGTCGGGGAGGAGTTCCGGTGAGGGGATAGGTGTCAGCCATATAATCAGAGGGAGAGGGAGAGGGACACGTAGCAGAGTGGAAGGGTTGAGAGTGTGCTGAGTGGCATGGTGATGTGTCATGAGGAGAGTCTAGAGAGAGAGAACGTGGGGCTTTATACTGATGCCAAGTGGCGCATTGGATTGGGCCCCCATAACTTGACACACGGCCCACAGAAAACTCAGACTTAATGGACTAAATAAATGCTCAATTAATGACCTGATTAGTGGATTAAAGCTCAATTAATGAATCTATATTAACTAACTAATGATAAAGCCTAATTAATCTGAACGGAATGATTTAAGACCAACTACAAAAAAGCTGACTCTAATTAAGACCAATTAATATCTAAAATGATTAATCCTAAGAGAAAATCTAATAATATCCTATTAATGCCAAACCATATTCAAATAATATCTAAAAGCTATTAACCCCATTAATTTCTAAAACTCTATTAAAAAGAAAAAGAGTTAACTAAACCTATTAAAACTATAAAAAAAAAGAAGAATATCTATTTTAAAAAATCTAAACAAATCTATTAAATTCTATTAAAGAAAATATTAACCTATTTAATATCTAAAAAAATCAAGTAAATCTATTAAAAAACTATTAAAATGCATTAAAAATCTAGAAAATAAAAGAAAAAAATTCTAAAAATGCTAGGAAGCCGATTAAATCGATTAGCGAACGAATGCGCAACCATAGCGAAACCTAGGCACCGAGATGGCCTAAAAACACAGGGAACGAGCACCAATTCTCAAAACACACTTATTCAAACCGGCCTGAACTGCCTGAAACGCCAGGGGCTGCAATCCCGATAACATCAATCTGACTGAGAAAATCGCAATGCGTGCAGTATGCGAATGCGAATGCAAAATGCGTCAAAACATAAACCAAATATGGGAACCGGTTGGTCAAATTTTGGGGTGCAACAGCGAGCAATGAACCATGAATACAACAAAGCGGTACAACAAACGATATGTCCTCCTTGTTCAGCTTTTTTCGAGTGGATTGAATAATATGTGTCAGCTAGCAAGGTGGGGACGGGATTCTTGAGTATGAATAGTTTAATCGCATCCATATCAACAAAATCATAGATCTTCGGGAAACATAAAATCCCATAGACCAATAAAGCAAAGGTAGCTTCTAGGATAAGGACTTCTTTTCTTTCAGCATGGTAACAGACCTTTTCGATCAAGAAATCAGCTGGGAATCCAAGGACTCCTTCCTTGGTGGCTAAGTGCGCTTGAACATCTGCTAAGCTTAGATGAGTAGCGTTTGCAATTTCTTGGTGATTGGGTACGTCCTCCTGGCCGGTGAATATAGGTCGGGCTGTCACAGGCATCCTCAAGAAGTCAGAATACTCTTCCAGAGTCGACATCAACTGGTAATCCGAAAAAGTGAAACAATGGTACAACGGATCATAGAACTGAACAAGGGTCTCCAACAGCCCTCCTTTCATCTTGAGTTCAAGAAAACGGAAGACTTCTCCATATTCTGTTGCGAAAGCGTGTTCTCGATGAGATCTGCTAGTTCTCTCAAGCTTTCAATGTTAGGGCTCTGAAAAGTGTACTCCAATGCTTCTCTCTTGAAATCCATGGTTACAATACCTGAGAAATAAAATTGAGTTTCTTGAAATGAATAGGAAGAATGCAATGCAAAATGAGTAGGACTTCATGGGATCCCAACTATTTATAAACATTGCGGTAAAAGAAAACGTTTTTATTAATATTGAAATGAAATACAAATAATTGCTTTTAAAAGTCCCAAATAAAAGCTAAATAAAAACTAGTAAAGACACTAAGGAAGTTTCAAATTCTGTTGCTTGAGCTGCTCTTCTAATTGCGTCTTCTCACGGATAAGGTTGTCCACAATCAACTTCCAAATAGTGCATTGTGGGTCAGAGAAAAACAAATCCTTCATGACTTTCCTCTTCTTGCAGGGGAGTAACTCTTCATCCTTCAACTATAGCTGCTTCTGGAGTTCATCTTTCTCTTTCTGAAGTTCATCAATCTCTGCAATAGACACTAGATACTTGTTCTTCCATGACTCTAACTCATGTTGCGACTTCATTAAAGCAACCTCTAACTTCTTAGCTTCAGACATAAAGACATAAGTGGGCTCCCTTCTCGGAGGTATAGGATCTTGACGAGAGTAAGGCATCCTCAGCTTGATCGCCCTATTCCTTACCCACTGAAGATACGGTTCCAAAGACACACAGTTGGGCCTTCCCAAACTATTCCCATCTTTCTTATGCAAATGTTTCCAAGCTTCCACAATCTTCTCTCGGAGCTCTTGATTATCCTCGAAGAAAACACTCTCAACTTATATGCTCTTAGGTGGTCCCTTCAACGGATATCCCAACTGTCGGCGAGCTAAAATCGGATTATAACTGATCCCCCCTCCAAAGCTGAGCAACGGTATATTAGCAAAATCTCTACATCCATCAATGATTAGAATCTCATCATACTCACAGTTATACCAATCAATGTCGGAATGAGTCAAAGCCATAATCCTTTCTGACCAACGCTTATCATTAAGATGCCAAAAGGAAACATACTTGGGCAAGTGGGTAAAGAACCATTTGTATAATAAGGGCACACAACATGTAATCATTCCTCCACCACGAAGGTTTCAGAGATGTATAGAGTGATAGGTGTTACCCAATAGAGTCGACACTGGATTATTCTTCATGAAGATCTTAATTGCGTTAAGGTCAACAACCCCCTCAAAACATGGAAATAGAAACACCCCATAGACAAGTAAGGCGAAGATTGCCTCAAATGGAGCCTTGTTCGTAAAATCAGTATAAAAATGAAGCCTTCTCGAATAAAAAATCTGTAGTCAAACCAAAAGTTCCACTTTTAACAACCATGTTGGCCTTAACGTCAGATACCTTGAGATAAAGGGCCTTAGCGATGTCTCTTTCTTCGGGGTCCTTTTCCAAGAAAGGAAAAGGAGATTCTTCTAGAATAGGCATACCTAACAAAAAGGAGTATTCTTCCAAAGTTGGTAACAACTGATAATCTGGAAAAGTAAAGCAGTGATACATCGGATCATAAAATTGTAATAGAGCGGAAAGGAGGTCTCCATTTGCCTTACGTCTCAATAAAGATAGTAACTTCCCATATTTACCCTTGAACTTCTCTTGGTCTTTAATCAAAGCTCCCAACTCTCTTAGGTCATCCAATTTGGGACTCTTAAAAGTATATTTTAAAGTATTTCGTCTATTGGAATCCATAATGTCCTACAATGTTCATAAATAAAGGGTAAATCCCATGAAGTCTAATGTAGTATGATGCTATATGAATGCAACAAACACAAGTAAGCACACAAGGACACACAAAGATAAACAAACAAAGGTCCTAGGTTTGCAACGAGCATGGGGCCAAGGGTATACCCATTCCCAAAGGACATGAACTAAAGGTGGATTGTACCTGCAGAACAAGGTTCTAAAAGTGTTCCCAAAGTCATTAGTCCATCTTTCGGATATTATCAATTTCCCAACTAACTCGGGGATTAATAATATTCTCAAGAGAACTTCTTTTGAGTGTAGCATCGCGTAGCACTATTTCGGGACTTACTCTCTCATAGCCTCACACTACGTCCTAATAAAGGCCAAAGTGGGGTTAAAGGTAACTACAGTCCTTAGTATCATGGACTCTAATTGAAAATAGTAAAAGTTTTCACAACTAAACTCATTCAACCGAACTATTTTCAAAAGGGTCTCAACTAAGCGGGATTCTCGAGTCAGCTTGGTCGGGACTCACTCCCTATAAGCTTCATCGAATATATCACCATCCTATCATAATTTATCTCAAGTCCGGGTGTAGGACTTTGTCTCACCACTCAAGGATAACAGCCCAAAAGAAATAAAGAACAAATAAGCAAGTAAGAAAATATATAAAGCAATAAAGAAACAAAATAAGATAGGGAAACTCACTGAGTGTCCCCAGTGAAGTCGTCATTTCTGTCACGGTGAAATTTGGATATCAAACTATTAATTAGTTTGAATCTTTAATTCAATTTGTAAGCGAACTTTGATTTGTCCAAAGGAAGGGATAAAGATCGAAATTTCCACAATGCAATACAAATGCAAGGTTTAAAGAGTTTTAGGTTCGGGGGTCGGTTAAACTTAGGGAAGGTGCTAGCATCCTAAGTTTCTGTAGTACTCTACAGGAACCTCTTGTTTTATGTTTGTTTATTGCTATGTGTTTATCTGCTTAAGGGTTGAAAGACCCTAGGGGTTTATTTCTAAGTATACTCGATAAGATATCGCATCTTATGCCTACATATCCTTACGGGAGTGGAATCTGAGTATCTGTAGCTCTCCTAAAGGGTTTGAGGAGTTCTTTGACTGTGGTCAAAGTTCCTACGGGTTTAGGGTAGTTGGTTGATTGATTTTAGGAGAAAATGTGAGTTGTCATTTGAAGAGAGATTTAACCGCCACAAGTTGTAGGAAAATGGTCTTTGCATCGTCTTAAGAGAAGGGCTCGAGTACTCGGATATTGATCGACGATGTACGCCTCTATCTCTCTTAAGGCAAAGTTCCTACAGTATTGATTGTATTGATGTGGGGTGGAGATTCTATCTCGCTTAAGATGATTAACATCTATTTCTCTATTGTGTTTGAATAAGTTGTAGTGTTGAATGTGTTTGTATCTAAGTTGTAAAGATAATGGTCCTTCCTATGGGGTAGGATCTATCTTAAAGATCGACTTGAATGGGATCAAGGATCGTGGGAAAATGATGCAAATGATGTGCACTACAAATGATTGTTGAATCACGTGTAGGTTCCTCCTTTGGACGGGTGCGATGCGGAAAATAAATTGCGGAAAATAAACTATACACACGCATGAAAGCGCTAAGGTGTGTGAGAGTGAATGTGTCGTGAAGTGCACAGTTAGATTGTATTTTACGCAGTGAGTTGATTTTAATTGGTCGATTTTAAACAAGAGATTGATTTTAAGACGAGTTGATTTTAAGACGAGTTGATTTTAGATGAGATTTAAGTATATAATTAAGGTCTAAGGTTGCATAAGACGTTATGACGATTTACTTATTAGGTAAAACAAATTTATTTATGAAAATTAAAATTAATGTGAGAAATTAATTATAATAAAAAATGTTGTTTATTTTATTCTCCTAGAAAGTTTTTAATATTAGATATAAGATGCCATTAAAAAGATAATTAATAATTAGCACAATAAATTAGGTAAAAATGGATTATTATTTTAAGAAAATATTTGATTATCTAAGGTTGATTAATTTATTTTTAAAGAAGGTATAATAAATAAGATAGAATAAACCTAAGAAATTATGATAAAATTAAATAAAAACTAACTTATTAAGGTTGTTAATTATTCTTTAAAGGGCCAGCTAATTTTACGAAAATTGTTTTAATATTAATATAAAAGGTTTTTATTTTTTTTAATAGATAAGACAAAAGGTGACTGGTTAACAAATTATAAAAGATTGACTAAATAAAATGAAGGCTGGTTAATTTAATAAGGTTATTTGTTTATTATTATTTTTAAACTTGATTAACTGGTCAATTAAAGGGTTAAGATGTTGATTAAATGGAAAACTAATGATTAACGGATAAAACAGAGAGAAAAAAAATAGAGGGTGATTTAGAGCGCATAATAGTGATTAGGGTGGGTTAACGGTGATTAGTGGTGATGGTAGTGTGGTGAGCGCGTGTGTGTATTCATTTCACAAAATACATGAACAAGACAATGAGGCAAAAGGGGGGCGACGGAACCCTAAATCTCTCGTTCCCTAGATCGAAATCCCAGCATTTTCACTCTCCTCCCTAATCACGATCGGCTTTCATCATGCTCTGAACCTGAAAACAACATCAGAAGCATTAATAGATTAAGAAGATAGAAGAGAACATGGTATTACCGAAGGCTGGTGGTCATAGTTGCGTTAGAGATGACGGGAATAGAGTGCTTTTTTCGTGAACTCGCGGCGGCGTGCGGTGGCTTCGTCCACGGAAAAGCTAAGTTTCTGTTTTTGATCGGTTAGGTTTGCGGAGATAGGTTTTATGGTGTTTTTTTTCCAGTGTTCTCCTCTTCGTCTCTTGGGTCTCTTCTTATATAGGCCTCTAATCGCAAAACAACTTTGATGAATAATGAATGCTACCTTGAATATTAATTAAGGTTTCTGGATTGGTATGAGTCATATTCGAAAATATTCCCAACTCACCTGATTGTTATAATGAGCCATTAATTGATATTTCAATCTTTATTTGAGATTGGATTTTATTTGGTTCCTGAACAGGATATTCTGTCTTCCAGGAATATTCTCTAACGGTTTTATTTTGATTATGGATGTGACCTGGCAGATGTGGGAAACAACGATTTTGGGCCAAAAGGTGGATTAGAATCCCAGAAGGGGAAACTCGTGCTTGATACGTCTGTTGGAGATGCGGGACTTCCATGGGAAAGGTCGGTGGGGAGGAGAATCAGCTTCGCAAGGTACGTGGTTCTTTTCAATCTAATCTCTGCTTCTTGTTCAGTCTCTTACACAAGTGAAGTGAATGAAGTTCTTTGTATCAATACTAACCAAGTGTTTGTTTGAGTTGCAGCTCGTAACAAATGACAGGCTCAAGAGTGTAGAACATAGAGGTCTTGTGAATCGTGTTGGTCCAATAATAGTTGTCGCATACTCAACTTTGATACGAAACGGCTAGGTGGTACTTCTGCTCCTTACACAATACAGAATTTGAATTAGGCATTGTGAATGAAAAAAAGGATTAGACTTGGTCAGTTTATGATGGTGTAACTTGTCATGTATTCCGTATTGTGATATGAACTATAAGTGTTGTGGTTTCTGTTTGTTCAGGATCTGTTTTACTTGACTCAACATTACTCTTTTTCGTTGAGCTTATGAAATCCACTTCTTCGACCGCTGATGATGCTTTCCCCTTCTGTGATAAGATTGAATCAAATGGTTCAATGTGCTCTCGTGGAGTGAAGGAATGACCTGGGAGTTCTGTTGCCTTAGATTCTTCATTACATTCAGCTGGTTCACTATTGTTTTCCCCATGACTCGGATTTTTGGCGAATCAGCAGTTACAGCATCATCACATGCATCTGGTAAGAACTGCTCGTGCTAGCATTATTATCACCGAATTCTAGTTCGTTGTTATCATCATCTAACATACCATCAATTTCAGTATAACACGAAAGTTCATCCATCGAACCAATCCCAACTGCCATGTGCTGCGGCAAGTCTGGGCAGCCAGCGCAACGTTTCATATATTTTGGAGAAGAAGTTGACTGCCATATCCATGCGCCAATGATTCAATAGGATGTTTCCAAGCCCATTCAAACTGAAGAGCAGACACATTTGTTGGGAAGCCATATATACACAAAACCATCTCCCAAGGACGCTTGCTCTTTGTTCTCCAAGAATAGAGAAGGATGATTCACAAGGTAATCTTCTGAATTACCATAATTTTATGCGTATGAATTCGGAAACAGTGTTGTCTTTGGTATGCTGATTTCATGTGGTGGGCATTTGAGTCTTTGTTGTTTTGTGTTCTTAAAAGTAACATAAATTCCTTGTTCTGCGGAAAGCATCCCTTCAGGTGTATGAAAGATCTGGATGTCGTTCTCTGAAAGTTTATCATGAGAATCGCTCGGGGAGTCTTAGCAAATGCTTCTCAAAATACGTATATGTATCTCCAGGGATTATAGTCATCAAATTGGAGAGTGGTGATATTGCTGCTTCTTGTTCTAGAGAGTTAGCACTTCTCAAACCAATTGGTCCCAGTAAGCCCTGTACATAGTTTACCACTTTGGTAGGAGCAATATCAATTACATCAAAGCCATGTGCTTGCAGACACTTAGAGACCTTCTTCCACACTGCATCTCTTTCGAATTAATCTCGTTAACTGTTAACAATGGCGTGTTGTGATTATTGGTTGTGTTGAACAGGTGGTAGGTGGTGGAAATGTTGAGACAACTTCTGGATGGAAAGATATCGGTGAGTTTGACCTCTTATGAACATTTTCTTTTGAAAAGTGATAAGTGCTTTCAATAATTTTCTTTGATTTTAGTCCATAAATACTTTTGATTTTGAGCTCACATGTCGAACTGTTGCTAAGTTATCTTGTTTCTTTTCTTTCCATGTGACATTCAGGAGGAGTTTGGGGCTGTGACAAGGCTAGCACAAAGTTGGGTTTTAAAGGGTCGGATGTTGGATTACGTCCCACATCGCCGTCAGGTATAGAAACAAAGCAAGGTGCTGTTATCGGAACTTGGCGTAATCGTTGGAGTTTTAGCGTGAGTGCTGAATTGTTTGGACTGCATTTAGATATTAAGTAGCTGCTACAAACTTCTGATTTAGTCTATGGTAAATTTCTTCGCAGGTGAGTTTCTAGAGTCGTGCTCGCTCACTTCTTGAAGGTTGCTGGTGTTAGAGAACCTAGGTGAGGCGCTTCCGTATGCGAGTTGCTTTGAAGCTACCGACGTGAGTGCCGCGTGAAGCTTTGCCTGGGAGCTGCACAAATCGGTTGAGAGTTTGTTCTTTGCAATTTGGAACTCGTTAGCAGAAAAAGATGATTGTTGCGCTGAGTGATTTCTGTTTTGGGCGGTTCTGATGGGTACCGGCATGGAGAAGTCTTGGTTGAGCTTTCAGCATATTTCAAACTCCAACAGTCTTTAATAAGTTTTGATAGTTTTTAGTTATTTGAGTGACGTCCGTGTTTGCTTATTCTCTAGGAAAGCATATCAAGATGTATCATTGTTGTCTATGCATAATCATGTGAAGAAGATATGAATGTCGATTGAATCTCACGAGCTCCTTCATTAAACATCTTGCAAGTTATGATCTTAATAGTTATCCTCTTAATAATACAATCTTTTACATTTCTACCAACAAAGCATGGATAGAAATGGTACATTGGGCTGGGAACCCAAATGCCCCTCTATTGAATTCTTCGTGGTTGTAAAAAAAAAGCTCACACAAGGGTTTAATCATTGGCCGTGTGAATGGTCCCGTGCAATAGAGTAATGTAGAGTAATCCGTCATAATAACTCTTACGTAGCCATAAATTAATAGTTAAGGTTTCAACCACTGGTAAAAAGTCGGAAATATTGCCAAGCCGTGGATCCTTCTTCATAGTGAAGTTTTCGACGTGAACCAATAAAACAAACATTTTGCAACTAAAACTTGTGAATGAATGGCAACTTGGGGCGAATCTCAACATAGCATCTCAATAATAAAATCCTGAACTCCCAATCAGAAAGTCCCATATTCTCTTCAAATATTTGGATGATGCTTCTGCCTCACGAAAAAGATTCAAATAACGATGAAACTTGGTACGCGAACCATGTCTTAAGAGAACTTCTGAAGATAATGACATAACTTGCGATGTAGCCAACCATGAAAGTCATAATAGGCCTCAAACGTTTGTGCCTTGAAGTACTTGACTGTAAGGGTCTACACTCGTCATTATTACACCTACGCAAAATGGTCAGTCGAAATAAACATACATATAAAAGTAAAATAGGATAAACAAGAAAATAAGCATAAGGAGGTGGGATATTAAGGTCAAAAATTAGGGTGCGACACTACCCCATCATTGTGCTCGGTAAATTTTTTGAATTATAATCATGTGTCTCCTGTAGAAATGTTTGTGCTGACTTGTATGACCGATTAACGAATCATATGTTTATATAACGATTTGTTGTTGTTATGGTGAAGTAACATGAATGAATGCTTATAAAGTTACATTTGTTGAGTTACTGTTATTTGTTGTTGTTTATTGATGTTGTAACATTAATTAATTGTTGCATATGATGAATGATATTGTGCATAAAAGGTGAAATATGCATGGTGGGTTTTTTTTGGTGAACGTTTTGGTGATAATGCATGTTGTTGAGAGTCATGCATTATTGTGTGCAGACTTTAGTCCCGTTTTGGTGTGATCTGGTCCTATGGTGGAGATCGGGAGCGAGTAGCTATTTATAATGAAGGATTAGTGAAATGTTAACTATGGTGATGGTAACGAATTTTTGTATGCTCTGGTCCTATATCAGAGCGAGTAGTCGGTTCCATATGGGAGTCAGTGAAGTGTTACATATGGTGATGGTAACAATTTGGTGTGCTCTAGTCATATATGGTGGGGATTAGGAGCGAGATGAACCTGAGTGTTCATGAATGATACCACATGCATAATTAGTCAGTTGTGGAGTACATTTGTATACATGATTGCATTTGAAGTTAATTGTTCACGACGTTGTTGATTGGTTACGAATATGTACATGTTTCTATGATTGGGTGTGAGAGTATGAAATTGTTGATTGTGTAATGAATGTGTGCTTATTGTATATTCCCAACCTTAGCATTCCTTACACTATTTATATTGATATATCGTTTCTCACCTTTTTGCATCATGTTTTCTATCATGGACATCTTACAGATACTTAAAAGTGATCTTTATCACTGTGTGTTGAAAGTTGGCTTATTAGAGCTACTCTTCATTTTATTTATTCATTTTATAATAAATTAGTGGTTCCCTACTTTGACTGTGTAACGTCGGGGGCATGATTTATTATGGTTTTGAAGTTGTTGTTGCTTTTGTTATTTTGAAGTTTATAATGCGCCTGGAGTATTCAGTGATGTCGTTTGGTAATGCGTCTGGAGTGTTCATGGAGCACATGAATAAAATATTCCATCTATACTTAGATCAGTTTGTAGTTTTGTTCATCGACAACATCTTGATATATACAAAGTATGATGAGGAGCATGTGGAACACCTGAGAGTTGTATTATAGACTTTGAAAGAGAAGTAGTTGTACGCAAAGTTGTCCAAGTGCGAGTTCGGGTTGTGAGAACTGAATTTCATTAGTCATGCGATTTCTAGTGGTGGTATAGTTGTGGATCCATCGAAGATAAATGCTTTGTTACAATGGGAGACTCTGAAGTTTGTTACTGAGATTAGAAGTTTTCTTAATTTGGCTGGTTACTACAGGAAGTTCATTGAAGGTTTTTCGAAGTTAGCATTTCCTTTGACTTATTTGACTATAAAGGGTCAAGCCTATGTTTAGGATGTGCATTGTGAAGAGAGTTTCAAAGAACTCAAGAAGAAGTTAACTTCTTCTCTAGTTTTGATTTTGTTGAATCCAAGTGAATCATTTGGTGTGTATTATGATGCTTCGAAGATGGGTTTAGATGGTGTGCTGATGCATAATGGTCAGGTTGTGGCTTACGCTTCTAGATAGTTGAGATTTCATGAAAGGAATTATCCTACGCATGATATTGAGTTGGAAGTTGTGGTATATGTGTTGATGTTTTGGAGGCACTATATGTTTGGATCCAAATTTGAGGTGTTTAGCGATCACAAGAGTTTGAAGTATTTTTTTTATCAGAAGGAACTAAATATGAGGCAGAGAAGATGGCTCAAGTTTCTGAAATATTATGATTTTAGTTTGAGTTACCATTCAGGTAAAGATAATGTTGTGGCTGATGCATTGAGTATGAAGTCCTTGCATATGTCAATGTTGATGGTTCGTGAGTTAGAATTGATTGAGCAGTTCAGAGACATGAGTCTGGTATGTGAAGAGATTATGAGTTGGGTATGAGTCAAGTATTATTTTGGATAAAGATCTGAGATCTACGTCGAGATTTTGAAAGAGTTTGCAAGAAGTGTTGGGTACTAAGCTAAAGTTGAGTTCCACTTATCACCCAAAAACTGATGGTCAATTGAAGAGGACTATCCAATCCTTGGAGGCTATTAGAATAAGATTTGTTCATGATATATATCCTTTAAGTTTTTGATGATAACAAAGTATTTAAATAACAATGGTGTTATATAATGTGTGTTAGTTCCAAAGCTTAAGAAGAATTTATTTATAATCTGATAAGAGAACACATTTGAGAGAAGCTGAGTTCTTGGCTTCTAATGGTTCAAAATTTAAGGACGTTATTAAGTGAAGTATGATGATATAGGTTTGTGTAGACTCTGAAGTTGAATGAATCAGCATCATAAGTGAAATATGTTATCTCTGCACGTATTGAATATATCAGCTTCCGATGAGCATTCAAAACCATAGATAAAGCTAAGTGATTCATACTGCATAAAGTAAGCTACAATGTCAAATCAGTTTGTCAACTAGAGTCTGTGTTCATATGGATCAAGAAGATTTGACATGCTTTATGGATATCCACTCTCAATGGATCTATAGTACAAGATCACAAGAAAGACGTTATCGTTAAACGACTTACACAATAGATAAAGATCTTTTTGTGTATCTATCTTCAACATCTCTTAGTACTATGGAGTAACAAAGACACTTGTACAAGTTATCTCTTCCAGCAGCTGTTCTTTGGTGTCATACCCCAAATTTTACCCTTAGATTCTTTGATCTTTTGCACGTTATTCTAAGTCAATCATCCTTGCATCACTAACTAGATTATCAGACTTTGTTTATTTTGTTTCATTTGTGAGTTAGGGTTTGTTTCAAGAAGCCTCAAGGTTTGATCAATCAAGGTTTTTGGTATCTCATCAATCAATCAATTTCTCATACTCTTAAGAAACCTCTCTTCTTTAATAAGCCAATGTAATTTTATTTCATCACAAGTTCTTCGAGGCTCAGGTATTGCAAGACTAAATCGAGGATCAGGCTGGATTATCAAGTCAAGGATGTGTGCTATGTGGTTTGAAATTCAATGAAATTTTTACCTAATTTTGGTCAAAGAGGTGGTTTGCTTCAGTACCAAGTATTAGGATGTGGTGAAAACATTTTTGTCAGAATATATAATCTTCAAAGCCATTTTTACTTTCAATCAAGATTTTGGTGCAATGGCAATTTCAATTCAAGTCACTTGTGTTGTGGATTATTTGGAGGGCAAGAAAGTACAAGCTTCAAAGAGTTTATGTCTGCTAGTTGTTAAGTGGTTAGGATTAGGGTTTCACACTCGATCAAAGTCTATTTGATGAGGTCAAGTGGCATAGCCATCAAAGTTAAGACTTCTGGTCAACATTTCAAGGCATGATCATTCAGGTCATGCTCTTATCAAGATTGTTTCAGGTTGGAGTCAGGATGTGGAGTCATTCCCCATAGAATTGATTCAGAGTCTCAATGTAATTTTGGTATGAGGAAGAATTCAGGATTTCGAATTTGATCTCAAGGGTATTCTGTTGGTGCAAGTCAAGAGTGTCGCCTGTTCAAGATGGATTCAAGTGATTCATTTGTAGGCATTTCTCAAAGTTTGAATCAGAGTGTCAGTTCATTTCCAGATGGATTTTAAGGAGTTTTCAGTGATTTTTAAGATTGGATTCAAGTGGTCTTGTTTATAATGATTTTAAAGAATTTTGGACAATTCAACCAAGTTAAAACCATTCCATCAATCTAATTCCAATTCAAGTCCACTTCAATTCTCAATTCCAAACCCATGGCCAATTACCTATTCAATTTTATTAAATTCAAGTCCTTTCGATTACTTTTCAAATTTCAACCACTTTTTAATTTTATTCTCATCATTTCATTATTCCAAATTCAAGGTCCCAACTAGATGACAATGCTTCTTTTTCAAATTTCAAGCCTTATTCACAATTTAATATTCAATTTTAATTCAAGATTCAAAGTTTCCATACTTTTTTTAAAATCAAAATGCAAGTTCAATTTTCATGTCAAGTTCAAAATTAAAATTCATAATCAAACAACAATTTCTATCCAAGCCCATTATCACCCAAAAAATAAAAAAGGAAGAAAAGGGATTCTACAAGATATGACTCATGGTTTGTAAGAAACAAAAAGCCCATTTTCTAGTACAAAATTGTTACAAGTCTATTGGTAACAAAAGAGACAACAAGCTCTTGAGTGCACATGGTACGTAGGTTAAAAAAACATTCCAAATACCAGCTTACTGCACTACTGCCACCAAACCTGCAAGTGGTACTATCTTCAACTTGCAACTTTGACCAAATTCCTGTTGCAAACCTACAACTCCAGGACAAAACAAAACCTCTGCATTCTATGCTATCACACTGAGCCATGTGAATCTCCAAGCCAGGACAAAACCAAAATCTCTGCATACTGCTCTAAATCTGCTACACCATTGCACCAAAATGTGAAAATCATACACTATTATAACAACAACAACCAACCTGCGCCCTTGCAGCAAGCGGATCTACAAAAGACAGGGGTTCAACATAAGTTTGGTTTAAATTTGTCTTTTAAAAAAGGATGAAGGAGGGTAGTAAAGGGAGAGAACCATTGAAAAGGCATTTTTCAAAAAGAAAACAATAAAAAAAATTGCTCTACCTCTGGTCATCCTGCTTTTTTGCTTGGACAGACTATCAAGTCATCGACCTAATAAACCAAACAGTCTTCATTGCTAGTTTTGCAAAATGCAGCCATGTTACTTTGGAATACCCCTAATAACAACAATTTGTTCATTAAGGAATCGCGAGAAGGAAGAGATCAGTGGAAAGAACGAGAAGAAAGACTTACTTTGAGGTCGGTTTATCAACGGTACTCCCGCCGGAAAATTTGTTTTCCGGCAAAGTCTTCTTCCTCTTTTATTTTGCGATTGTGTAAAATAATTTGTGTTTATTCTGAGAACATTTGGTTTATATGTTTTGGTACCTCGAAATTTCTTGATGTTTGCCTTCCTTTTCGTTTGATTTGGAAAGAATATGAGAGGATTAGAAGAGGGCGACCTTTGAGAATAATAAGGTGAGTGGAACGAGTCGGAGAAAAAAGAGGGTTGGGAATCTGAAGAGGATAAGGGAATGGAAGGGATGAGAATGACTTGAACAGAGAGAGAGAGAGGGATGAGAAAAAGAGGCGATACATCTTGATATAGGTTAGGAATGTAGAGATCTTGTTTTTTGACTTTATTTAAGTTAATCTATTTATTTGTTTTATTTAAACATTACAAAACTTCAAAAATATTTTTAGTTGCTTTTATTTATTTATTTACTTCAAACCTTTGTGAGCTTGTGATTTCAATTCTTATCTGACTTTTCTCTTGCTCTGTATTTTGTGATCATCATTGTTCACTTATTTTGAGTTATAATATTGCTCTTTTGTTTAATTCTGTTTTGAGTTGATTGCATCCAGGCTCGTTCTAAAGGAAGGGATCATTTGTTAATTACCATGTCACCTTTAGATTAGCTTAATCAACTTCCTACACATCTTATGACCTTGTTAGAGTCATTCCCTTGGCCTTGATAGAGCCATTTACCCCTCTACAACCTAGCCATAGGCTAGGGTTTGTTAACCCTATGTAGGTACTATTATTATAAGTACTTCCCTTCCCTTCTTGGCCTTGTTAGAGCCAATTGACTTTGTAGTTTAAAATTAGGTTTAAAGTTGGTAAACTCTACGTGAGTATCATGGTTATAAGTACTCACTTTCCCCTTTGACTTTGGTTAAATCCACCCCAATTAGGATTTTCAACTTAGACTTAGAGATTTTGTTAACTCTATATAAGTGTCATTGTTATGAACACTTATTACCCTTGGAACCTTGTCCATATTCAAGAGTTCCTCACCCTTAGTTAGGAGAAATACAGTTGCTCTAATTTCATCCTTGTTAGGATACGTAGGCACAAGATGCGACGTCTTGGTGTTGCACCCCAAAATTTGACCAACCGGTTCCCGTATCTGGTTTATGTTTCAACGCATTGTGCATTCGCATTTGTATACTGCATGCATTGCAATTTTCTCGGTCAGGTTGATTTTACCGGGATTGCAGCCCCTGGCGTTTCAGGCAGTTCAGGCCAGTTTGAATAAAAGTATTTTGAGAATTGGTGCTCGTTCCCTCTGTTTTCAGGCCATCTCGGTGCCCGGGTTTCGTTATGGTTGCGCAATCGTTCTCCAATCGATTTAATCGGCTTTCTGGCATTTTTAGGTTTTTTTCTTTTATTTTCTATATTTTTAATGCATTTAATAGATTTTTAATAGGGTTATTTGCTTCTTTAGATAGTAAATAGGTTAGCATTTTGTTTATAGAATTTAATAGATTTTTAAATAGATATTCTTTTTTTTAAGAGATTTAATAGATTTTAATTTTTTAGATATTAGTTTTATCCCTAAATAGAATAGTTTTTAAATAGATATAACTAGATATTACTTTTCTTAAATAAGAATAGATTTTTAAATAGAATTTAATGTTTTTAGATTTTAATTGATTTTTCAGATTTAATAGAATATATTTTTTTTAGATAGATATTAATGTTTTTTAGATTTTATTAAATTTTAATTGATTTTTCAGATTTAATAGAATAGATTTTATAAATAGGATTTAATGTTTTTTTAGATTTTATTAGATTTTAATTGTTTTTTTTAGATTTAAATGGAATTTTTAATAGGTATTAAATAATCTTTTTAGGTTAATTAGGATTAATTTTGTTTTTAGGATTAATTAGGGTTAATTAGAGATGTTAATTAGGTTTTTAATTAATTTTCGTTTTAGTTTAATTAGGGTTTTATTATTAAATTTTTGTTTAGTTAATTAGTTTAATATTCATTTTTGTTGGGTTAAGTGGTCCTTAATCAGGTTTAATTCTGAGTAATTAATAATTGGGCCAATATCCATTTCGTGAGGCCCAGATCAAAAGTCCAAGGTCCAACTGCCACTTGTCATATAAATAGAGTGCCATGCGTGGGTCCACTCTTTCAGCCACTTCACACACTCATTACCAATGCACACTTCCACTATCTCCACTCTGAGCCACGCGTCTCCTTCTCCTTTGTCCCCACTCCCACGTGTCTCTCTCTCTCCCTCCTTCTCACTGCCATGCGTCTCGCCATCGGATTCCCACCGCCGGCCATGCAAAGATCACCGGACCACCGCGTCTCCTCCGTAACTGTCGCCGGAATCTGCTAACCTCGCCGGAAAACTCATCAAAATCTGTGTGTTTCCAGAATCACCAAGGATCCCTCCCAATCTTCTTCACCAATCTTCATCGGACACTCACCGGAGACACAACAAGACGCCGGAAAATCACAAGATCATCAAGATCCGTCTACCATTTTTCCAGAAAATCACCTCCAACTTCATCGTTCGTTCATGAATCTCTAGATCCTTCAGAATCACGCTCCTCCATAGAACGTCAAATTCATCAGCAATCCATCTACATCTTCATCAATCATCATCAGTTTTTCCAGATTTCTCCAGATATCAACAATCTTCAAGGATCTTCAACGAACAACCTTCAACCAACTCGCCAGATTTCGTCCGATTTGCAACAACTTTGTCACATTCTTGAGCTTCGCCAGCTTCTTCGTAGCGTGTTCGTCATCAAATCTTCGATTCTTCAGATCTTTAAGATCCTCCTCCATTCTTTTCTCCAGTTCGTATAGGTTTCCATCCGTTTATCACAACGGCTTCATCATCAACAATCTTCAAACGACTTCAACAACGATCGTTCAACTCACCAAATCGTCAGACCTTCATCTTGAATCCTCCGGAGCTTCGATAGCCTCAAAGATCTTCAAGTGTCCTCCAAGCCGTTTCCAGAAAGCTACATCTTCATAACGTCTCCAGGTTTTGTTCTTCTTTGCTCTGAACTCGTTTATCTTCGTAGTTTGTTTGTTAGCTGAATAGTTGGGTTAGTTTGATGCGTTAGATGATGAACAAGATTAGATTAGGTTAGGAATAATCCGGACTGAGACATTAACTGGTTTAGTTGATGATGGACATTGAAGAACGAGTTCTGGTGAGGAGTTTGTTTGATGAAGTTTGCATGTTAGAGCGTGTTTCAGAGAGAGGTTCTCTGTGCCGTTTAGGGTTTCACTGAGAAAGGTGAACAATAGCGAGGGGAATGTTAGGGGAATTAAGTTTTGCTGAGGATGGGTTGGATTGAACTCGGGCCTTAAGCCCAAAAATGTGTAGTTTGCTGATCCATCCCCCATGTTTTCCCAAGCACCTCCCTCCTACGTGCGTTTTGGTCTGGGCCTAGCCCAGATTTGCTGTCTGCACCCCCCAGTCTGGGGTCCAATAGAATAACAAGGCGATTCTTTGCTATTCGCCTCCCTAATTCTTCAGCTATGGTTTTTTGTTTAGTTTTCTGGAATATTAGTGGGCCTAGTGCGTTCTGCTGACTGCACCCCCCTCCTGGGCCCAATGTACTTATGCAGTGTAGATAAATTGCTTTTTGCCACCCCTGTTTTTAATTCTGTTTGAATTTTCATATTGTTTTATATTTGCATATAGTTTACTCAAAAAATTATAATAAATTCAAAAATAGTCATTTTTACATGGGATTTTTTTTCTCATTCTCATTAATGTCTCAATAAAATTATCAAAAAATAAAAGTAGCATTTTAATCATTTTTTCTATTTTTGGTGAATTTCCACATTTAGTTGCTTTTATTGCATTTTAGTTTGGATATCCATTTTGTTGATTTTTGTTGAGCCATTTCCTTTCATATTTTGATGTGATTCTTTTTCCTATGGTTAGATTAGAGTATTAGGTTCCCTTAGAGATTTATCTCACATTTTTTTGATTTAATCTTGTTTAGTTTTGAACCATCAACATTAAGGTGACTAGAATTAGGGTTAAACTTGACATAGGTACATCATAATACTTAGATTTTGGGTTTTTAGCTTGAATTAGGAGCTGGGAAATATAGGGTATGTAGGGTAGATGTATAAATCCCCTTAGAATTAATTTTAGGATTTTTAATAATATACTACTATTTTACTTGATTTTTGTAAATAGTGTGTTTGTTTGGTGTGGCCATTATGGGCTTTTGTATTGGTTGCTTGGGGTTGGGCTTTGCTATGGGGTATGGGGCTTGGATTGGGCTTGTGGAGCATAAAGGAACATAAGAGAAGATTGAAGATGGAGATCAAAGTTGGATGCATGGATATTCTTGTGCTTGAAGATGTTTTTGAAGACATAGGAAATAGAGATAAGCAGAGCCTTAGAATAGACTAAATTCTTTGTACAAGCATGGATAGCTTCTTGTGCTTCCACTCCTCTCTATGACATAAAGTCCCTCTAGGGTATTCACCTCCCTCCTTTGGAGGGATAAGTGGCCTTACCTTAGAGGTAGAACTTTGAGGGCACCAGTCTTTCATGATGATAAACACTTATAGGCTTCCTTTGGTTGTCAATAAGCTGTTTTATCATTCCAACTTATTCTGTTAAGTGATTCTCTTCTGGAGTGCTTGCCTTGAAGATGGAGCTTACCTAAAGCTTGGAGGCCATTGAGGTTTGATCTTGGAGTTCAATTGAAGATGTTACTGTTTTGCTGTTTATCAACTGCCAGAGTTGGATGTTTTTTCAGAGTTGCTGCTGTAGGAGTGTTGCACCCTAAAATTTGACCAACTTATTTTACTTGATTTATGTTTCAATTGCATTGTCATTTACATGGTAGATAGTGTATATAGTTCAGTCATTTGCATGGCATAGCATAAGCAAGTCATCCAACAAGGGATCAAGTGCCACTATTCTCTAAAGAGGCACATCCAAAGGGGTTTTATTCAAGCCTAAGTCTATTCAAGTCACCAGGAAAGGAATTGAAGTTTTGAGAAGTTAGAAGGTCAAGCAGTGGATCTCTCTCCTGTCTGGGGTGTGTTTGAGGGTCATCAATGAGATATGAGCTATGAACTGAGGGTATGGAATGTGTGCTATCATCATGGAGGGCCTAGAGGGTCATTTTGAAGATGAAGCAAGTCATTGGTTTGATTACAAAAGTTACAGTGGAATGCAGTCAACTAGGGTTTCATCTGGGTCAACCCTAGGTCAACCCTATGTCAACTGATTGATTGAAGAGCATCAAGGCTTAGTTGAAGGATATGGGATTCATGGATTGATATGTGTATACTAATGTGGTGTTGTGCCAAGGAGAAATCAAAAGGAATCAAGAAGAAAAGGAGTTACTAAATTAGGGTTTCAGTGTAAAAAACCCTAATTTAGGCTTAACTTCCAAGCCAGATAAGTCAAAATGCAAGCTTCAAATTAATTCTTGGTCAACATGAAACTTTTAGAGCTTCTCAATAGATTTAATTTGAGTACTAGAAGTCTTCAAGAAGATTTGTAGAACTCAAGTTATGGTTCTTGCAAGTTAGGGGTCCTCAGAGGACACTGAAATTTATCTGTGAAAGTCACTTGACTTCCAAGCAACTTTTTCCCATCAAGGAGTTTTCAAATGGATTCTTGGCCAACATAAGAGTTGTAGATATTAATCTTATATTTAATTTTAGTACTAGAAGTCCTCAAGAGGAGTTGTAGAACTCAAGTTATGGTCTTGGCAACTCAGGGGTATTTTGGGAAAGTTGAATTATAAGTCATTTTTCAACATAGGTCAATATCTTCATCTTCCACTCTTCAAATGAAATTTTGCCCAACATGAGATGTGTTCCAAATGGAATTTTTAGGCTATAAAAGAAGTCATGGTGAGCTAGAATGGCTTGTATCACAAAATGCCCAAAAATGATTTGAATATGGAAGAATTTTAAATGGATTCATGGAGGGAAAATGTAATTTTCAAGTTATGAGTCCAAAATGCATCATCCAAATACTCATTTCAATTGGAAAACATCTTTTAGAGACAATGGCATTAACACTTTTTTGAGTAGAGGTCAGAATCATGGACTTGCTTTGTAAACCTCTTACTTGAAATCCAAGTTACACCACCAAAATCCAACACAAGTTGATTCAAGCCAAGTTACCTATCAAAACATATTCACAATGATGCATATGGTTGATTAGAACCTTTGGAAGCTGACTGAAACACTCAAAACCCGACTGTGGTAAGGGATTTTTCACTTCCATGACAGAAAAATGGATCTCCTGATTTGGGCCTTTAGAATGGATCAAAAGCCCATGAATATGTTCTATAAATGGTTTAGAGTGAGTGCAGATGAGGGAGGTTGGAGATTTGAGGCTGAGTAACGGTTTTGCAACTGAATTTTGAAGGTGAAGAACTCAGAATCAGTTTCAAGGTTGCAAGGAGTTTCAAGCCAAATTGAAGTGTGGAATAGCTTCTCCTAGCTTCATTGAAGGTGTTTGGATCATTGTGGAGGTTGAATTGATCAAGAATAGCTCGTGGTGATCTTCTGAAACCAGGTCTGTAACTTCCTTCATTGTGCTCGATCCATGTAGTTCTAGATAGAAATTAACTTGTGGTTAGGATGCTTGCAACTGGTAGATGATTTCTAGGTCAAGAGATTAGAGAATTGAGTTGATTGATGATGATGGATACTTTCTGTTGAGCCTGTTTTCTCTTATTTCTTGAGGTGTTAATCGTGTTTGAACATTGGAGAATGATCCCTGATAGTTGAGGTTTAGATTAGTACTTTCAATTTCAAGAATCATGAGGATCAAGATCGGTGCCTCTTTTGAGAATCTCTTCGTGTTTTGATTTTGAGTAAGAATTAGAAGATTCTAATGGTAGATTCAGATCCAGGATGGAATTTGGAGTACAATAGGGTTTTATTGGTTATTGTTGATGACCTGTGTGGAGGTGCTCACCGGAGAAGACGGTGGTTTCCACCATGGACCACCGTCTGGTAATAGTTCATGTTCGCCTGAGCTAATGAAGAAGATAACTCATGGACCATTGAATTAGACTTTGACTATTGACTCAGATAACAAATGGATGGCCACGATTGCACAAGGAAGTCTGAAGAGAGAGTTCTGAACAAAATGCAGCGTTTCATTAAACGCTTGGTTTTGGGCTTAAGCCTCAGTATGCTATTCACACCCCCATCCTGGCCCAACTCTGGAATTGAACTGATTTTAGTTACTATTTGCCACGCATGTTTTTCTTTTTTCTCATATTTTTCATTATTTTCATCATATTATTTTTGTTTCTTTAAAAATTCATATAAAATCAAAAAATAATCATTTTGATGTGGGGATTTTTGCTACATTTCAATAATTGTGTGAAGAAAATTATAAAAAAATAAAAATATCATTTAAGCATTTTTCTATTTTTGGTGATTTTTACATTTAATTGCATTTTATTTTCATATTGTTTGTATATATCATTTTGTGAATTTTGTTTGGTCCTTTAAATTCATATTTTTATCCCATTATTTTTGTGGTAGTTAGATTAGGACATTAAGTTCCCCCTGGATTTATTTCATATTTTTATGAATTAATTTTGATTAGTTTTGATTAAAGAACCTTAGGGTGATAATTTTAGGGTTTTAACTCAACTTAGGTGCATTCTAACATTTTATTTTGGGTTTTCTAGCTTGAGTTAGAGTATGGGGCATATAGGGGTATGTAGGGTAGATATAGAAATACCCTTAGAATAAATCTTAGAATTTTAAGTGCTATTTTACTATTTTTAGTGTACTTTGCAAATAGAGTGTTTGATTGGTGTTCCCACTTGGGGCTTATGTTTGTCTGTCTGGGTTTCTGGACCTTTATTTTGGGGTGTGGGCTTGGTTTGGGCTTGGGGAAGCATGAAGAAGCAATGAAGGAGATTGGATACAAAGATCAAGGGTGATGCATGAAGATTGCTTGGAGGTTGAAGATGTTGATTGAAGACTTAGGAGAAATAGGATAAAATAAGAAGAGCTTAGAATAGACAAATTCTTCTGTCAAACATAGAGTGCATTGTTTGCCTCTATCCTATCCAATGACATAAAGTCCTCCTTGGGAAGCTCCATCTCTCCTTAGGAGGGATGAGTGGTATGCCCAAGTGAGTAGAACTTTGAGGATACCTTTCATTTGCAATGTTAAAGTCTTAGTGATTTCCTTTGGTTGTCATTGAGTTTCTTAACATTATAACTTGATCTTGTTGAATGATTCTCCCTTGGAGGTGCTTGTTGAAGCTTGGTAAAGAGAAAGTTGAAGCTTATTGAAGTATAAGTAAGCTTGTTGAAGCTGGTTGCTTGTTGAAGCTAGGGTTTTACTACTTGTTGAAGTTGAAGTCAGGAGCTTGTTGAAGGTGGTTACTGGTTAGCGTTAGAGCTTGCTTAAGCTGGGAGCTTGTTGAAGTTAATGTCTGCATTGAGGATTAAAAGCCTATTGAGGATGGAATTTATTGATGATTTTAGAAGAGGGAGCTGGTACTTGGTGAAGCTAGATATTTGTTGAAGGCTAAGGTTTTGCTGGTTGGAACTCAATGCTTGTTGAAGCTGAAGATTATTGAAGGATAAGATCTTAGCTGGAGCTTGGATATCATAGGATCTTGCCTCAAGTGGTAGTTGTTAACCTTTTGCTGTGTATCAAGTGTAGCTGCCAGAGCTGGTGCTGTTTGGACTGTTGCTGTCAGAGCTATGGCTTGTGCTGTTTGCTGTAGGAGCTGGTGGGGAGGCTGCTGAGCTGGTGTTTTTCTTTGCTGTATTGTTTGTTAATCTTCCCCTTGGGTTTGAAGTGAAGCTGTTCACTTTGCCTATTGTTTCATGCTGCATTCATGCATTATACAGCTTTACTGTATGTATCTGTTTCTTTTGCCGTTTATCCTCTAGGATCTCTGTTTCTCTCTGCGCAAGAGAGAAATATGATAGACATTAGGCTTTCATCCATGCATGACAACATTAGGGTAGTTTTGATTCCCTTTTCAACCATAGGCTTTTTAGAGCTTCTTTCTCTTCTCATCTCAGAACCATTCAAAAACACAGTAATAAGGTTAATCGGTGTCGTACGTTACGAGCCTTAAGCTATTTGAGAAAAGGTTGCTGGAGGGTCACTCTTCAGTAATCTGATTGCTTAGTGTGTTACCCTTAGGGTGACATACGACGTAGTCACTCTTAAATCATAGTCTTTAGTGCGTCAGAGATTGCAAACACACTAAAAAACACTTCTTGCGTAAAAAGACTGAAAACCAATCAAAGTGTCATTTTTGTCCGATTGGACCCATAATCAGGAGAAAACCTTTTTCAGAAGGATAAAAACAATCAAGACAGACAAATCTGTGTCTTCCGTAGCCCGAACTACGTTTGCTCTGATCTTTCATGCTGTATGAAAGTACGTAGGCATAGGATGCTGTATCCTAGCGAGCAACCTTCCCCTACTTTCTCGTAGGTAGGCGAACTACGTTGACTCTGATTTCTCGTTCCAGATGGGAATACGTAGGCATAAAGTGCGATACTTTGCCGAGTCATTTTATTTTCTTTTAACCCCAGACCTGTAGAATAGATAGGATAACAATCCGTACTAGAAAACAAGCGTGGATCCCGTCGAGTACGACAGACGTGAGGGGTGCTAATACCTTCCCCTTGCGTAACCGACTCCCGAATCTAGGATTTGGTTGCGATGACCATTCCTTTCCCGTCTTTGCGGTAGGTTTACTCTGAGCGTTTCCTTTCCCTCCTTTGGGATAAATAACGCGCGGTGGCGACTCTTCTGTTCAGCCGGCGCCGATTTTCGCAGTAGCGACAGCTGGCGACTCTGCTGGGGATACCAGCGGTTCCCTACGCGAGTCAATCCTAGCGCTTGTTTTCCCGTCAGGGGTGTTGTATGGATTTACTATTCTGTCTTTACTTTCCGCAATATTTTAACTAGCCTTATATTATCATTGCTGTTGTGGGTGGGGGATAATCTGTTGAGAGATAAGCCAAACCCAGGCTTGAGTACACCTATAGATTTAGAGAGAGAGTAGTGGTTAGCCTGCTTGCTTAGCTCGCACCAGCTAGCCCCGAAATCTCACTCGGACGAGATTCTCTTTGATGCTTCTTGCCTGACCCTTAGGGCTCGACAAGTTGTCTGACCCGAGGATTGTCGACTCTGGGAACCTATCAATTGGGATTCAACTAAGTGAGGCCGCTTCAAGGGATGTTGATGCCACACCTTCTGGGTATCGTATCATCGCTCTTGAAAGTCTGTGACGTTGAACCCGCATAGGATGTCGTACCTCGTCTGCGAGTTAAGTACACACCTGTGAGGGGTAGGTGGGTTTGTTTGCAGGAAACCTTCGACCTCAGAATACCTGGTTTATCTCTATCAGTGAGATGTGGTTACAGGGTTCATTTGAGTGGTTGGTTTGGTTTGAAATAAAGATTGAATGGTTCTCAAAGCTTCAGTACAGAGCAGCCCAGTCTATCAGCATTGCACTTGATCCCTTGTTTGCATATGCACATGCATTTTCATGTTTGCATTTCATTAACGTGTATTTGTGTTGCAGGTGATCAATCCCCTTTGATTCTAGGATATCTTCTAGCCAGGCATGGAGTCCCTGAAGAAGACGGTTGCTTACAGGTTGCATTCACCAGACATCAGTTCATTACTGGGTTTAGTTGCTTTGGCAGATGAGAGTGTGAGGGATGGGTTCAGAGCATCCTATGGGAGACTGCTTAGCTTGTTGTACACATCTTCAGCTTTCGAGATTACTGGGGTGTATACTTTGATGCAGTTTTATGAGCCTCAGCTGAGATGTTTCTTATTTCCAGACTACATTCTGGCACCCACTTTGGAGGAGTATTATGTTATGTTGGATATTCCCGTGCTAGACCAGATGCCCTTTGTACACATTGATACTGAGCCTGAGTTGGCTACACTCACAAAGATTGTCAGTTTGGACGCTTCTGAGTTTCCAGGAGGCTTGGTCAAGCTGAATGGAGCTTATGGTTTTCACTTATCTGTCCTAGTTGAGAAGGCTACACAGTGCGCGAAGAATGGGTGTTGGATTGCCTTTAGTGCTATTCTGGCTGTCTGCATCTACGGGATTGTCTTGTTTCCTAATGTGCCAGACTTTGTCGACTCGGATGCCTTCTTGATTCTCGCCTCGAAGAATCCCGTTCCTACTCTCTTGGGCGATGTTTATCATTCTATTCATTACAATAATGAGAAACATCGTGGCAAGAATGTTTCCTGCTGTCTTCCTCTCCTGTACAGGTGGTTCCAGAGGCACCTTCCGAAGACTGGGCCATTTATTGATACCATTGATACTTTGGATTGGCCTTCCCGGTTGATGGGGCTATCTGCTGAAAATATCATTTGGTTTGATCGGGGTATGCTCGGTACTGATATTATATATAGTTGCAATGGCTTTCCGAATGTTCCCCTGATTGGACGGAAAGGTTGTATCAACTATAATCCTTCACTATTGGTACGACAGTTTGGATATGCCTTGTGAGATGCTCCTATTGAGGTTGAGATACAGGAATCTCTGTATCTCACGGCTTCCTTAGACGAGGCTGCTTTGATCAGGTTGAGGCATGCATGGGCTAGCATCAATAGGAGGGGGAAAGCTTTGCTCGGTAAGAGCAACAACAAAGTTTATGATCCTTACTTGGCATGGGTTCGTGAGAGAGCTAGTACTTCTTTGATGCCTTATCCTGCTGTGGGACCCCTATATCTTCCATTAATTGAGGTACCTCCTGCAGAAAAGAGTGAGAAATATAACAAGTTGTTGGCTGCAAATGAGGAATTGAGGAAAGCTAACGAAGAGTTAGAGAAGGAGATCTTCCAGTTACGACGAGAGAAGAAGGAGGCCACCTTCACTATGAAGGAACAGACCGAATTGATTAACAGGTTGGGATCAGAGCTGACAGAAGCAACCAACAAGAAAGAAAAAGTGGGGATAGCCTTGAACGGTGTAAGCAAGGTGCTTACTTCCAAGAAGGAACTTCTAAGCAAAGCTTATGCTCGTATCAGCAAGTGGGAAGCTTTGTGGAATGCCACGCTCACCAAGCGGAAAGAGCGCGAAGACGAACTGAAAATGCAGATTGCCACGCTGGAGGCACAGGTTAAAGCCCAGGAAGCAAAGATTGCTGAAGTGACATCCCTTAGGAGTACTGCTGATCTCAGAATAAGTGACAGTGACGAGAAGTCGGGAGGTTACAAGGAGAAGGCCGGTTCCAATAGGTACAGATCTGACGAGAGTTCGAGCAGAGGAGCTTCCCGGGACGACGCCGCGAAGCTGAGATCCACTACCGAGCGGCATGCTTTACTGATTCAGGAGTTGATCTCCCAACTAGGGCACTCAGAGACGATGAGGATATTGGAGGACGTCCGAGCACGCCATTTGGCCTGATGTATCTCTGCCTTACCTTTGTTATTTGTACTTATATTTGGGCCATCGCCAGACTTGTTGGCCGAGGTCTCTGCGGTTGTATTCAGTTGAACTCCTGTACCCAGCCCCTTGGCATTTGTTATATATGAGGATTTTCTAGTTTATTGCTTGCTGGATAGGGACTCCATTGCCATAATGGCTTTCTCTCTAGAACTAGAATCGGGGGAATATAACCTGTAGCATATTTACATAATTGCATTTGCATTCATATTGCATTCATCAGGTAATTATTGAACTGTATCTCATTTCCTGCATCTCTTCAGGTTTTTCCAGGATTGAAAGTCAACGCTCGCACCGATACTCCACTCGTACCAACTGCAAACGAGTTATGGATCAGATGCAGAGCGAGATGCAGGACATGCGTGAGAAGCTGGCGCTGTTCATGCAGACGATGGAGACAATTGTGAAAGGGCAGAAAAACTTGCAAACCTTGGTGCAGCCATTGCTGGTGAGAAACGCTGGGCATGGGAACGAAGACCACAATTCTGTACGTGTTGACACCATTCATGGGGATGGTACTCCTACACCAGTAGCTCCACCTGTGGTGAATATACCTGCTGTGAATGTGAACAATGTCGCTGGCACCGGGAATGGTAATACTGGAATTTGTAATGAGACTGTCATTAACAACGTTGGATTCGGAGACGCCAATCTGGGTGGTGACAACAATGGAGGTAATGGCTTTGGTAACAACGGATTCAGCTATAACGACCAGGGGTTTGATTATGCTAATCAGGATGGGAAGTTTGGTCTAAACGCTCAGGGTTTCGGACAGGATGGATTTGGTAATGCCAATCAGGGCTATGGTGGATTCGGTAATGGAAATGGTGTTGGAATGATGGCTTTTGGACCTACTAGGGTCGCTCAAGGGTATGGTAACAGGGGACGGGGGCCTGTGATGAATCAGACTAGATTTGGCCGTAATAATGGGTATGATGGGTACGAAAATGAGAATGTTAACTGGATGGAAGACCAACAAGAAGATGCTTTCTCTGGTAGAGGGTTTGAAGGTCCTGTAGACAACACTCAGCGGATCAAGATGCTCGAGGAGCAGATGAAAGGGGTTGTGAATCAGAGTGCTTCCGGTTTGGATATGACCACGATGGGACTAGTGCCTGGTCTGAGGGTACCATTGAAATTTAAGGCTCCCACCTTTGATAAATATAAGGGAGATACCTGTCCCAAGGTACATGTGCGGTCATACTACAGACGGATGCCCGCTTATTCGAACGATGAAAGAATGCTGATGCATTTCTTTCAAGACAGCTTGTCTGGTCCTTCCCTTGAATGGTACATGGGGTTGGAGCCTACTCAGATAAAGACATGGAAGCAACTGGCTAAAGCGTTTGTGACTCATTATAAGTACAACAGTGACTTGGCACCGAACAGGGTCCAGTTACAGGGGTTGTTGCAGAAGAAAGATGAGAGTTTCAAAGAATATGCGCAGAGATGGCGCGACATGGCTGCAAGGGTTCATCCTCCTTTGGTTGAGAAGGAGATGAATGATATGTTCATAGGAATGTTCACCGGTATATTCTATGATAAGCTGTTTCCTGCTTCCTTGGGCAGTTTCTCGGATCTAATCTTGATGGGCGAAAAGGTTGTAAGTAATATTAAAATGGGAAGATTCCAAGCTGGGGAGTCTAATTCGTCAGGAAGTAATAGAAAAGCATTTGGTGGTCGTCATCAAGGTGATTCTAGCGCAGTGTTTGGCGGCCGGGGCAGAGGCAGAGGAAGACACCAGTATAATCAGCCGCAGCAGATAGCAAGTGTCACGATTCCGATTCCTCAACAGAGACAACAACAACAACCAGCGCAACAACAGCAGCAGGGGCAGAATGCTGGCCAAAGAAGATTTCCGAATGCGAATCCGAAAAGAGTGTTTGAAGCGCCTCCTTCCATGTACGCGGAACTTTTTCAGACACTGTTGGGGCTGAATTTAGTGGAAAAGAGGACCTTGGCACCACCCACGGGACCAACCCTTCCTTATGGGTATGATGTTAATAAGCACTGTGACTTCCACTCCGAGGCACCCGGGCATGACATAGAGGCCTGCCACGCGTTTAAACATAAGGTTCAAGATCTACTAGATAGCAAGGCCATAAGTTTTGGACGAGCAGGTCCGAATATAGTACAGCAGCCAATGCCCAACCATGGGGAAAATGCTATTTTGACCGAGGAGGGTTTGAATCTGATTATGGATGTTGATGAACTGAAAACGCCGTTGTGTGAAGTAAAGAGCAGGTTATTGGAAGGAGGTGTGTATCCGGGCTGCGATGAGTTTTGTCTAGAATGTTGGACCCAAGCTGGGGGTTATGCTGAATTGAAGAAGGGTATTCAGACCTTGATAGATGAAGGCACGTTGCAATTCGACAGAACGGCAGTGGAGAGACCTGCAGAAGTATTAACTGATGAGCAAAGTGATGTCGCTACGGTGACAATTCCTCGAAAAACGATAACTATCACGGCGCCAGCCAGGCGGCCGAAAATCACTATAACAAAGGCAGGGCCAACCCCTTATGAGAGCACTAAGGCGGTACCATGGACTTATGGGCTGGAAGCGTACTGTGATGGGGAGAAACTTGATATCAGTAAACATCCAGCTGAGGTTGTGGACAATGTCGTCGGGACCGGAGGGATGACCAGGAGCGGGAGAATTTTTATATCGCCTGAGGTAGAGGCTGAACGATTAGCAAAAGGTAAAGGAAAGGTGAATGAGGATGTTCCTGTGCAGAGGAATGAAAAAGAAACGTCACTGAAAGATGTAGAAGAGTTTATGCGTCTTATCCGTAAGAGTGACTATAAAATCGTCGAGCACCTTCAACAAACGCCGTCGAAGATCTCCATATTGTCGCTGTTATTATGCTCCGAAGCCCATAGGAATGCATTATTGAAAATTCTGGACACGTCGTTTGTACCCCAAGATGTTTCTGTGAATCAGTTGGAGGGGGTAATGGCGCACGTGAATGCAGGCCATAGTTTGGGATTTACGGATTTTGATTTGACCCCGAGGGGAAGAGAGCATAATATGGCGTTGCACATCTCAGTTGAATGCAGGGGCGCAGTCATGTCCCACGTGCTGGTAGATACCGGGTCTTCCTTGAATGTGCTGCCAAAGAAAGCAATGATGAAGTTAGACATCAGGGGGATCATTTGTACGCCTAGTGACTTGGCGGTCAGGGCATTTGATGGTACACGGAGGTCAGTCTTTGGATCTATAACTCTGCCCCTGCAGGTGGGGCCGGAGATTTTTGAAACTGAATTCTACATTATGGACATCCAGCCCGCATATAGCTGTCTTCTCGGACGACCATGGATCCATGGTGCTGGGGTAGTCACATCTACCTTGCACCAAAAGCTGAAGTACATGGTGGGGGACAGTGTGGTCACAGTTTGTAGAGAGGAGGATATACTGGTCAGCCATTTGTCGTCATTCAAGTACGTGGAAGTCGACGGCGAGATTCACGAAACACCCTGTCAAGCCTTTGAAGGGTTGCGCATCAAAGACAAAGTTCCAGGGCCGAGTAAAGCATCAGAGGTTGCAGTATCATAATACAAAGAGGCTCAGGCTCTAGTAAAGACTGGTGAGACAAAGGGCTGGGGCAAGGTTCTGGATATTCCCGTGAAAATGGACAGATTTGGGCTGGGATATCAACCTTCATCATCAACGCCTACTGCAGGGGCACCCCGTTTCAAAGGACCAATAACAATTACGGCTAGTGGAGTATATCACGAGACCATCAACGCTGTTTCAGATTCAGAAGAAGGAGACAGCGACTGCAACATGGACGCCTGGATTCAGCCGAGCGTGCCAGGACAAGGGCTTTGCAACTGGTCTATTCAGGAGACTGTTCCTGTGATAACTAAACAGTAATACTTTGTTTTCTTAATTGTTGAACAATCCAGTGTCCTACCCGGGGCATCGTGGTTTTGCTTAGGGCCGTTCTGTTATGTACATTGCACTGTTTAATCGTTAAATAAAAGGCGTTTTTTCATGTACAAATATTGCGATCTCTGTTTTTCCTGTTTTTATTTTTCACAATAAAATGGCAACGTGGTTATTTGCTTTGTATGTGTTTTGAAGCATTTAACCATTTCCTTTGCAGGATTACTATTTCAGATGACATCTATGAACCGCCTATGACTCACTTCGACTTTGAGCACCGGGTATTTCAGGCCGAAGAAGAGATTGTTGAAGATGGCGATGTCCCAGAAGAGTTGTCTTGGTTGGTAAAACAAGAAGAAAGAATCATTCTGCCTCACGAGGAAGTCATTGAGATCGTCAATCTGGGGTCGGAAGGGGTTGAAAGGAACATCCGTATAGGGGCCGCGCTGCAGAGCGACATCAAGCGAAGATTGGTTGAAATGCTCAAAGAGTACAGTGATATTTTTGCTTGGTCGTATGAGGATATGCCTCGGCTGGATACAGATATGGTTGTTCATCGTCTGCCGCTAAAAGAAGAATGCCCGCCGGTTAAGCAGAAGCTCCGAAGAACTAGACCGGACATGGCTGTGGAGATTAAGGAGGAGGTTCAAAAGCAGTGGGATGCTGGTTTCCTAGATGTTACAAAATATTCCTCATGGGTCGCTAATATTGTGCCAGTGCCAAAGAAAGACGGTAAAGTGAGAATGTGTGTAGACTACCGTGATTTGAATAAAGCGAGCCCGAAAGATGATTTTTCCACTTCCTCACATCGATGTGCTGGTCGATAACACCACTCAATTCTCCGTATTCTCCTTCATGGATGGATTCTCGGGCTATAATCAGATTAAAATGGCGCCAGAAGACATGGAGAAGACTACCTTCATTACGCCCTGGGGAACATTTTGTTACAAAGTGATGCCCTTCGGATTGAAGAATGCTGGGGCCACGTATCAGCGTGCAATGACGACTCTCTTTCATGACATGATGCATAAAGAGATCGAGGTTTATGTTGATGATATGATTTCCAAATCCCAGACAGAGGAAGAGCATTTGGTGAATATGCTAAAGTTATTCAAGAGGCTTAGGAAGTTTAGGTTGAGACTGAACCCTAACAAATGCACCTTCGGGGTGAGATCGGGTAAACTGCTGGGGTTTATCGTGAGCGAAAAAGGGATAGAGGTTGATCCTGCAAAAATAAAAGCAATCCAAGAGATGCCGACGCCTAAAACAGGAAAAGAGGTACGCGGGTTTTTAGGGAGATTGAACTACATCGCCCGGTTCATATCTCACCTGACAGCTACGTGTGAGCCGTTATTCAAGCTGTTGAAAAAGGACCAGGCTGTAACATGGAATGAAAATTGTCAAAAGGCGTTTGATAAAATAAAACAGTATTTGCAGGAGCCTCCTATTTTGATACCTCCAGTGGCAGGGAGACCCTTGATTATGTATTTGACGGTTCTTGAGGGGAGTATGGGTTGTGTTCTCGGTCAACATGACGAGACAGGGTGTAAAGAGCATGCGATATACTACCTGAGTAAGAAGTTTACTGACTGTGAATCTCGATACTCAATGCTCGAAAAAAACTTGTTGTGCGCTAGCCTGGACCGCCAAGCGTTTGAGACAGTACATGCTAAATCATACAACCATGCTCATCTCGAAGATGGATCCTATCAAATACGTATTTGAAAAGCAGGCACTATCCGGGAGAATTGCCCGTTGGCAGATGGTTTTGACCGAATATGACATCCAGTATGTCTCACAGAAGGCTATAAAGGGGAGCGTGTTATCAGAGTATCTGGATGAGCAGCCTATTGAGGACTACCAATCGATGAGGTTTGATTTTCCTGACGAGGATATCATGTACCTGAAGATGAAAGATTGGGAAGAACCGTTGCCGGATGAAGGGCCAAAGACAGATTCCAAGTGGCAATTGATATTCGACGGAGCTGTAAATTCCTACGGTAGCGGAATAAGGGCAATCATCACTACTCCACATGGGTCGCACATCCCATTTACTGTTCGATTGACCTTTTCGGTTACTAATAATGAAGCCGAATACGAAGCTTGCATCATGGGGCTTGAGGAAGCCATTGATCTGCGAATCAAAAATCTGGATGTATACGGAGACTCAGCTCTGGTGGTGAATCAAATAAAAGGAGAATGGGAGACACGTCAGCCCAATTTGATACCGTACATGAATTATGCAAGGAGATTGTTTCCTTTATTTGACAAGGTTGAATTGCATCATGTGCCGCGAGCAGAAAATCAGATGGATGACGCCCTGGCTACGTTGTCTTCCATGTATAAAGTTAACTTCTGGAATGAGGCTCCCAGGATTGTTATCTCTCGGCTTGACAGGCCCGCCTTCGTATTTGCCATTGACGAAGCATCCGATGATAAACCCTGGTATTTTGATATCCAAAATTTCCTGAAGAACAAGGAGTATCCGGCTGAGGCATCCAGTCACGATCAGAAGACTCTCAGGAGATTGGCTGGTAATTTCTATCTAAACCCGGACGGCGTCCTGTACAAAAGGAACCATGACTTGGTGTTGCTACGTTGTGTAGACGAGAAAGAGGCAAAGTTGCTTATGGAGGAAATACACGAGGGTACATTTGGTACACATGCTGGTGGGCATGCTATGACGAGAAAGCTACTGCGGGCAGGTTATTACTGGCTAACTATGGAAACTGACTGTTTCAAGTTTGCGAAGAGGTGTCATAAGTGCCAGATTTATGCGGATAAGATCCATGTGCCTCCGAGTCCTCTGAACGTGATGTCGTCACCGTGGCCATTCTCGATGTGGGGAATTGACATGATTGGAAAGATCGAGCCGACGACATCTAACGGACACCGGTTCATTTTGGTAGCAATTGATTATTTTACTAAATGGGTGGAAGCGGCATCATATGCAAATGTGACCAAGCAGGTGGTAGCCAGGTTCATCAAACGAGATATCATTTGCAGATATGGAATCCCTGAGCGGATTATTACCGATAACGGTTCGAACTTAAATAACAAGATGATGAAGGAGCTGTGTCAGAATTTCAAGATTGAACATCATAACTCTTCTCCTTACCGACCTAAGATGAATGGCACTGTCGAAGCGGCCAATAAAAACATAAAGAAGATTGTTCAAAAGATGGTTGTGACGTATAAGGACTGACATGAGATGCTACCTTTCGCTTTGCACGGTTATCGTACGACGGTACGCACATCAACCGGGGCAACCCCGTTCTCGCTGGTATACAGAATGGAAGCGGTGTTACCATTGGAAGTTGAGATTCCTTCTCTGAGGGTTTTGCGAGACGTCCAACTTGACGAGGCAGAATGGATGAAGGACAGGTTGAATCAGCTGAGTCTAATGGATGAGAAGAGGCTAGCTTCTCTAGCATACAGTCGGTTGTACCAGAGCCGGATGAAGAAAGCGTATGATAAGAAGATACACCCTCGGAGCTTTCAGACGGGCGACCTTGTGCTGAAGAGGATTCTCCCGCCGCAGGCAGATCACAGGGGCAAGTGGACGCCGAACTATGAGGGTCCATATGTTGTCAGAAAAGTCTTCTCCGGAGGAGCATTGTTGTTGTCCACCATGGACGGTGAAGACTTTACGTCGCCTGTGAATTCGGACGCAGTTAAAAAATACTTTGCTTGAAATTGACCCGCTGGACAAAAAAAGAGAGTCCAGGCAAAAATGGGGCATCCCGGCGAACCAAAAACAGAATAAAAGGTTCGGGCAAAAATTAGGGATAAAATTGAAAAAATGTACACCTGCGAAGTTGAAAACCTACACTGGGCGGCTTCGGCAAAAAAGGGTATCCCGGTGAATTGAAAACCCGCAAAGGACGATTCACGCAAAAGTTAGGGATTTGAAAAGCAAATGACTGCGGTCCGAATTTGAGGTTGCATCGCTTGGTGGTTAGGAGAATACTTTGGGGGTTCGTTTATCAGATACAATCTCTTCCGAAATTTGAATACCGGGAAAGCGCCAGAGTCAGGCGAGTTAGAGAAGGATCAGCTCATGATGTTTGTCTGCACCACGTTGCCGACATATGCGCAAATTTGATTTGTCATTGTATTTGTGCTTCCTGTGCATACTTGTATATTTGTTGTGCGTAACTTCCTCTTTTCAGGAGTTACATCCAGTGTATAAAACTCTGCCTATTCAGAGGCCTAATCAATAAAACATGTTATTCAGTATTTGATGCTTGTTCTTTACTGTTTTGTATGTGAAAAACGCCAATGTTTTGATAAAACTAGCAGTTGCATAACGTTGCTGGCCCTTGCCAATAATTGCTAAAACTTCGAATTGACTGAAAATGATGTCACTAACGCTAACTTGAATAGATTTGATTGTATAGACTTGTTTTGTCTCGTTTATGGTGTTGCAGGGTTCTTGCCCATGTGAAGTGGACGGTCAGAAAATTGTAGTCCTAACCAGAGGCTCGTGACGAAAAAACTTGGTCATTATGTGAGGTGAATCCCCACGCAGGTCGCGCTTCATTTCCCGAAGCTGAGATGATATTGTTCCTTACTGAAGAAGGCTCAATTTCCCCAGCTAGTCGCAGCTTATCCCTAAAGGATATTCTCCAGCAGGTCAAGATTAAGGCTCCCCACTGGATGTCTATCCTCAGTCCCGAGTTTGTAAACTGTGGCCAGATGGTTTACTTTCCCCAGCAGGGTCGTTTACCCTCAGCAGAGTTTGATAATTTTAGAGATTGCAAGCTGTACTCAGACAGTGGTGTTTCTCCAAAAGGATTCCTTATCCTCAGCGGAGTCATTTAGTTTTCATCGGATTGATAATTCCAGAATTGTAAACTGTGCCCAGACAGTTCATTATCCCCAGTAGGGTTGTTCATTCTCCCCCAGCGGAGTCACTCCCTGTTTCCAGCAGAGTTGGTTAAGATTCCCCGAGAGAGTCGTTTCTTCCCCAGCGGAGTGTTCTCTCCCCAGCAGGTGTTTTCTTTCCTCCCCGTGGAAATTAAAGGTTTAAAGCTCTCCCCGACAGAGTTGGTTGTGTGTCCCAGTATACTTTGAGATACTCGTTCATTCTCCCCAGCAGGGTGGTATTTGTCCTCAGCGGCCGTGTTGAAGCAAGCTTATCAGGGCTCCCCGGCAGCCTGAACCTGCATTTGCATTTGCATGCATAATCATATTTGCGTCTACCCAAAACGCGTAGCATTTCCATGCCGTATGGAGCATTACGCCATTGTCAAACATACGCATTTTGAAACATAAGCCAGGTTGGTTAACCTTTTGCTTTCAGGTGTGTTTCTCAACAGGAGTATGGAGTTCCAAAGCCCAGATGTCTTTTCAGACAATCAAGGTCTCGCCGTGAGACATATGATGATGCGATTCAGTTTATTATCATCCCCACAGAGTTGTTGATTGAGGTTTTCTCGTATCCGATCAGCAGACTGTTTTGTCTAGTTTGTTGCTGCAGTAGCATCTTAGGGTTCCATGAATCAAAATTTCAGAAGGGGTCGCTTGTTGTCAGAACGGGTGTCGGTCATTGGTTTTCAGAATATCCCCAGCTATGTTGATAGGATGTATTTGTGTGGACGAACTGCTTCCTCCGTGATGATGGAATGTGCGTCCTGATGAAGACAATATATGCCTATGTTGATAGGATTTCTTCGTGTTGACGAATCACTTTCCCCGTGTTGATGGAATATGGAGTCCTGTTGAGGACGAAGTTTGCTTTCTCCGTGGTGACGGAATATGATGCGTCCTGATGAGGACAAGTTTTATCCCTCCGTGTTGACGGAATGTGCGTCCTGATGAGGACAATTTATGCCTATGTTGATAGGACGTATTCGTGTTGACGAATTACTCCCTCCGTGATGACGGAATGTGCGTCCTGATGAGGACAATTTATGCTTATGTGGATAGGATTTCTTCGTATTGACGAAATGTGAGTTCAGATATGTACAAGAATGGTATTCCTAGGATGATAGGATTTGTTCGTGTTGATGAATCTATTTTTTCCTCATGTTGATGAGACGTGAGTCCTGACATGGACAATTTATTCCTATGTTGATAGGAGTTCCTCGTGTTGATAAGACGCAAATAAGATGTCATTGCCTATGCTGATAGGATCTCCTTGTGTTGACGAGATGCTGACAACTCATCCCCAACGAAGTCGCCGGGATTTCTCTGTGCTGACGGAATGCAGAGTCCTGTTAAGGACAAAGTTTGATTTCTCCATGTTGATGGAATGAAGAGTCCTGATGAGGGTAAGTTTTATTCCTATGATGATAGGATTTCTTCGTGATGACGAATTTATGGCTTTTCGTGTTGACGAAATTTAAGGGCAATCGTGGATAAGATTTTTCCTGTAATGATGGGATCCTTACTCGTGTTGACGAATTTGTTTCTCTTCTGGTGTTGACAAGGTTAGTCCAGTTGTGGAAAAAGGTGTTTTTGCAAAGATAGTTCAGCACCGGTGGTGTTACATGGGTAGTGGGATACAAAATCAGAGTTATTCTCTAACGAATGATCGGTTGTTACCGTAACAACCAGGTTTACTCGACGAATGTCGTTCCCCAAGCAGTGGTGCAGTTTATTTCTGCGGTTGGCAAATTTCAGGGTTTCTTTGGTATTCAACCGTCTCGTACCTCGAATGTTTGAAGGCCGTTCGCTTTTCACCCAGTCGGGTCAAAGCCGCTTGAATAGGGGCAGCTGTTGCGCCCCAAAATTTGACCAACCGGTTCCCGTATCTGGTTTATGTTTCAACGCATTGTGCATTCGCATTTGCATACTGCATGCATTGCAATTTTCTCGGTCAGGTTGATTTTACCGGGATTGCAGCCCCTGGCGTTTCAGGCAGTTCAGGCCAGTTTGAATAAGCGTATTTTGAGAATTGGTGCTCGTTCCCTCTGTTTTTAGGCCATCTCGGTGCCTGGGTTTCGTTATGGTTGCGCAATCGTTCTCCAATCGATTTAATCGACTTCCTGGCATTTTTAGGTTTTTTTCTTTTATTTTCTATATTTTTAATGCATTTAATAGATTTTTAATAGGGTTATTTGCTTCTTTAGATAGTAAATAGGTTAGCATTTTGTTTATAGAATTTAATAGATTTTTAAATAGATATTCTTTTTTTTTAAGAGATTTAATAGATTTTAATTTTTTAGATATTAGTTTTATCCCTAAATAGAATAGTTTTTAAATAGATATAACTAGATATTACTTTTCTTAAATAAGAATAGATTTTTAAATAGAATTTAATGTTTTTAGATTTTAATTGATTTTTCAGATCTAATAGAATAGATTTTTTTTAGATAGATATTAATGTTTTTTAGATTTTATTAAATTTTAATTGATTTTTCAGATTTAATTGAATAGATTTTATAAATAGGATTTAATGTTTTTTTAGATTTTGTTAGATTTTAATTGTTTTTTTTTAGATTTAAATGGAATTTTTAATAGGTATTAAATAATCTTTTTAGGTTAATTAGGATTAATTTTGTTTTTAGGATTAATTAGGGTTAATTAGAGATGTTAATTAGGTTTTTAATTAATTTTCGTTTTAGTTTAATTAGGGTTTTATTATTAAATTTTTGTTTAGTTAATTAGTTTAATATTCATTTTTGTTGGGTTAAGTGGTCCTTAATCAGGTTTAATTCTGAGTAATTAATAATTGGGCCAGTATCCATTTCGTGAGGCCCAAATCAAAAGTCCAAGGTCCAACTGCCACTTGTCATATAAATAGAGTGCCACGCGTGGGTCCACTCTTTCAGCCACTTCACACACTCATTGCCAACGCACACTTCCACTATCTACACTCTGAGCCACGCGTCTCCTTCTCCTTTCTCCCCACTCCCACGTGTCTCTCTCTCCCTCCTTCTTACTGCCACGCGTCTCGCCATCGGATTCCCACCGCCGGCCATGCAAAGATCACCGGACCACCGCGTCTCCTCCGTAACTGTCGCCGGAATCTGCTAACCTCGCCGGAAAACTCATCAGAATCTGTGTGTTTCCAGAATCACCAAGGATCCCTCCCAATCTTCTTCACCAATCTTCATCGGACACTCACCGGAGGCACAACAAGACGCCGGAAAATCACAAGATCATCAAGATCCGTCTACCATTTTTCCAGAAAAACACCTCCAACTTCATCGTTCGTTCATGAATCTCTAGATCCTTCAGAATCACGCTCCTCCATAGAACGTCAAATTCATCAGCAATCCATCTACATATTCATCAATCATCATCAGTTTTTCCAGATTTCTCCAGATATCAACAATCTTCAAGGATCTTCAACGAACAACCTTCAACCAACTCGCCAGATTTCGTCCGATTTGCAACAACTTTGTCACATTCTTGAGCTTCGCCAGCTTCTTCGTAGCGTGTTCGTCATCAAATCTCCGATTCTTCAGATCTTCAAGATCCTCCTCCATTCTTTTCTCCAGTTCGTATAGGTCTCCATCCGTTTATCACAACGGCTTCATCATCAACAATCTTCAAACGACTTCAACGACGATCGTTCAACTCACCAAATCGTCAGACCTTCATCTTGAATCCTCCGGAGCTTCGATAGCCTCAACGATCTTTAAGTGTCCTCCAAGCCGTTTCCAGAAAGCTACGTCTTCATAACGTCTCCAGGTTTTGTTCTTCTTCGCTCTGAACTCGTTTATCTTCATAGTTTGTTTGTTAGCTGAATAGTTGGGTTAGTTTGATGCGTTAGATGATGAACAAGATTAGATTAGGTTAGGAATAATCCGGACTGAGACATTAACTGGTTTAGTTGATGATGGACATTGAAGAACGAGTTCTGGTGAGGAGTTTGTTTGATGAAGTTTGCATGTTAGAGCGTGTTTCAGAGAGACGTTCTCTGCACCGTTTAGGGTTTCACTGAGAAAGGTGAACAGTAGCGAGGGGAATGTTAGGGGAATTAGGTTTTGCTGAGGATGGGTTGGATTGAACTCGGGCCTTAAGCCTAAAAATGTGTAGTTTGCTGATCCATCCCCCATGTTTTCCCAGGCACCTCCCTCCTACGTGCGTTTTGGTCTGGGCCTAGCCCAGATTTGCTGTCTGCACCCCCAGTCTGGGGTCCAATAGAATAACAAGGCGATTCTTTGCTATTCGCCCCCCTAATTCTTCAGCTATGGTTTTTTGTTTAGTTTTCTGGAATATTAGTGGGCCTAGTGTGTTCTGCTGACTGCACCCCCCTCCTGGGCCCAATGTACTTATGCAGTGTAGATAAATTGCTTTTTGCCACCCCTGTTTTTAATTCTATTTGAATTTTCATATTGTTTTATATTTGCATATAGTTTACTCAAAAAATTATAATAAATTCAAAAATAATCATTTTTACATGATATTTTTTTCTCATTCTCATTAATGTCTCAAGGAAATTATCAAAAAAAGCAAAAGTAGCATTTTAATCATTTTTTTTTATTTTTGGTGAATTTCCACATTTAGTTGCTTTTATTGCATTTTAGTTTGGATATCCATTTTGTTGATTTTTGTTGAGCCATTTCCTTTCATATTTTGATGTGATTCTTTTTCCTATGGTTAGATTAGAGTATTAGGTTCCTTTAGAGATTTATCTAATTTTTTGTGATTTAATCTTGTTTAGTTTTGAACCATCAACATTAAGGTTACTAGAATTAGAGTTAAACTTGACATAGGTACATCATAATACTTAGATTTTGGGTTTTTAGCTTGAATTAGGAGCTGGGAAATATAGGGTATGTAGGGTAGATGTATAAATCCCCTTAGAATTAATTTTAGTATTTTTAATAATATACTACTATTTTACTTGATTTTTGTAAATAGTGTGTTTGTTTGGTGTGGCCATTATGGGCTTTTGTATTGTTTGCTTGGGGTTGGGCTTTGCTATGGGGTATGGGGCTTGGATTGGGCTTGTGGAGCATGAAGGAACATAAGAGAAGATTGAAGATGGAGATCAAAGTTGGATGCATGGATATTCTTGTGCTTGAAGATGTTTTTGAAGACATAGGAAATAGGGATAAGCAGAGCCTTAGAATAGACTAAATTCTTTGTACAAGCATGGATAGCTTCTTGTGCTTCTATTCCTCTCTATGACATAAAGTCCCTCTAGGGTATTCACCTCCCTCCTTTGGAGGGATAAGTGGCCTTACCTTAGAGGTAAAACTTTGAGGGCACCAGTCTTTCATGATGATAAACACTTATAGGCTTCCTTTGGTTGTCAATAAGCTGTTTTATCATTCCAACTTATTCTGTCAAGTGATTCTCTTCTGGAGTGCTTGCCTTGAAGATGGAGCTTACCTAAAGCTTGGAGGCCATTGAGGTTTGATCTTGGAGTTCAATTGAAGATGTTACTGTTTTGCTGTTTATCAACTGTCAGAGTTGGATGTTTTTTCAGAGTTGCTGCTGTAGGAGCTGGTGTGCTGTCAGAGCTGGTTTTGGGGTTTATTTTCTTTGCTGTATTGTTTGTTAATTTTCTCATAGGTTTGAAGTGAAGCCGTTTCACTTTGCCTGTTGTTTTCTCAGGTTCGAGGTTGAGTGGGACTCCCTTGCCTCGCTTGTATTGCTGCATCTCATGCATTTTACTGCTTTACTGTATATTTGTTGTTTCTTTTCCGTTTATCCCCTAGGATCTCTGTTTCTCTCTGCGCAAGAGAGAAATATGACAGACATTAGGTGTTAACCCATGCATGACAACATTAGGATAGTTTTGATTCCCATTTTAACCCTAGGTTTTAGAGCTCTTTCTCTTCTCATCTCAAAACAATCAAAAATACAATAAGAGGTCAAACATCATAAAAAACAGTTCTTGCGTAAAAAGACTGAAAACCAATCAAAGTGTTATTTTTGTCCGCTTGGACCCGTAATCAGGAGAAACCCTTTTTCAGAAGGATAAAAGATAAACAGACAAATCTATGTCTTTCGTAGCCCGAACTACGTTTGCTCTGATCTTTCATGCTGTATGAAAGTACGTAGGCATAGGATGCGATATCCTAGCGAGCAACCTCCCCCTCCTTTCCCGTAGGTAGGCGAACTACGTTGACTCTGATTTCTCGTTCCAGACGGGAATACGTAGGCATAAAGTGCGATATTTTGCCAAGTCATTTTCTTTTCTTTTAACCCCAGACCTTTAGAGTAGGTAGAATAACAATCCGTACTAGAAAACAAGCGTGGATCCCGTCGAGTACGACGGACGTGAGGGGTGCTAATACCTTCCCCTTGCGTAACCGACTCCCGAATCCAGGATTTGGTTGCGATGACCATTCCTTTCCCGTCTTTGCGGTAGGTTTACTTCGAGCGTTTCCTTTCCCTCCGTTGGGATAAATAACGCACGGTGGCGACTCTTCTGTTCAGCCGGCGCCGATTTTCGCAGTAGCGACACTTGGCAAGCATACTTAGTGTATATACCCCTAGGTCTTTACCTTAGCACTAATTCTCTTAGCAAGTAAACTTTAGCATAACACAAATACTAACAAGAGGTTCCTGTAGAGTACTATAGATAATTAGGATGATAACACCTTCCATAGGTATAACCAACCCCCGAACCTTAGATCTCAAGCTTTGTTGTTACATAGTGCACTTAGGGTTTTCTTCAATCTTTACCCTTTCCTTTGGATAAATCAAAGCTCGATGGTGAACTTCATGATTTCTGATTCAAGTTAATTAATAGATTGATATTTGATTCTCACTGCAACAGAAATGACGACTTCACTAGGGACGTTCTCCGCTAAGAGGGTTAAGCCCACCTTTTTTATATTTGTGTTAGTGTTATATGTTTTCTTTCTTGTGTATCTACATATTTGTAAATATCCGTATATATATATATTTGTTTGTGCTTGGATTTTTTTGTATGCAGGGTTGTCACCTAGAGTGGTGAGGATAAGTCCTATACCCGGACTTGAGTGCACTTATGATAAGAAGGTGGTATGTTCAAGAATGCTTATAGGGAGTTGATTCCCGACCAAGCTGACTTGAGAAACCACTGCTCAGTAGAGGCCCTCTTGGGAGTAGCTTTGTTGAACGTTCGTGAAAACATTACTACTTTCGACCTAGGAGCCCGTGCAATGAGAACCTTTAGTTACCTTTTCACCCTACTTTGGCCTTGTTAGAACGTAGTGTGTTGACTATGAAGGAGTAGTCCTGAAATAGTTGATACGCGATACTACACTTGGACAAGACTCTCTTGAGAATATTATCGACTACCGAGTGATTTGGGAAATTAATAATATCCAAAAGATGGGTTGTTGACTTTGGGAACCTATTAGAACCCTGTTATGCATATTTGAGAACCTTTAGTACACACCTCTTGGTATGGGTAAACCATGGCTCCATGCTCGTGTTCTTTAAAATTAGGCTTTTGTCTATTTGTCTATATGTGTGCGTATGTGAATCTTTGTTTGCCTGTGTTTGTGCATACTTGCATTCATGAGCATCATACCATAAAATTTTCATGGGACTTAGACTTTTGTTTATAAACATTAGGATTGTCATGGATAGCAAAAGGAAGAAAACTTTGAAGTACACTTACAAGAGTCTTAACTTGGACGACCTAAGGAGATTGAGGACTGTTGTGGTGAGAATCGTGATGTCAAGATATTAATTAACTTGAATCTTAATCCATAAAATTCACAACCGGACTTTAATTTATCCAAAGGAAAGGTTAAAGAAAGAAAGACCTTTTGCGCGATGTAATAACAATTCTAAGAGATCGGGGATCGGGGGTTGGTTATGCCTAGGGTAGGTCTTTCACATCCTAAACATCTGTAGTACTATACATGAACCTTTTGTATGTTTGTATGCTATACTTGCTAAATGTTTGTTATGGCTTAGGATAGGGTATAAGGTTAGGTAAAGACCTAAGGATAGTTTCTAAGTTTTCTCGCAAAGATATCGCATATTCTTCCTACGTATCCTAACTAGGTTAGAATCATAGCAACCGTAGTTCACTTCACTGAGGATGAAGAACTCTTAATTATGATCAAGTTTCAGAGGGGAACGAACATAACAATGTTTGCATAGAGTTTGACAAAACTCTCTAGATCTAAGTTTAACACTCAAAGGGATTTACTTTTACAAAAGCCAAGAGGGGAGTAAGTAATCATGAAAATGATTCTTACATAGAGTTAACAAACTCTATCTTAAGGTTCTAGTTGAAAGATCCTCCTAACAAGGGGTGGTTCTTCTAGACTTAAAGCAAAGTCTAATGGCTAAAGGTTCTAACTTAACTAAGTTATGGTTCAAGATGACTTAACAAAGTCAAAAGGGAGGTTAATGAGCTATCTATGACCCAAGGGTCAATAGAGAGACTTTCCTTTAGAATGGGAAAAGATGAGGCAACTAAATGAGAACTAACAAGTTCCATCACTTGGGGAATAGCTTAACAAAGCTAAAAAAGAAAAAATGAGCATTCATTCAAACATGGTGAACATATAAAAGAGTATGGTAACAACCAAAGATGAGATACAAGCATGTGACAACATCAAGTGAAGATTACAATCAAGTCAAATGGTTACAATCAATAAGACACAAAGATATTACGATATCTAAAAGGACATAATGATAGAGGTTCGTACAAGGCCAAGCTTACAAGGTAAAAACAACTTGAAACATCTTAATAAAGAGGAAGGGAAATGAGGTAACAACCCACATGTAAGTCAAACAAATTCAAGTGCAAGCAAGTAACAACTTGAGGAAATCATGTAATGGGGTTCAAAGCATGTCAAATGTAACAACATAAGACCAATAATCATGCATTGATGACAATTAAATACAAGTAAACATACAAGACGTGTTACAACAGTTCAAGTAAGAAGTTCAAAATTTCATGGGGAATCATACAAATTCAAAGGTAACTTTCAAAGCAAGGCTTGAGACAGCCTATGTCCCATTAGTGGAATTCTAATGAAACCTTATAAAAATACAGAAAAATTTGAAATTTTTAAAGGACAATACTTAATTATTTAAAAACATACTGTTTCACATACATATGCTTCAAATATATTTTACAGAGTTTGACACCGTTAAGACTAGCGGCCTTGCCACATAGATAAAACATAAAATAAAAGTACAGAAAGGAAACCAAAAAGAAAGCATACCAAAAGGGACCTCCTAAGTCCAACAAGACTGACACTTATACTGACTGTAGTAGTAGGGATGTGATTAGCGTTTGACAAAACACTAACAGCTCCCAATCTAGATGTTATAGTAACACATCTCCACGTCACTTCATATCCTTTCCTTCTGAGTTGTCGGGAAGTACGCAAGATTCGAGCTCATCGTCTGATCGTCATAAAATAATCCAAAATGCAAAACAAAAATGACACAGGGCTAAGATTCATGTACAAGTTTAAAAGTGGGAATGAATGTGTAAAATAATAATATATATGGAAACCATATTTATACAAACAAGCGTATCTTATACCCACAATTACATATACTTTATTTATTCTAATGCATCCCTGAACTATATGCTGACTCAGGCCACTAAACGCTGTCAATGATATCTATCCCATTTACCAAGATCAGATATCACTAGACCACATGCCACCAACGTACTCCCAATTACCAAGAGCTACGCCACCTAACTTCACATGGAGCCTAGGTGTTATAAGTCGATCGTCCCTGAGAATTCAGGCCAAGAACCTTGTCTTGCCTAGCATGCATAGATAATAATCCCCGTCGGGATTGCAGGCGACTGATCAACCTCGTGCGTCCCATACCGCACGGCGGTGGACTTACACATTCCTTAATGCAAGTCTATATGATCACTCACTCATCTTGTGGCAACTCTTAGCCATAAGTATTAAGTTAATAATGGGGAATTATCGTATCAACTTTTCAAGTTATACTTATTATCTAGATACTTAGGTTGAGTACCAAATCCATCCAATGTCTTGCCATATTTGATCTTTGTCCTTACATAATAAGTTCAGTTTGTATAATGGGTAATTGTATGGTTAACTTCCCAGGTAAGAGAGGTGGACTGTAAACGGCATAGTCGACCAAGTCTTTCCTTAGCCAGAACCCAACCAAATATAACTACTCATTGTATCCAACTTTCCTTATGTTAATGGGGATCAATTACTTAATATCTAGCAATGTTTTTCTCTCATTAACCGATTATTTCCTTAATCTATCAATCACAATCATTCAAGTATAAATAAAATAAACAATTATAAAATTAACCGAATAATGCAAGCACAATACAATACCAAATTGTCAAAGATTATTCCTATGATAATTAATTAAGGCCGGCGTAACCTCGCCTAGTGATTTGTGAAAATCATTATTTGAGAATAGGCTCTCCTTAATTATTTATCGCTAGTAGGGCTTAGGTCACCACTACACACATATATATTAAGTTATTTTACGCTAACCGTCCCAATCGTATACGAAATCTTGCCCCCACCTTTTGTTGAGTGTTGTTGAAAGTCCACAAGTGTTGTCTTCGATCTTTGCCAAGAACCTAATTTACGATAACCGTTGGATTGTACGAAATTTATGAAATAATTAGAATATAATTTATGGTTAATTGAACATAATCCCGTTATAACTTGAAATATTTATTTATTTAAATATATCATAATAACCTCCAAAATAATTATTAAATTCAAATATAAATTATATTATACCTCCTTTTGAATTTGTTTGTTTTAGAAAATTGTCAAGAGTATATTTCTAATAACATTTAAATTATAATAAAATTTGGGCATTATAACGACTTAAAATGGTAAAATTTATTTTGGACTTTATAAGTTCAATATATCGACGTCTGAACGGAATTTGCATAGAAAATTTAAAATAACCTTTATATAAATAACATAATTAAAATAATATAATTAAAATAAAATGGACATTATAACGGCTTACCGATTACTTATGAAAATGATTTGGGCAGAACTTTGACGTATAAAACTCCCTTGAAACTTTAGAAGAACTTTTACCACAAAATACTCTAAAGGTTACGAACCGATATCGTGGGAACTTCGATAACTAAAACTAATATTGCTATATGAAGAAATTAGAGAAGGAAAGAAGTAAAGAAGTAAGAAAGATGATTTGTGAATGAATGAATGAAAATGGGGTGGAAGAGACCCCTATTTATACTAGTTGTAAAATATTAAAATAACATAATTTATCATCTTTTGCCCATACCTTCCAACTTTTCAACTCTTGCTAGTAAATATGTCTCTATCAAATATTTACTAATCTTTCATCAATAGTGCTTTAGGTGTTCTAGTATGACTTTGTGAAAATAATTTATGACAAAGGTATGGGAGCTTGATTTCATGACATAATATTATGTAGGATATTAATAGAAAATGAGATATATATTTCTTTTATAAAAAGTAAAATGTTAATAATATTAATAATAATAAAAATAGTAAAAAGGATAGTTATTTGATATTTTTATTGTCTTAAGATTATTTTATTTATTAATTGGTTTATAGAGTAAAATGATAATATTCAAATAAAATAAAATCAATTAATAATAACAAAACAAGAACAACAATAATGATAATAATAATATGAATAATTAATTAACTTAAAGTTAAGGGTTTTAAGTACCAATTTAAATTTCAAAGTTTAGTTTATAAAATGAAACGATGATATTCAAATTGAAGAATAAAAGTAATAAATATAAAAAGTAATTAATTAATAAATTAATTATTATAAGTGTTAGTTTCAACATTTAATTTTTAATAACTAGCATTGTTAAAATCTCAAATCTAACTAGATATATTATTTAGTGTATGGAAAAATTAGGATGTTACATTACCACCCCCCTTAAAAGAAATTTCGTCCTCGAAATTTAGCGTACCTAAAACATATGTGGATACTTCTGACGCATGTCTTCTTCTCTTTCCCAAGTAGAATCACCAGTTACATCATCCCACACGACTCTAACCAATGGTATTTGCTTTCCACGAAGTTCTTTAATACGATGATCTAAGATCTTGACAGGTATAGCCTCATATTCCAAATTATCTCTAAGTTCCACAGTTTCAGGCTCAATGACATGTGAAGGGTCCGGATAATACTTCCTCAGTTGTGATACATGAAATACATCATGAAGATTAGACAAGTTTGGCGGCAAAGCAATGTGATACGCTACAGGTCCAATCCGCCGTAGAATTTGAAAAGGCCCGATAAACCTTGGTGTTAACTTCCTAGTTTTGATTGCTCGTGCAATTCCCGCCCTAGGAGTTACCCTAATGAACACGTGATCTCCTGCCTCGAACTCCAAAGGTCTTCTCCTCTTATCATTATAACTCTTTTGACGGTCCTGTGCTGCCTTCATTTTTTCTCTAATAAGTTTAACCTGATCTGTCGTTTGTTGCACGAATTCTGAACCCAATATTTTATTTTCTCCAACCTCATACCAACATAAAGGTGTACGACACTTTCTTCCGTATAATGCTTCATATGGAGCCATGCCGATACTTGAGTGAAAACTATTGTTGTAAGTAAACTCAATCAATGGTAAGAACTCGTCCCAACTTCCTTTGTGTTCAAGAGCACAAGCTCTCAACAAATCCTCTAACGATTGAATCGTCCTCTCAGACTGGCCATCCGTTTGGGGATGATAAGCTGAACTTAACCTCAGTTTTGTTCCTAACTCTAAATGCAACTGATGCCAAAAATTTGATGTGAATCTGGGATCTCTATCACTGACTATACTTGAAGGTATTCCATGCAATCTAACAATCTCCTTTACATATACCTGAGCTAGTCTCTCTAATTTAAACGTCTGGTTGATGGGAATGAAATGTGCACTCTTTGTCAACCTATCAATGATCACCCAAATTGCATCATGTTGTTTCTGAGTCTTAGGCAAAGCGGTTACAAAATCCATGGCTATTCCGTCCCACTTCCACTCTGGAATATCTAAAGGTTGTAGCAATCCGGCTGGCTTCTGATGTTCAATCTTTGCCTTCTGACATACCAAGCAACTTTGAACATATTCTGCTATATGTCTCTTCATTCCAACCCACCAAAACATTTTCTTCAAGTCTTGATACATCTTTGTGGCTCCTGGATGAAAACTCAACTTACTTTTGTGGCCCTCTTCCAAAATCAACTTTTGAATATCCTGATTTTGAGGTACACACAACCTTTCTTTAAACCTTAGGATTCCATCACTCCTTATGTTAAACTCTCCATTTTGACCATTTCTTATATTTTCCTTTATGCTCACTAGACGGTCATCAAGTTGTTGTTCATCTTTGATCCATTTCAGAAATTCATTAGACACGACAATAGCGCCTATGAATATACTTCCTTCATTGTGATGTACTCCTAAGTTTAAATCCACGAATTTGTCAATCAACTCTTCTTCCTTCAACATCATTGCAGATACATGAAGTTTCTTTCGACTCAAAGCGTCTGCTACAACATTGGCCTTTCCGGGATGATATTGCAACTCAAAATCATAGTCCTTCAAGAATTCCATCCAGCGCCTTTGTCTCATGTTTAAATCTTTCTGATCAAATAAATGCTTCAGGCTTTTGTGATCACTTAACACAGTGAACTTTGATCCATAAAGATAATGCCTCCAAATCTTTAAGGCAAACACAATTGCCGCTAACTCTAGGTCGTGAGTTGGGTAGTTCCTCTCATGCACCTTCAATTGTCTTGATGCATAAGCTATCACTTTCCTTTCTTGCATCAACACACACCCAAGACCTTGATATGACGCATCACAATACACATCAAAATTTCCTAATGGGTCTGGTAAGATGAGTATTGGTGATGAAGTCAATCTTTCCTTTAGCTTCTGAAAACTTTCTTCACACTCTTTAGTCCATTCAAAGTTTTTACCTTTCCTCGTTAACTGAGTCATGGGCAAAGCGATCTTTGAAAATCCTTCAATGAACCTCCGATAATATCCAGCTAGTCCAAGAAAACTTCGAATCTCGCCAACATTCTTTGGACTCTCCCACTTTGTTATTGCTTCGACTTTACTTGGGTCTACTGCAATACCTTCTTTACTAATTACATGACCAAGAAATTGTACCTCCTTCAACCAAAATTCACATTTCGAGAATTTCGCGTACAATTGAAGGTCCTTTAATATCTGTAGCACAATTCTCAAATGTTCTCTGTGCTCTACCTCATTCTTGGAATAAATCAGAATGTCATCAATGAAAACTACAACAAATTGATCTAAGTATGACCTAAAGATCCTATTCATGTAATCCATGAATACTGCTGGAGCATTAGTCAAACCAAATGGCATAACTAAGTACTCATAGTGTCCATAACGGGATCTAAAAGCTGTTTTTGGAATATCATCTTCCTTCACCCTGATCTGATGATATCCAGACTTCAAGTCAATCTTTGAGAATACTGATGCTCCTTTTAACTGATCCATCAAGTCGTCGATTCTAGGCAAAGGATACTTGTTTTTCACAGTGGCTTTATTGAGTTGTCTGTAATCCACACAAAGTCTAGAAGAACCATCCTTCTTCTTCACAAACAAGATTGGAGCTCCCCATGGCGATACACTTGGTCTAATAAATTCTTTCTCTAACATCTCGTCTAATTGTTTCTTTAACTCCGCAAGCTCTGAGGGTGACATTCGATAAGGAGATATAGAAATTGGTCCAGTTCCTGGAACCAAGTCTATAGAAAATTCCACTTCCCTAACCGGTGGTAAACCTGGAACTTCTTCTGGAAAGACTTCCGGGAATTCACAGACTACGGGAAAATTTTCCACACTAGGGGTTTCTCCTACTGACATGGAGAATAGCATCATAAAACTTTGAGTGAGGGTTTCAGCTTTGCTGATTTCTCCACTATCTTCTCCAAATGTAAAAATTTTCTCCTTGCATCTCAAGTTGACATCGTTGGCTGATAACCAATCCATTCCTAAGATGACATCTAGGTCTTGTAGCGGGAGTACCACAAGATCTACTAAGAATCTTCTATTTTCTAAGATTATTGGACAGTCTACACAGACTGAATAAGTTACCATTCTTTCTCCCGAGGGAGTTGTGATAGTCAACTTATAATCGTGATCAACAATTTCGAATCCCAAAAATTCAGCACAAGAGGTAGATATAAAAGAATGTGTAGCTCCTGAATCGAATAAAACTGATACCAACTTATCTCCAATTAAACACATACCTTGAATTAACCCAGCTGACTTTGAGATCTCAGCTCCTCTAATTGTAAATACTCTTCCTGTGGTTGGCTTATTTTGATTCTGAGGTCTCTGACCAACACTTGGGCCTCCATTTCTTGCTCTCCCTATGTTGTTATTGTTTATTAGGCCGCTCCTCTGGCCTGTTGGTTGACTTTGTCCTTGGGGACAATCTTTGAGAAAGTGGCCTTTCTGACCACAGCGAAAACAAGTTCCAATATTTCTATTTGGACAATCTTTGTTAAGATGTGCCCCTCCACAGCTGTAACACTTGAACATTAACCTTCTAGAATCCTGGTTATGATAAGGTGTAGGCCTTTGATATGGCCTACCCCCTCGTTGGATTCTTCCTCCGTGGCCTCGGTTAAAGTGGCCCTTGTGATTGTTGTTTTGGGTTGATCCTCCTGATCCATATTGATTCTTCCTATTGTCAATCCCTTCCAACTCCAGACACCTTTCTACTAGCTCACCAAAGCGCATAATATGCAGAGGTAAAACTGCCCTCTGGATATCATATTTCAATCCATCTTGATACTTTTCACACATCCATTCTTCCCTTGGATGCAAGCGGTAAAACTCAGAATACTTTAGCAAGGATTCAAACTTCCTAGTATATTCTCCCACCGTCATCACACCTTGACGTAGATTCTGAAATTCTCTCTCCTTCTCTTTCCTACATAACTTTGGAAAATACTTCCCCAAAAATTCTTCTTTGAACAAGGTCCAATTGATTTCTCTTCCTTCCTCTTCCAATAATCTATACTTTTCTCTCCACCAAGCTTCAGCATCGCCTGTCAGCATGAATGTTGCATAACCAACCCTTCTATTCTCTCTACAGTGAGTGAAAGAAAATATCTTCTCCATTTCTTGCAACCATTTCTCAGCACCCTCCGGATTAAAGTCACCACCAAACTGTGGTGGTTTTCCTTTCAGAAACGAGTTCAATCCTGTATCCTCATGCACCATTTCCCTTTGTTGTTGCTGAAAGAGTTGATGATCTCGAGTGATTTGCAGGATTTGAGCATTTTGTTGTGTTTGAACTAACACAGCTGCAGCAAGTTCACGAACATCTCGAGTGTCAGCTTGAGAGTTCGTTCCAGTTTGGGAATGATCTTCTCGTCCAATGGGAATGGTAGGTGCTCCTTCAGGAGTAACTTCATCACTCGCATTCCTACGTATACCTCTAGTAGTGCCTCTAGCAGCACTCCTACCACGCCTCGCACCTCTGACGTTCTGAACCATAACTTCCTGAAAAGGAATAGTTATTAGGTTCAATCATTCACAAGACATAAAGAACATAACAATTATGTATATTTATATCCCAATGAATGATTCATCGATAAGGATTTTTATCAAGTCTCCCACAGGCAAGGGATAATTGTGTCTAAAATGTTGAATTAATATCTTAAATATAACTAGAATTCAGGAAAACATAATCAACATTTAATGTATAAACAAAAATGTATCAATTTATTTAATAACAACGATTACAAAAATCGTGACCATGTCTCATTCAAAAACCTCTACTTGTAAACCAAGCTAAGACTAATAGTGGTAAAACTATAATTATCATTATTGCTACGAAATCTTTACCTAATTCTTCATGCTTGATGATACCAATAACAAACAAAATAATGACAAGAAGAGTGATGAATAAAAGAAAGGATTTAGCCATTTGAAAGGTATAGATAAATATTTAGGAATTGATATGAAAATAATGGATGGGTGTGAAGTATTTATAAAGTGAATTTTGTGAAGTGTCCGTTACGTTACCGTTGGGTTTGTGACCGTTGGGGAGGAAAAATAAAGTGTGCTAAATAAGTTTCCTAGACCATTATACTAGAAGGCTCTCAAGATGAAGACTCAATGCACAGAAGAAAAGTTATCATCCAGTTTGGAATCCAACTTGATACAGTCAGTATAATTCTAGACACTTACGGTCCGAGCTGAATCGACCAGCTCTGATACCATTAAATGAGACAGCCTATGTCCCATTAGTGGAATTCTAATGAAACCTTATAAAAATACAGAAAAATTTGAAATTTTTAAAGGACAATACTTAATTATTTAAAAACATACTGTTTCACATACATATGCTTCAAATATATTTTACAGAGTTTGACACCGTTAAGACTAGCGGCCTTGCCACATAGATAAAACATAAAATAAAAGTACAGAAAGGAAACCAAAAAGAAAGCATACCAAAAGGGACCTCCTAAGTCCAACAAGACTGACACTTATACTGACTGTAGTAGTAGGGATGTGATTAGCGTTTGACAAAACACTAACAGCTCCCAATCTAGATGTTATAGTAACACATCTCCACGTCACTTCATATCCTTTCCTTCTGAGTTGTCGGGAAGTACGCAAGATTCGAGCTCATCGTCTGATCGTCATAAAATAATCCAAAATGCAAAACAAAAATGACACAGGGCTAAGATTCATGTACAAGTTTAAAAGTGGGAATGAATGTGTAAAATAATAATATATATGGAAACCATATTTATACAAACAAGCGTATCTTATACCCACAATTACATATACTTTATTTATTCTAATGCATCCCTGAACTATATGCTGACTCAGGCCACTAAACGCTGTCAATGATATCTATCCCATTTACCAAGATCAGATATCACTAGACCACATGCCACCAACGTACTCCCAATTACCAAGAGCTACGCCACCTAACTTCACATGGAGCCTAGGTGTTATAAGTCGATCGTCCCTGAGAATTCAGGCCAAGAACCTTGTCTTGCCTAGCATGCATAGATAATAATCCCCGTCGGGATTGCAGGCGACTGATCAACCTCGTGCGTCCCATACCGCACGGCGGTGGACTTACACATTCCTTAATGCAAGTCTATATGATCACTCACTCATCTTGTGGCAACTCTTAGCCATAAGTATTAAGTTAATAATGGGGAATTATCGTATCAACTTTTCAAGTTATACTTATTATCTAGATACTTAGGTTGAGTACCAAATCCATCCAATGTCTTGCCATATTTGATCTTTGTCCTTACATAATAAGTTCAGTTTGTATAATGGGTAATTGTATGGTTAACTTCCCAGGTAAGAGAGGTGGACTGTAAACGGCATAGTCGACCAAGTCTTTCCTTAGCCAGAACCCAACCAAATATAACTACTCATTGTATCCAACTTTCCTTATGTTAATGGGGATCAATTACTTAATATCTAGCAATGTTTTTCTCTCATTAACCGATTATTTCCTTAATCTATCAATCACAATCATTCAAGTATAAATAAAATAAACAATTATAAAATTAACCGAATAATGCAAGCACAATACAATACCAAATTGTCAAAGATTATTCCTATGATAATTAATTAAGGCCGGCGTAACCTCGCCTAGTGATTTGTGAAAATCATTATTTGAGAATAGGCTCTCCTTAATTATTTATCGCTAGTAGGGCTTAGGTCACCACTACACACATATATATTAAGTTATTTTACGCTAACCGTCCCAATCGTATACGAAATCTTGCCCCCACCTTTTGTTGAGTGTTGTTGAAAGTCCACAAGTGTTGTCTTCGATCTTTGCCAAGAACCTAATTTACGATAACCGTTGGATTGTACGAAATTTATGAAATAATTAGAATATAATTTATGGTTAATTGAACATAATCCCGTTATAACTTGAAATATTTATTTATTTAAATATATCATAATAACCTCCAAAATAATTATTAAATTCAAATATAAATTATATTATACCTCCTTTTGAATTTGTTTGTTTTAGAAAATTGTCAAGAGTATATTTCTAATAACATTTAAATTATAATAAAATTTGGGCATTATAACGACTTAAAATGGTAAAATTTATTTTGGACTTTATAAGTTCAATATATCGACGTCTGAACGGAATTTGCATAGAAAATTTAAAATAACCTTTATATAAATAACATAATTAAAATAATATAATTAAAATAAAATGGACATTATAACGGCTTACCGATTACTTATGAAAATGATTTGGGCAGAACTTTGACGTATAAAACTCCCTTGAAACTTTAGAAGAACTTTTACCACAAAATACTCTAAAGGTTACGAACCGATATCGTGGGAACTTCGATAACTAAAACTAATATTGCTATATGAAGAAATTAGAGAAGGAAAGAAGTAAAGAAGTAAGAAAGATGATTTGTGAATGAATGAATGAAAATGGGGTGGAAGAGACCCCTATTTATACTAGTTGTAAAATATTAAAATAACATAATTTATCATCTTTTGCCCATACCTTCCAACTTTTCAACTCTTGCTAGTAAATATGTCTCTATCAAATATTTACTAATCTTTCATCAATAGTGCTTTAGGTGTTCTAGTATGACTTTGTGAAAATAATTTATGACAAAGGTATGGGAGCTTGATTTCATGACATAATATTATGTAGGATATTAATAGAAAATGAGATATATATTTCTTTTATAAAAAGTAAAATGTTAATAATATTAATAATAATAAAAATAGTAAAAAGGATAGTTATTTGATATTTTTATTGTCTTAAGATTATTTTATTTATTAATTGGTTTATAGAGTAAAATGATAATATTCAAATAAAATAAAATCAATTAATAATAACAAAACAAGAACAACAATAATGATAATAATAATATGAATAATTAATTAACTTAAAGTTAAGGGTTTTAAGTACCAATTTAAATTTCAAAGTTTAGTTTATAAAATGAAACGATGATATTCAAATTGAAGAATAAAAGTAATAAATATAAAAAGTAATTAATTAATAAATTAATTATTATAAGTGTTAGTTTCAACATTTAATTTTTAATAACTAGCATTGTTAAAATCTCAAATCTAACTAGATATATTATTTAGTGTATGGAAAAATTAGGATGTTACAAGGCTCAATCCTAAGGATGTTATGGTTCTAATAAGACATCATAAAAAGTAAGGTAAGAACATGGGATCATGTTCAAGAGGTTACAACATCAAGGAACACACAAAGATAAACATGAATAAGTAGAGATCAAGCACATGAGTTACAACTTGAACCAAACATGGGACATGAATCAAGTAAGACTAAATGTGACAACATTCAATATGATGAAGGCATGAAGCATGGTAACAACCAAAAGAGGTTAAGATAATCATGTGACAACATGAAAGGGCAAAGAGGTGACCATCAACAAAGCAAAAATGTAAAGGGTAAGACAAACATCTAAATATAAGTTCATGGTTTCATAGAAAAATCAATGTTCATGGTAACAACCAAGATAAAACATAAATCCTAGAATATTATGATCCTAGAAATGTTCATAACAAGTCAAAGAAGCATGGAAAACACACTTAAGAAGTTACAACATCCCAAAATCATGTTATGCACCAAAGAGGTTTTAAAGTACACCATTTATGTTCAAACTTTCACAAAGGCAAGAAATAAACTCTAAACATGTTATGGTTCAAACAAGAACATAAAAAAGTAGGATAAGGCATGGTAAACATATCCAAGAGGTTAAAACATCCAAAATCAAGGTAAAGCTCACAAATGAAGTTTGAAAAGTTATGATTCATGTACACATTCATAAAAAGCAAGTATGAACATGGTAAGGAAATGGATCAAACAAACTTGAGCATTTAAACATGTTAAAAAACATGTGTGAATCATACAAGATCAATATCACAAGAAAAATCAAGTTTCAAGTTGAAAAAGTTTACAAACACCATGGTAAAAAAACCCTAAAAACACATGCTTTTCAAGTGGATCAAAGTATTTCTAGGATGATAATTCTTGAATTCTTTCTTCACTAAATGAAAATAGACATGATAAAGAGTAGTTTTTAAAAATAATGGCATCAATAACACAAAAAATGAGCAAGTTATGATCATTCAAAGTTGGTGCACCAATGAGGGCAAAATTAGGGCAAGGTAAGGTCACCAATTTAAGGTCATTTGCATGAAGGATGGAAATCAGTCAATTCTTAACCAAATGGAGTGAAACAAAATTGAAAATTGTGTGTTTTTGAACAAGGAATTAATGGTACAATTTGTTTTTCCATACAACACACTCACTGAAAAATTCGATTACATCATTGTTTAGGCAACTTTGGTTACAGCCAAGAGCCTGAGCATATGGACAATTTCAAATAGTGAAAGGTTTGATGAAAAAAGTATGAAAACATTATATAAACATCATTTATTATGATTGGCTCAAGAGAAATTAGAAGATGCACACATAAATTGGCATATTGGAATCAACATGCATATGGTGACTTGGTTGGGCCTAACTTGTGACTAGCATTTTGGACAGTCAAGAAATGGAAATTTCTAGTGCAAGCAAGGGTTCACACATGACATATAGCACACATATAACATTCTAAAACAATTTCTAACACAAAATCATGATTACAACTTAACATAGCATGTGAAATGCAAGGCAAAATTTCAATGTTCAAGGATTTAGGCTTACCTCTTGAAGCAACTTTGTTAAATAAGAAAACCAGAGGTCTTTAATGCCTTGCTATAGCCTGCAAATGGTCTTTTAATGATGAATATCATCTCCAATGATCCACAACTCCACTGTCACACAGAATGGCTTGAAAAATGGGAAAAAATCTAAAAAATTCATGGTTTTACAAAGCAACATGGTTCAATCTTTGTTACAGAAGTATGAACTTGATTTGGAAAACTTATATATATTATTTATGAAATGTAAGAGGTGTTGAAAGAGTTAGGAATGGTCTATAGTGAGTTATGGCTTGAAAAATGCATAATGTTGACTTTTTTGGTTTTGGAGGTTGACTTTGAGAATGGAATGGTCTCTGGTGCAAATGGTGGCTTACACAGCTTTAAAAGATCATTTGTAAGTTTTATAGTGTTGGTAGGAGTGTGAATGACTGGAAATTGGTCTGACATAAGTTCTGTCCAAGACAGTTTTTTGGAACTTTGCACAAGTTACTTGATTTGCAAGAAGGTTTGCAACAGATGGTGGAGAGTGTTTGTCGCTGGTTTCTTGGTTTCTCTTGTGTGTCTATGATGTATAGAAGCTGTGATACTTATAGGCAAATCAAAGTGATCAAAAAAAGAGGACATATTTGGAGTTTTTGCTTTTGGAGGGAAAACAGAGCAAATCTGTCCAAGATCTTGATGCAGCTGGTCTTGATGGTTCTTGACTCATTGTAATGCCTAAGACAAGCTGTATGCAGGCAATATGAAGTGATTGAAGTGTGGCTAGAGACTAGGGGGACTGCTGCTGCAGATTTTCTTCAAGAAAAGTTTCTCTTTCCTCTTGAATTTCTTTGAATTAAATAATGTCACTTGACTTAACAACTTTCCATGCCTTTCAATCTTTCAATCCTTCTTCATTTTCACTCACCACACACTCTAGACATCAGATTAAAGTCTAATCAATGGTTGAAAATCAGCTAGATGGTTGGCATGTTGGTTTATGCCAAGTTTGAGAATGTGCATTTCAAGTGCTTGGACCTTAACTTCCCTTCTTCGAAACTCCTAGTTCACAAATGCTATGGAGAAGTTATTTTACTTTTTTGAAAGCCCTCATCATGCTCTACAACTTTCATTTTTTGGGTTATTTCAAATTCCAAGTGGAACTAGGTCAAAAAACCTCTTGAAGTTGGCTGAAAACATGACTTAAAGAGTGCCAAAATCACAAAATTTTACTAAGTGTTTTTCCCTCTTGCATTGTTTTTGACCATAACTCAAATTCCATTAATTTTATGGACATGGACCACTGTTTCACTTTTGTAGGACTCCTTAAGACCTTCCCAACAAGCTTTGAACCACTCCATTTGGATGTGTGGTTAGGAAGTTATGGTCTTGCCCCTTTCAAAACCCTAATTTCCTAATTTTTCGATTACTCTTCAATCCTTGATCTAATGGTCACAAAAATTCATGAATAGATGTGATATAACATTATGAACATAATTGCATTCAATTTTGGTTCAAAACTCTATTGGTCAATAAGTTGACTTTTCAGTCAAACGAACCGATCGATCGAAAAGCTCTGAATCAACTGTTGGTGTTCTGGGTCCCCCGAGGTCTTGAAACTTCTTGAGTGGACTTTCATAAGTCATACAAGCTTCATGGACCATGATTCCACCATTAGATCACCATTTAAATCAAAATTCAAACAACAGTTGACTTTTCCTAATTAGAAACCCTAATCGGGGGTTCTGGACTGCACTACTCCTCTTCCTTGGGTGACAACCTCAAATTGGCTTCATACTTGATCCAATGTAGTATCTTTGATGGTGCGAGGACTTGGTTCATGGAGAATAAATCTAAGACATTGACTGATCAAACCATCGAAACCCCGATTTCTGACTGTATGGAACCCTAATTCACCTGTATCTTGACAAAGACAAACTTGAAATAGGTTAAGGTTAGATAAACAAATGATGGTGGTGCTAGAATGATGATGAAGATCTAAGGGTCAAAATTTGGGGTATAACAGGGACTTTAGTGACAGATCTAGAAAGGTTCAAGAGCAGATATGGAAAATTGTTGTCATTATTAAAATAAAGATGGATAAGGGACTCCTCTCCAAACTACTTAAGTTCTACGATCCAGTCTACCATTGTTTTACTTTCCCTGACTATCAGCTCGTTCCTACGCTAGAAGAATACTCCTACCTAGTTGGTTTTCCAATTCTTGATGTGTCTCCTTTTCCTATCTTAGAGAAAGACCCTAAGGAGCAGGATATCGCTAAGGCTACACATTTGGTATTGGTTGATATTCAAAACAACATGACTACAAAAGGGGGAGTTTTTGGCTTGACTGCAGAGTTTTTGATTGGGAAAGCTCAGTATTACGCCGACCATTTGAGCATGGACGCATTCGAGGCTATCCTTGCCTTGCTCATTTATGGCATCTTTTTGTTCCCTAGCTTTGAAAACTTTGTGGACCTCAATGCCATCAAAATCTTCTTGAGGAAGAACCTTGTGCCTGCTTCGCTAGCGGATGCCTACCATTCTGTTCATATGAGGAATTTCCACGGTGGAGGGATTATCACTTGCTATGTTCCTTTATTATACAAGTGGTTTATTCCACACTTGCCTAAGGCTAACGCTTTTTGGGATCCTAAGAAAGGTTGGTGGTCACAGAAGATCATGGCTCTCACTCACTCTGAAATTGATTGGTACAATCGTGTCTATGATGGCATGATGATTATCGACAGCTTCAGAGACTTTGGTAATGTACCTCTTCTTGGTACCAAAGGAGGGATCAGCTATAAACCAATCCTAGCTCGTCGATAGATAGGATATCCTTTGAAGGACAAACCCAACAATGTTCACATGGAAAGTATTTTCTTCAAGGAAGAGGAAAATAACAAGGAGCTAAGGGAGAAGGTCTTGAACTCTTGGAGCCATTTGCATAAAAAGGGGAAGAAAGACATAGGAAAACCTAATTGTGTTTCCTTGGAGCCCTATATCCAATGGGTCCAAAAAAGGGCTATTGAGTTGAAGATGCCCTATTCCTGAAAAGAGTCCATGGTTCTAAAGGAGGAACCCACCTTGATCTTCATATCTGAAGCAGAGGAGATGAGAATCACTTTGAGCAAAGCACAACAAAAAGAAGACGCTTGGAAGCACAAGTATCAAGTAGTTGTCGAGGATATTGCAGAACTCCAGAAACAAATGCAAATGAAGAATGAAGAAGTGCTCTCTTGTAAGAAGAGGAAAGCGCAAGAGGATTTATTTTCCTCTAGCCTTCAGTCAACTCTGTGGAAGCTGATTATGGATAAGCTTATTCTCGAGAAGGCTCAGATGGAAGAAGAGATCAAGAAGCCCAACATGAGGCTTCTAGGAGAATCTCTTTATGACTTTTGTTAGCTTTTATTTAGATTTTTCTTTAAGACTCTTGTAAGAAGTACTGATATTTTGTAATTTAATCAGTTGGTTAATGAAAATGATTTTTTTGGTATCTCTTAATGTTTGTAAATATTCGAGTTCCATGAAACTTTTTTGCATCACATGCGTATGTCGTTAGATTTGCATTTTCATTTCTCATCCTTAAGTCTCATCTTCCTCTTCTTGTCTCTTGAAGGATATCTAGCACGCATTCTGCGCCAATGTCGATGATGAACAAGCTTTTGAAAGGCCAGGAAACCTTGAAGGAGGAGATCAGGATCCTCAAAGGTCAGATGAACTGGGTTTTGGAGACCTTGCAAAATTTGTTGAAGAATGAGGGGCATTCTCACTCTGTTGCACCCAGAGAGGTTGTCACTTCGTCACCTCCTATGGTTCTTACAACTCAAGGACCTCCTCAATATCAACGGTCAGACCACCGTTAGCTGTATCAGTATGCTCGACAAAATTCAAGGAAGCCAGAGAGGCATTTCACTCCGCTACCATTGTCATACAGTTAGATTTTTCCAAATTTGATCAAAGGTGGATTGTTAGTGCAAAAGGAGATAGATCCAGTGATCCATCTATCACAATAGGATTTGACGACAATGCTCGATGTGACTACCATGCTGGGGCACAAGGGCATTCAACTGAAGACTGTAAGGTGCTCAGGAGCAAAGTTTAGAATCTTCTTGACTCCGAGATTATCTCATTCACGTCTCAAGGCGTTCAAATCAATAATCCTTCACCATTTCATGTGCCTCGTCTACATCAAGGACATGCGTCTGAGGAAAGTGCTAGTAAACTAGCTTTTGGGCCTGCACTAAAATGTCATCCTCATCAGGTGGTCACCAAAAGAGCGTCTCAATAATCATTGGCTATTTCCCCCCGAGATTCTCAAAGGCAGAACATGAGTAAGAAGAATCCTGTCAAAAGGAATAGGGCATGCTATAAGCTAGTTCCTGTGCTGCTGAGTAAGCTTTATCCACTATTAATTTAGAACTCGTTGGTAACTCCGCAAGCTCTCAACCCTGTGCTAAGACCATGGCACAATGCAATTTTGACTTGTGAGTTTCACAAAGCGGCTGAAGGATATGAGCTAGATACTTGTTTGGAATTAGGACCTGTTATGCAAGAGCTGGTCTATGACAAACATTTGACCCTCGAAGAAGATCACCCAAAAGTTGAATGCAAGTACCATATTGGGACAATGAGGCATCTGGTTGAAGAGTGCAAAGGTTTTGGGTTAAAGTTGCAAAGCTTGTTGGAGCTGCCAAAACCTCAAGAAGGTAAGCCATGTGCCAGTGTCTCAACTCTTGAAGCAAAAGACAAAAGACCTATGAGGCCTCTCAAGGTTCTATACCACAAGGAGAAAGTAATCATTGATGGAGGTGTTCCTTTGCTTGGGCCTGGAAATTGAAGTTGTTAAATTCAATTCTCCGAAGTTGGCTATATTTTGGTTGTTTCAGTATTTTCAGTTGTATTTTCCTTGCTTTTTAATTTCATGTATGCTTGTATGCTTTGTTGTTTGTTAAATTGGAAAGAATAATGAAATGTTTATGCATCTTTGGATCAATACATTCGTATCCACTCGTGTTCTTTTATTCTTATAAAAATAAAAATGATTTACCTTTTTCCATTCACTTATCTTTATCAAACTGTTGTTTAAGCAAAGATTGGGGAGGATGACGAAAATATTATACCCATAACTGCTGTTGGTATGCTTTCAGTTAAAATTTGCCAATGATGTAAGACATTGTTTCAATTCCCAAAGACTGGAGAAATAAGGAGTTAATCCCTTGTTAACCCTTTTGAGCCTAGAAGTAGAAGTTTCCTTCGGATCTCAAAAACCTGTAATCTTAACCTTGGGGTGGGTAGCTCTCAATTAACTTAGAAATATATGCATACAAGACACCTTTCATATGATGGTGGTGCTCACAGGTTTTCCTTTGCACACAAAAAGCAAGTGTCAAAGATGTTTTCCAAGCGTAAAGGCCAACAATGGTTCACCATAGTCATTAAACTAGGTAGTCAACTTCTTTCTCAAAAAGAAAATTATAAAAAAAAAGCTCGCTAAGTCAAAATCTATGAAGGAGACTTAGGCGGAATTGGGGCATCCTGCTGACTGTAAATCTAGAAGAAACAGTTCAGGAAAAAGTTAGGGATAGTAAAATAGGAAATCCTTAAAGCTCTCACTTTGAAAGTCCTCAATAGCAAAAAACAACCGAGTGTTGTAAGGGAGTGGTGACTACCCTAGGTTTTTGAACCATCAACAACTATCATCAATTCAAATCCTAACCTATAGGAACCTGAGTGCATAACCTGAGTTAACTGAACGTAGGATTGAAGTTCATCACGAAGATTGGGTGGGAACAAATAAACTTTTAACCTTTATCCTTTGTTTCATGAGTCGTGAACCAAGCCACGTTACAAAATTTAAAAGACCTAATTGAGGTAAGGTTGTTTTGAAAGCATACTAAAGCCAAGTTATATAACCTGACTCCTAATGGTCTTTGCTTTTTGTTGATCGCTTCACCTGTCATTCTGTAAATGACAGGATCCACTTTGTTTTTGATCTTTGAATCACTCCGTTGTGTTTGTTTTACCAATAAACTTGATTTCAAAAGCTTGCATAAATTTTGCATTGAAATTGCCAAATTTAATGAACAATGTTGTTTGCAAGACATCCCAATATTAAAGGAATCCAAAAAATGCAGCCAGTTAGGGAATTTGATTTGGTAAAGGAAGCTCAGTATGGGGCAAATCAATTTGAAGGACTTGTTAATCACCCATCCCCAGGATTTAGTAAATAGGGGGCATAACTCTTCAAAGTTCATAATATTGGGGCACACCGTCTTGAGGTCATTTTATAGCAAGTTTTTTCCCAGCTCCTTTAAAGGTGAGCCACTCCAGATCAGTTAATCAGGAGTAGTCAAGTTGAGATTAGATAAATATCTCGAAGATCAGTTAGTCTAGGTCAACTCTCTCACAAATCCACCAGCTAACAGGGGCAAGTTTGTTACCCAATTATTACCCCTACAGTCTGACAGACAAGTTTGAGAATTTTGTTATGCAATTGCAGTTAAACTGGGTCAGTTACATAGAGATTCGTGAATCTCTCCAAGAGTTTGAAGATATTGAAGCATCGTGTATGTCAATTCTTCTGTAAAATCCTCTTGATGATTTCTTCCTGTAGATCATGTAATCTGGGGCAGAGGAAATTTAAGGTTTATTTGTTGCGAGAGTCATCGCTTATTGTGATAATCATTATACAAGATAGAATGCAGAGCTACTTGGTTCTTGTGACATCTTCTACCAGCTCCCCAATAAGTTGCTACTTCAGTTGATATTGGCAGTTTCCCATGGCTTCCTTTTCCAACAAAGAAATCAGGCTCAAATGGCAATCCATAGTGAAGTTATGATGTTATACCCCGAGTGGAGTACTCTTTTCCCCAGAGAAGGTTGTGACCTTGAAGTAGAACTGCTGATTCTACATGTTCATCCCTAGTGATGTTCCAATCTGGTGAGGTTGGCTAGATATTCTTGTTAGGATGTTTATTTCATCTCCTGTTTTGTTTTCCTTTGTCTATTTTGTTAGCATAAGTATAAGCATAAACATGGCATGCGAGCATTCATACATATGCATAGCATCTGAGCATTTTGCTATCATTCTGGTGTTTATCTATTTTGTTCACTTTGGCGATTATTCCCTAAGTGGTCAGGTTTATCTCTTCTCTCTAATAGGGTCGTCAGCCTTAAGCATAAAGTGTCCATTCATTTCTAATTCCCCCACAGAGTTTGATCCTCATGGATTATGGTTGTTTCAGTTATCTTTTCCATGTTAGGATAAGATAAGTCCTGTTTGAGTTCATTCCTCAATGGTTGGAATCTTGTTTGACCGCTTATTTCTAGCTTGTTCCTAGATTGAACTTTGGTCCATGGTAGGTGTGGCTTCCGAATCTAAGTTGGGCATGCATCTGTTTTGCACTGTGTCCCGTAAGAAGAATCTTTTTACATATCCTCCTTGAAGACAAAATCATTCTCCAATAGTGTTGTAGTAACAATGTTTCTTTGGATTTTATACCCAGATAACAAATTACATCTCTTTTTGAAACTTGATGAAGATTTGGTTGGTTCTTTCTCTTTGTTTGGAAAAATTGGCTCATAAAGCAATCAACCCACATCTCTTTTATGAGATCCTCAGTAAGTCCAGTGGCAACTGGCATTTATTTTAAGGTCCAATGGTAATTGACATTTCTTTTGAAAGTTCAGTGGTGACTGACATTTATTTTAAAGTCCAGTGGTAATTGACATTTATTTTGAAAGTCCAGTGGTAATTAGCATTATTTTAAAGTCCAATGGTAATTTGCATTTCTTTTAAAAGTCCAGTGGTGACTGGCATTTATTTTAAGGTCTAATGGTAATTGGCATTCTTTTGAATGTCCAGTGGTGACTGGCATTTATTTTAAGGTCCAGTGGTAATTGGAATTTCTTTTGAAAGTCCAGTAGTGAATGACATTTATATTAAAGTCCAATGGTAATTGATATTTCTTTTGAAAATCTAGTGTTAACTAGAATTTATTTTAAAGTCCAATGGTAATTGCCATTTCTTTTGAAAGTCTTGTGGTGACTGAAATTTATTTTAAGGTCCAATGGTAATTGACATTCTTTTGAAAGTCCAATGGTGACTGGCATTTATTTTAAAGTCCAATGGTAATTGGCATTTCTTTTGAAATTCCAGTGGTGAGTGGCATTTATTTTAAAGTCTAATGGTAATTGGCATTATTTTGAAAGTACAGTGGTGATTGGCATTTACTTTAAAGTCCAATGGTAATTGGAATTTCTTTTGAAAGTCCAATGGTGACTGACATTTATTTTAAAGTCCAATGGTAATTGGAATTTCTTTTGAAAGTCCACTGGTGACTGCCATTTATTTTAAAGTCCAATGGTAATTGACATTTCTTTTGAAAGTCCAGTGGTGACTGACATTGTTTTAAAGACCAATGTTAATTAGCGCTCTTACCCCACTTTGCTATTCAGAGTTTGTTATTTCTCTGTCTTTTCTGGTGTTTCTTGAAGATCCCGTTTGAACTCTTCATTTTAAGAAATACCCGAAAGTCTTGTTTGCTTTTCAGTGTTTGCCTGATCTCTTGTAAGAAGATTATTTCTCAACCCTCTTGGTCTCTGGTTAGAAGACCATTTTCTTTGATCTCTTGTAAGAAGATTATTTCTCAACTCCCTTGGTCTCTGGTTAGAAGACCACTTTCTTTGACTCTCGTTAGAAGATTAACCCTTTGCTTAAATTGATCCCAGTGGAGATCATACTCCATTATGGTTTTATCCCCAGTAGAGAGTTTTTTCTATTTGTCTTTATTCTAGTGTGTCATCCGATCATGTTTGAACTTGTTGGATAACTATTCTAGATATTCCCCGGTGGAGATCATCTTTTGGTTCTACCTCCAGGGAGGATCCTATCCTTCTAAAGTGTCAGCTGGTCATGCTTGAACTATTTGCTCCATCACTTTAGATTCCTTCAGTTTGTTTTAGTTTCCCCAGTGTCGTTGTCTTTCCTCAGTGAGTGGTTACTCATTGTGTCACTTCCATCCTTGTTTGCTTCCTTTCTCTGTCTGTGTTTGGCATTTATTATTTCATCATTTTCATCATACTAGAGTTAATTGCATGTCAGCATTGCATAATTCTCTTTTGTCCATAACATAGCATATCATTGCATCCAAGGGAAAAAATTTCAGTTATCTTTATTTAAAATACCTTTCACCTTGATTTCACGAGGATTTTCATCACTCATGTATTCCAATGAGGATTTTTAAATAAGGGCAGCTGTCATACCCCAAATTTTACCCTTAGAGTCTTTGATCTTTTACATGTCATTCTAAGTCAATCATCCCTGCATCACTAACTAGATTATCAAACTTTGTTTGTTTTGTTTCATTTGTGAGTTAGGGTTTGTTTCAAGAAGCCTCAAGGTTTGATCAATCAAGGTTTTGGGTATCTCATGAACCAATCAGTTTCTCATACTATTAAGAAACCTCTCTTCTTCAATAAGCTAATGTAATTTGGTTTCATCATAAGTTCTTCGAGGCTCAGGTATTGCAAGAATGAATCAAGGATCAGGTAGGATTATCGGGTCAAGGATGTGTGCTATGTGGTTTGAAATTCAATGAAATTTTGACCTAATTTTGGTCAAAGAGGTGGTTTGCTTCAGTACCAAGCATCATGATATGATGAAAAAATTTGTGTCAGAATAGATAATCTTCAAAGCCATTTCACTTTAAATCATGATTTTGGTGCAATGGCAGTTTCAATTCAAGTCACTTGTGTTGTGGATTGTTTGGAGGGCAAGAAAGTACCAACTTCAAATAGTTTATGTCTACTAGTTGTTAAATGATTAGGATTAGGGTTTTGCGCCTGATCAAAGTCTATTTGATAAGGTCAAGTGGCAGAGCAATCAAAGTTAAGACTTCTGGTCAACATTTCAAGGCATGATCATTCAGGTCATGCTCTCATCAAGATTGTTTCAGATTGGAGTCAGGATGTAGAGTTATTACCCATAGAATTGATTCAGAGTCTCAATGTAATTTTGGTATGAGGAAGAATTCAGGATTTTGAATTTGATCTCAAGGGTATTCTGTTGGCCCAAGTCAAGAGTGTCGCCTGTTCAAGATGAATTCAAGTGATTCATTTGTAGGCATTTCTCAAAATTTGAGTCAGAGTGTCAGTTCATTTCCAGAGGGATTTTAAGGAGTTTTCAGTGATGTTTAAGATTGGATTCAAGTGGTCTTGTTTAGGATGATTTCAAAGAATTTTGGACGATTGAACCAAGTTAAAACCATTCCATCAATCCAATTCCAATTCAAGTCCACTTCAATTCTCAATTCCAAACCCATGGCCAATTACCTATTCAATTTTATTAAATTCAAGTTTCATTTTTAATTTCAATTCAATGTCAAAGCTTCATCTCCAAGTTTTATCCAATGTCAAGTCCCATTTAGTTTTTCTTTCAAATTTCACCTTCCTTGCAATTTCACTCAAATTCAAATCTCCTTTCGATTACTTTTCAAATTTCAACAACTTTTCAATGTCGCATCGCTGCGAAGAAGGCCGACAATGGCAGAAGAGTCGCCACCCTTCGTTATTTATCCCAAAGAGAGGGAAAGGAAACGATCAGAGAAAACCTAACGAGAGGGGAAAAGACAGGTCATCGCAACCATATCTCGGGTTCGGGAGTCGGTTACGCAAGGGGAAGGTATTAACACCCCTCACGTCCATCGTACTCGACGGGATCCACGCTTGTTGTCTATCTAAAAGGGTGTTTATCTATCTAAGCTATAGGCCACAGGGACAAAAGAAAAGAGACTCTATAGAGTATCGCTGCTCTATGCTTACGTACTCCCTCGTGCAATGGGAAAGTCAGAGTCAACGTAGTTCGGAAAACTACGGGTGAAGGTGGGGAAGGTTGCTCGCCAAGACATCTTCGTCTTGTGCCTACGTATTCTCGTCTGGTACGAGAAATCAGAGTAAACATAGTTCGGGCTAACAAGACCACCGGTTGGTTCAAAATATTTTAGGCCCGAGTAGGGTTAAAACTTAGTTCTAGCAGTTAGGTGTATACAACTCGACCATTGGAGACTTAGGCATTACTTGTTTGCGGTAGAACCACGAGTTAACAAAACTCTCCTTATGAAAAATTTTTCCAATTAATCCCGAAGGATAAAAAACGAGTTTGAAGTTTGTTTTTTTTGTTTTTTAGACAAGAAGTGAATTGAGTTATGGTTTGAAACTCATGTTGCACTAAAGACTATGACTTAGGAGCGAATGCGTCGCATATCGTCCAAAGTACATACGCTAAACACTCTAGAAAATTGAGAGGAGACCCCCTAATCATCATTTCCCAAATGCTTAAGGCTCGTAGCGTACAATATTCATTATCCATTATTAAGTGTTTTTAAGAAGTTTGAAGATGAGAAGAGAGACATAACTCTAAAGGGAGACTAAGACTCAACCTAATATTCTCATACAAAGTGCACCTATGATTGGGATGAAAAGGGAATGCTACCTAATGTTATCATACATGGCTTCAATCCTAATGTTTATCATAATTCATCTTGAACAAGAAGGATTAGAGATCCTAAGGGAACATGGCAAAGGATGACAAAAGAAGAAGAAGAAGAAAGCATAAGATAAAGAAGAAGATGCAAACATGTAATGCACAAACAAGGATGAAGAAAAGAGGGAGGAACAAAGTGTGGGGCAGTAGCCACCACAAGCACATATCAACCTCAAGCATGCAAATGAGAGATGCAAGAACCAAAAGGAAATGCACACAAAGAAAGAACAAGGCAAGCTCACACAAAAGTGGGATGAAATGGGAGAAAAATGAATTCCTACAACCACTTGTCATCAACCACAAGCCCAAAGGCAAAACAAAAATAAATTAGAAGACATGACCAATGAGATGATGGGAGATAAAGCTTGGGCAGCAAGCAACATCAAAAGAAAACTCAACCAAAGCATCACAAAGATCATGCAAAAGAAGCACACCAAAAGTTCTCAAGATGAATCACCATTTAAGACAAACTCAAAGTAACTCCAAAGGAGGGACCAAATCATCTTAAATGGTATTAAAAGGCCCTAGGGTAGAGGTGAGAACAAGAGAAGAGAGTGCATAAAGCAAAGCAGAAAACACACCAAAGCAAGTTGCAAGAATATGCATGGTAAAAGACCTAAGACCTAAACACTTTCAACATTGAACTTCAAATGGAAAGCCTAAAAAGAGTGCAACTCACAACCAAAACCAAACAAGTTTATGACCTATAAATTAACCACCAACCACTTCATCATGTTAGAAATGAGAATCAAAAAGAGTTGGGAGCATTTGGGATCCACAAGGGTTATTTCCCATCAAAACTAGGTCAAGTGTGTGTGTGAACCATCCTTAGGGATAACATGACTTGCAAGCTGCTCCAGAAATAGGAAAATGGCTCAAATAAATCCAAATAAAATCTCAAAAGCACATCAATATGTAGGAAACCAGAGGCCAAGAGCACACAACGAATGTCCATTCAAAACATCACCAAAGAATTTCATTCACAAGGGTGCACCATTTTGAAAGAGGGTTGTCGAGGGTCAAACAAAATGACTTAAAAGTCAACCAAAAATAAACCAAACCAGAGCCAAAATCATCCTATAAGATCACTCAACTCATTATTGAAATGAGGAATGAGTCTCAACATTGGAGATGTCAATTGGTCAAGAAACAAGCAAGAACAAATGAATACACATGAATAATCAATTTAAAAACCTCTCCAATCATTAATTCCCATTTTAATTGAAAAATAAAAATAAAAAATATCAAAAATTAATTAACACCCTAAGGTGTCAGAAAATATTTTTTTGGGAATTTTGTGATATTTAGAGATATTTTTAATTGATTAAAATGGAATTAGAAAACAAATAAAATAAAATAAAACAAATAAAAACAAGCACGGTGCAAATAGCAAGATATTCAGTTCAATCCATTGGGCCTCAGTTGGAAGGGGGTGCAAATATCAAGCCAGGCCCAGAATAAATGAAATCAGCTAAATTAGTTAAACGCACCGTTTCACTAATTGACGTGGCTGGTCAACAGATCCATACAAGCAAGTCAAGGCCATCACCACTGCTCATTTGGCTTGGTCAAAGATTCAAATCACACGCACGTGGAAAACACCTCAACACACCTGAAAACAAACCAGACGACGGAGCCTGAGCTCCGATCATCTTCTCCGGCGAGAAGGCCGGAGTTCAGGTTCCAAAACCTAACCAAAACTCATGAAATAATATACCAAAATGAAGGCCAAGTCGTGTAGATCACGAATCCAGGGTTAAAATTCATTTATCATGCGTATATTATGAGATTCAAACGATGGAAATTTCAAGTGCACCACTGAAAATCTTATCAAACAACACGAACAAGCTACCAGAATTTTCCTACAAGTTGTAGGACTTCAGATGCAACAACAATGGAATGGATTCAAAGCTTAATACGTGAGAATTTTGGAATTGAAGATTACCTAATGGAGTCTCTCCGTTGGAGCTTCAAATGATGCTAAGCTTGAGTCAAACTCTGCAAAATCACTTCACTGGTCTTGAGGAAGAAGAAGATCACTTCAATTTGCCTTGAATTGATCTAAATCTGGATCTGAGATTTTCAAATTCTCTCTTGAATTTCAAACATCAACTTGGAGCTCCTTCCACGAATTGCACATTCTGAGCTCTCATTTTCAATTCTAAGCTTTTATATGATGGATATGGAATGAATTGGAGACCCAATGATGCTCCAATTTGCTGATTTTGGAAAATGCCCAATTTAGCAACCCACCTCATGCACACATGAGAATTTCCTGCTACACTCATGAATTTGGCTCTATTCTTCAGCTGAGACTTTGAATTGAACATGTGGATTAGTTTTGGGCCTTGAATTGATCCATTTAAGGGGTTTTGATGTGAAACTTTTCCTTGAAGTAAGCTTCCATTCCACGTGAATTACTCATCATACACCAAAACAAACTTGTGCATTTTTCTCCTTGGGATATTGTGAATCATTTTCAGCACAAACATGGCATGAAAAAGTCTCAAAACCAATTCAATTGGATTCACCTTTTTTAAGTCCATTTTCCTTTGAAAATTCTTCACCACTCTCCTTATCCAAGCATAATTCATGACAAACTTGAGTTCCATGATATAATTCAGGTCATTTGGGACAACTTTCATGTTGGTGAAAGTTCCATTTGAAGTGCACAAGTGTCGCTACTGCGAAAATCGGCGCCGGCTGAACAGAAGAGTCGCCACCGTGCGTTATTTATCCCACGGGAGGGAAAGGAAACGCTCAGAGTAAACCTCGCACAACACGGGAAAGGTATGGTCATCGCAACCAAAACCTGGGTTCGGGAGTCGGTTACGCAAGGGGAAGGTATTAGCACCCCTCACGTCCGTCGTACTCGACGGGATCCACGCTTGTTTTCGGGTATGGATTGTTATTCTATCTATGCTAAAGGTCTGGGGTTAAAAAGAAAAGAAAATAAAAATAAAATGACTCGGCAAAGTATCGCACTTTATGCCTACGTATTCCCGTCTGGAACGAGAAATCAGAGTCAACGTAGTTCGCCTACCTACGGGAAAGGAGGGGAAGGTTGCTCGCTAGGATATCGCATCCTATGCCTACGTACTTTCATACAGCATGAAAGATCAGAGCAAACGTAGTTCGGGCCACGTACGACACAGGCTTGTCTTGGTTGATTTTATTCCTTCTGAAAAAGGTTTTTCTGATTAACAGTCCAAGAGGACAAAAATGACGTCTTGATGAGTTCACATTCTTTTACGGAAGAAGTGTCTTTTATTGTGTTTGAAATTTTTATGTGTTTTTCTGTTTGTTTTGAGAAAGAAAGAGACAGAACTCTAAACTACGGTTGCGAAGGGAAACAAGCTATCCTAATGTTATCATGCATGGGTTAAGACCTAGTGTCTATCATGCTCCTCTCTTGCACAGAGAGAAACAGAGATCCTACGGGATAGGCAGAAACAGAAACAATATCAGATATATACAGTAAAACAGTAAAATGCATGGATGCAACAGTACAAGCGAGGCAAGGGAGTCCCACTCAACCTCGAACCTGGAAAACAATAGGCAAAAGTGAACAGGCTTCACTTTCAACCCAGCAGGGTAAACAGCAAACAATACAGTCCAGAAAACCAATCAATACATCAGCAATGAAATACAGCAGAAGAAACAGCATCAGCAGCTCTAAATCAACAACTGGCTTCAAGCAACCTCCAATCAGCTACAGGCTTCAACAAGCATCAGTCTCCATCTTCATGACCTTTAGGCAAAGGGCTTTGATCATCAGCCTTCCATCTGCAATGGCTTTTCTTCATGCTCAAACCTCCAGGATGAGGGATCAGTCACAAGAGTGAATTGGGTGTTAAGCAATCAGCTGACTACCAAAGGTGGTGAACAGACTGCTCCTAACACAAGAGACATTTCCTCTCAAGAGTTCTATCTCATAGACACCATCACCAAGCCTTCCAAAGGAAGGGGGTGAGTGTCTTAGAGAGACTCTGAATCACAGAGAAGAATGGATGCAGACAAGGCAATCCATGTTTGAGAAACAAAATTTCTAATCTAGAGCTCTGCCTAGCTCCTAAACCCTAATCTCCTCAGCATCTGCCAGCAAGAAACTCCTCCTCAACTCTGACAGTTGATCTTCAATCTTTGAATCTCCAATAGCTTCATCTTCACAAATCTTCAGCTTCCCCAGGGCCCCAGGCAAACCCAATACCCATACAAACAATCAATAAACCCCAGAGGGCACACCACACCAAACAACAGATATACAGACAGTAATAATAGCAGTAGGGGAATCCTAACTCTTTCTAAGGGATCTAATAGCTACCCATAGCCCCTATAGTCCCATAACTAATCTATTCAAACCCTAAGTCCTAAGGGAGAAAATTGAACTTCCTAAGTTGTCACCAAAAAACCCTAGTTTTGTTCATGATGTTCAAGCATTTATTAATCACCTAAAATTAACTCCTAAAAAAGGGAACTAAAATATTTCTATAAGCCTAATATCTCATCTAAACAATATGAAAAGAGTGATCAAAAAATATTAAAGCATGTGAGAGAACAAAAATCATAAAAATAATGCATGAAATGAATCTATTTATTATGACATTTATTTAGAAAATATGAAAAAAATATGAAATAAAACTAAAAATGAAATTTTATTTTCCTATAATATTCTAGACATTTTAATGAAAACATGGTAAAAAGGATGGATCAAAAAGCATTTTTTATGAATTATTTATGATTTTATGAAAATGGTAAAATATTAAAATGAAATAAGAAAATTAAAATGAATTAAATGAGCCAGAGGGGGTATGAAAAGAAGTTCGCCCCAGTTCAGAATCACAATGGGCCAACAATAGGGGGTGCTGGTAGCGCTTCTGGCTTAAGCCCAATACCACTCTGAATCCATGGAATAAAAGAGGAGCGCTGGGGGTGAGAAGAGCAGCGAAAACACGTTCAAAAATAGAATGGGCCTAACATTGGGGGTGAGGATAGCATAAAATCCTGAGGCCCGCCCGTTTCAATTAATGAAACGGTGCGTTTAGGGCCAGGGTAATCTCCCTCCAATTTTCAGATTGAATGTAGGCCATTGGATCACTCTAAAAGTCAAGAGTCTTACACTCATTGGACGGCTAGGATTATCTCTTCTTCCTCATTCAACCTGAACCTAGGGTTTCTGCTACCATGGAAGCCATGCACGAGCAACTTTCTTCCTCTCTGTTCTCCATCTACACGCAGCCAATCCACACGATGTGAACATGAAATCTGCTCCAAATCTCTCCCTCTACAAGCTTAGGGCATCAATTCGCTTTGAAATTCACCACATCAACAAATTCGATTGAATCACATACTGACCACCATTGAAATGCACTGGTATGGACCCTCACCAATCTTCCCCAGACTTAGCCTAAATTGAACTACAACTAATGGAGGTTAACACATGCTATCAAGCCACGATTATAACATACTAATCTAAGAGATATTGATCTTAACAGTTCATTGCACCTGCTCACAACCATCACCAAACCTCTCCAAATTCATCTAAACTAATCTCCTAACCACCTAGATTGCATCTAAACTAACAAAATCAGGTCTAACTAACTGGATCGAGCAGTTTGAATGAAAACTTACCTTGTGAGAAATCTTGAAAAACAGCTATGGAAGATGTGGATCTGAAGCTTCTAGGTGTTGGATCTTGATCTATCCTTGGTGTATGTGATTCTGTATGCAATATTCTGGTGATTCCTTGCTTGAATTTTGCTGTCCAACAGAATTTGCAGTTTTGAGGTTCTTGAAGATAATGCGCGAAAATGAATCCTAACCACCAAGTCTTTGCTTCAATTATGATCTATGATGATGATTGAATAAGATTGAATTGAAGTGGATGAAAATTGGTGAGGAATTTGTGAGATTTGGAATGAAACTTCAATGAAAAGTATGAGAGAAATTTGTGAAAATCTTGGTGCAAATGAGGCCAACCCTTGCCAAATTCTCCTTTCATGAATATATAGACCCCAAATGAACATTCTAGATCCATCTTGCACATTCCCTTGTTTTCAAATTTTGGCTCATTTTTGATTATGTTTCTTAAATGATAAGCAACCATGGATAACTTCATTTTTTCCTTCTAAACTCAAAAAAGTGGGTGAACCATTGTTCTTAGAATTGTTTTTCCATTCAAAATCATATATTGGAAGTCTCCATTTGGACTTGTAAATCTCCCAAACCATTTTCCAACTTGAAATTATTCACTTTATAAGCCTTTTTAGTTCATATTTTGACCTATCATGCAACTCCATGCTATGAGCTTCTCCAATAACTTGTAACCTTCTTTCTAGACTTAAAATCCCATTTGGAGCAAGTTTGATGTTGTAAGTTTTTCCATTTGAGGCCTCCTTGTGTGAGTTTTGGGTATAGGTTAAAATGACCTGTAATTCACAAATGCCCAAAATACCCTTTGCTTGTCAAGACCATAAGTTGAGTTCTCCACATCATATGAAGGCATGCCATACCATTCTAGAAAGCTAAGACAATGAGGAACAACTCTTATGTTGACCAAGAATTCATTTGAAATCTCCTTGAGGGGTAAAACTAGCTTGGAAGTCAAGTCACTTTCACAGACAAAAGTTCAGACACCCCAGATGACCTGTAACTTGTAAGGACCATAACTTGAGTTCTATAAATCTCCTTGAGGTCTTCCACCACTCAAATTAAAGGTCTTGAGATCCTCTACAAGTTTCATGTTGGCCAAGAAGCCATTTGAAGTTAGCATTTTGACTTATCTTGCTTGGAAATTTGACCTAAACTAGGGGATTTTACAGAGAAACCCTAATTTAGTAACTCCTCTTCTCCTTGATTTCTCTTGAATTCTCCTTGTCATATCTCCATATCCTTCTTCATATATCAAATGTTGATCCCCACATCTCTCCAATAGACTTGAATGCCCTCTTAAGTCAGTCAATTGACCTAGGGTTGACCTAGGGTTGACCCAGATGAAACCCTAGTTGACTGTCTTCAACTATAGCTCTTGTGCTTTCATCAATGACTTGCTTTCTTCTCCAAATGACTTTATAAGTCTCTCAAGATGTCTAGATGCTCTCCATGCTTTCACTCCACAGCTCACAACCCTCTTGTTGATCCTCAGATATCTTCAGCTAGGAGATGGACTCAAGGCTTGATCTGCTGAACTCTTTGCTTTCAAATTCTTTCCTGATGACTTGAATGAGGTTGAATTATGATGATAACCTCTTGCTAGGCCTCTAGAGATGGAAGTAATGATTGGTCCCCTGTTGAATGACTTGCTATGCTTATGCTATGCAGATGGTTAGTCTATATACATGACTCTATATGCAAATGCTAATGATAATGAAACATGAATCCCAGGAATAAGGTTAGGCAAATTTTAGGGTGCAACAGCTGCCCCTATTCAAGCGACTTGGACCCGATTGGATGAAGAGCCCGGAGCTTTCAGACATTCGCGGTACGAGACGGTTGAATACTAGTGAAACCAGAAATTTGCCAACCGCAGAAATAAACTGCGCTCCTGCTTGCGGAATGACATTCGTCAGCTGAATCTGACTGTTAGAGTAACCCACTGATCTCGCACGACCGTGCTGGGGATTGTCTTCATCGTTCTGAAGAGGATTCTGTCATAACAGATTGCTTGCTTGTCCACGTTAGGACTCTGTCTGTCGTCGATACGAAGAAATCTCACCTAAAACTTGTCCACGTTAGGACTCCCCTTACTGTCAACCCAGGAAAATCTCGGCAACTCCGCTGGGGATAATTCACCTGCATTTCAATAAACTGAATCGTCCATGTTAGGAAAAACTCTTCCACGTTAGGAATAACACCTGTCCACGTTAGGAATCACATCGTCCACGTTAGGAGTAACGCTTTTATCTTTCCACATTAGGAAGCAATCTTCTTTCCGCGTAAGGAGAACTGCATCAATCTGTCCACGTAAGGACTCCCATACCACTTGACATGTCCGCGTCAGGACTCCGATCTTTCCACGTAATGAATTCACCTTTGGTTCTAAATCTGTCCACGTCAGGACTCAACTTCTCGAATCTGTCCACGTCAGGACCCCAATTTCTCCGCGTAAGGAATAAACTTCTTCTTCCACGTTAGGAATATCTTGATATGATCTGTCCGCGTCAGGACTAAACTCTCTTTCCACGTCAGGAATAATCCATTTCTTTCCACGTCAGGAATCAATCTTGATATGTCCGCGTAAGGACTCTGATCTTTCCACGTAAGGAATACCAACTATTTCTGAATTTGTCCACGTCAGGACTCATTTTTCCACGTAAGGAATGCCATCTTAACCTGTCCACGTAAGGACTCTCTTTTTTCCACGTTAGGAATACTGTTATTTCCACGTTAGGAATCACTTCTGATACGTCCGTGTATGGACTACATCTTTCCACGTTATGAATAATAATCTCTTTGCTCTGTCCGCGTTAGGACACTGATCTCGCCTTGATTTGTCCACGTTAGGACTCAGGCGTCTTCGACTCACTGAGGAAATAAGACTTGTCCACGTAAGGACTCACACCTTCGACTTGCTGGGGAAATATCCGCGTCAGGACTTACCCTTTGTCAACAACACGAAGAAGGATAAATTTGTCCACGTCAGGATTCTTGTATCTTGTCATCACAAAGAACTACAAACTTGTCCACGTCAGGACGCACATTTCACCATTACGAATACAGATATCTGCTGGAAACAAATGATCCACGTCAGGACACCAACACGAAGAGTAACCAATCTTTTGTCAACGTCATGACCTCCCTTTCTCCAAATTTCAAAAGACCGAATCTATCCACGTCAGGATTAACACACCTTACCAATCCGGTAAAACAAACCTGTCCACGTTAGGACGCCCACTTCTGAAGGAATCCCGTCATTCTAGGAATAAATGGTCCACGTCAGGACTTAGTTCTTCAATGATCCTCACCCACAAACTTCTTAGCACTGACGTGACAGCGACTTTGAGGCGGACTCTACTGGGGATGTCTGGAAACCCACTATCGGACACCTGCTTCGAAATTCTGATTCATGCGACTCGTTGATGACAAACGAACTCTGCTTGGGGATAAGAAGACACTTATCCTGGCCACTCTGGCTGGGGAAGATAAGATGCATTTGCATAAATGACTTTGCTGGAGACAAAGAGAGTTTTATCATGACAACTCTGTGGGGAATACCGCCGAAACTGACATTATTATTGAATATCTCCTGCCGAGATCTTGACTGTTTGGTGATTTATTTGAGCAAGAGCTCTCTCCACCTGAACTACTGGAGTACAGAAACTACTTCAGCAAAATAAATGCTGGAAGGGTAACGCCGACTCGCCGGGGATAGCCTGATGCTACAAAGTTATTCCAGCAAAATAAATGCTGGTAGGATGAAGTCGACCCTGCTGGGAATTTGGGAACTCAAACCACCCGTCTTGTTGAAGTAACCCTCTGCTGGGGAATATAACTCTGCTGGGGAATAGCAGATGCGCCTGATATGATTGAGCCCCTGCTGGAGAGTGAACTAATATCACACGGTATCTCTGACAAAATAAATGACAGGACCCACCATCAACTCTGCTTTGGAGAGTCTTGACCTTCGAATTCCACTGGAAGGAAAGAACACTCGCTGAAAAGAGAACTCCGCTGGGGATGGCTGGATTCTCTCGGGGAAAATTTACTGACTCCGCCGGGGGAGAATGCAGGACCCTGCGGGGGGAGATGAACCTGTCTGAATACAGCCTTACGATCCCGGAATCACCAAACTCTGCTGAGGACGAGTAACTTCTCTGGAGCACGTCCTTTGGATAAGCTACGGCTAGCTGGAGAATTCTATCCTTCTTCAGGAAGAACATGCATGACCTGCGTGGGGATCAAGCCTTTCACTATTGCAATCTTTTGATCACCTTCCTCGTACGGTTATGAAACCTGCAACAACACAAACAAGACACGGCAAGCCTATGCAATCCAAATCGATTCAGGTTAGTGACGTTACACTCAGTTAATTCAAAGCTTTAACAATTGTTGGCAAGGGCCAGTAATGTTATACTCATGCTAGCTTCAATAAACTTAGGCGTTTTATCATGCGCAAAACAGTAAAGAACAGGCATCAAGTACTGAATAACACATTTTCATTGATTGGGCCCCTGAATGGGCGGAGTTTTTGTACACGGGATGTAACTCCTGAAAAGAGGAAGCTACACAAAGCAAATATACAAGTATGCAAGTATTCACAAGAAGCATAAATATTGACAACTTAAATTTTGTACACATGTCGGCAACTGGATGCAGATGAACATCACGAACTGATCCTCCCATGACTCGTCCGACTCTAATGCTTTCCCGGTATCCCCGCTTCTGAAGAGGTTGTATCCGATAACTGACTCCTCAAACATATTCTCCCGCATTGATGCTCATTGACTACCAAATTCGGACCGCAGTCATTTGCTTTTCTCATCCCTAACTTTTGCGTGAACCGCCCTTTACGGGTTTTCAGTTCACCGGGATACCCCTTTTTGCCGAAGCCGCCCAGTGTAGGTTTTCAACTTCGCGGGTGTACATTTTTTCAATTTTATCCCTAACTTTTGCCCGAACCTTTCATTCTGTTTTTGGTTCGCCAGGATGCCCCATTTTTGCCTGGACTCTCTTTTTTCTGTCCAGCGGGTCTATTTTAAGCAAAGTATTTTTTAACTGCGTCCGAATTCACAGGTGATGCAAAGTCTTCCCCGTCCATTGTGGACAACAATAAAGCTCCTCCTGAAAAGACCTTCTTGACAACGTATGGCCCTTCGTAATTGGGGGTCCACTTGCCCCTGTGATCTGCTTGCGGCGGGAGAATCCTTTTCAGCACAAGGTCGCCCGTCTGAAAGCTTCGCGGAAGTATCTTCTTGTCGTACGCTTTCTTCATTCGTCTTTGATACAAACGACCGTATGCCAGAGAAGCTAGCCTCTTCTCATCCATCAAACTCAGTTGGTTCAATCTGTTCGTTACCCATTCTGCCTCGTCCAGCTGCACGTCCCGCAATACCCTCAGAGAAGGGATCTCAACTTCCAATGGTAATACCGCTTCCATTCCGTATACCAACGAGAACGGAGTTGCCCCGGTTGATGTGCGTACCGTCGTACGATAACCGTGCAAAGCGAAAGGTAGCATTTCGTGCCAATCCTTATACGTCACCACCATTTTCTGGACTATCTTCTTGATATTCTTATTGGCCGCTTCGACAGCGCCATTCATCTTGGGTCGGTAAGGGGAGGAGTTGTGATGTTCGATCTTGAAATTCTGACAGAGCTCCTTCATCATTTTGTTGTTCAGATTAGAACCATTATCCGTGATTATCCGCTCAGGAATTCCGTATCGGCAAATGATATCTCTCTTGATGAATCTAGCCACCACTTGCTTCGTTACATTTGCGTAAGACGCTGCTTCCACCCACTTGGTGAAATAATCGATTGCTACGAGGATGAACCGATGCCCGTTAGAAGCCGTCGGCTCAATCTTTCCAATCATATCGATTCCCCACATCGAGAATGGCCATGGAGATGACATCACATTCAAAGGACTCGGAGGCACATGTATTTTGTCAGCATAAATTTGGCACTTGTGGCACTTTCTTGCAAACTTGAAACAATCAGTTTCCATCGTCAGCCAAAAGTAACCTGCCCGCAGCAGTTTTCTCGTCATAGCATGCCCACCAGCATGCGTACCGAAGGCACCTTCGTGAATTTCCTCCATGAGAAGCTTTGCCTCCTTCTCGTCTACACAACGCAACAACACCAAGTCGTGGTTTCTTCTGTACAAGACGCCATCCGGGTTCAAATAGAAATTACCCGCTAATCTCCTGAGAGTCTTCTGATCTTGACTGGATGCCCCAGCCGGATACTCTTTATTCTTCAGGAAATTAAGGATATCGAAATACCACGGTTTGTCATCAGATGCTTCATCAATAGCAAATACATAAGCTGGCCTGTCCAACCGAGAGATAGTGATTTGGGGAGCTTCGTTCCAGAAATTGACCTTGTACATGGAAGACAAGGTGGCAAGGGCGTCAGCCATTTGATTTTCTGCCCGCGGCACATGATGCAATTCAACTTTGTCAAAGAAAGGCAACAATCTCCTTGCATAATTCATATAATGTATCAAATTGGGCTGCCGTGTCTCCCATTCCCCTTTGATCTGATTCACCACCAGAGCTGAGTCTCCGTATACGTCTAAATGTTTGATTCGCAAATCAATGGCTTCTTCAAGCCCCATTATACAAGCTTCGTATTCGGCCTCATTGTTGGTAACAGCAAAGGTCAATCGGGCAGTAAACGGGATGTGCGACCCGTGCGGCGTAGTGATAATTGCCCCTATTCCGCTACCGTAAGCATTCACAGCTCCATCAAATATCATCTGCCATTTGGACCCCGGCTCTGGTCCTTCGTCTGGTAACGGCTCTTCACAATCCTTCATCTTGAGATACATGATATCCTCGTCAGGAAAGTCAAATCTCATCGATTGATACTCTTCAATAGGCTGCTCCGCCAGATATTCAGACAACACACTCCCCTTTATTGCCTTTTGCGAGACGTATTGAATATCGTATTCGGTCAAGATCATCTGCCACCTGGCAATCCTACCTGACAACGCCTGCTTTTCGAATATATATTTGATCGGATCCATCTTCGAGATAAGCATGGTTGTATGATTCAGCATGTACTGCCTCAAACGCTTGGCGGCCCAGGCTAGCGCGCAACAAGTTTTCTCCAGCATTGAATATCGAGATTCACAGTCTGTAAATTTTTTACTCAGATAATAGATTGCATGCTCTTTTCTCCCTGTCTCGTCGTGTTGACCGAGAACACAACCCATACTCCCCTCAAGAACCGTCAAATACATTATCAAGGGTCTCCCTGCCACTGGGGGTATCAAAATAGGAGGCTCCTGCAGATACTTCTTTATTTTATCGAACGCCTTTTGACAATTATCGTTCCACGTTACAGCTTGATCTTTCTTTAACAGCTTGAATAATGGTTCACACGTGGCCGTTAGGTGAGATATGAACCGGGCAATGTAGTTCAATCTCCCTAAAAACCCGCGCACCTCTTTCTCTGTTTTAGGCGTCGGCATTTCTTGAATCGCTTTTATTTTAGCAGGATCGACCTCTATTCCTCTTTCGCTTACGATAAACCCCAGGAGCTTACCCGATCTCACCCCGAAGGTGCATTTGTTAGGGTTCAGCCTCAGCCTGAACTTCCTAAGCCTTTTAAATAACTTCAGCAGATTCACCAGATGCTCTTCCTCCGTCTGGGATTTGGCAATCATATCGTCAACATAAACTTCAATCTCTTTATGCATCATGTCATGAAAGAGAGTTGTCATCGCACGCTGATACGTTGCCCCAGCATTTTTCAAACCAAAGGGCATCACTTTATAGCAAAATGTTCCCCAAGGCGTTATGAAAGTAGTCTTCTCCATATCCTCTGGCGCCATTTTAATTTGATTATAGCCTGAAAAGCCATCCATGAAGGAGAATACAGAGTATTGAGCAGTATTATCGACTAATACGTCAATATGAGGAAGTGGAAAATCGTCTTTTGGGCTTGCTTTATTCAAATCTCTATAATCCACGCACATTCGAACCTTGCCATCTTTCTTTGGCACCGGTACGATGTTAGCAACCCATGAGGGACACTTCGTCACAGCCAGGAACCCAGCGTCCCACTGTTTCTGAACCTCCTCTTTGATCTTCATTGCCATATCTGGGCGAGTTCTGCGAAGTTTTTGTTTGACCGGCGGGCAATCTTCTTTCAGTGGCAGACGATGCACAACCATATCTGTATCGAGCCCTGGCATATCTTGATACGACCAAGCGAATACATCATTATACTCTCGGAGCATTTCAACCAGTTTTCGCTTGATATCACTCTGCAGTGCGGCTCCGATACGAATATTTTTCTCAACCCCTTCCGACCCCAAATTGATAATTTCGATGACCTCGTCGTGAGGCAGAATGGCTCTTTCCTCTTGCTTCACTAACCAAGACAGTTCTTCAGGAACATCGCTATCTTCGACAACCTCCTCTTCGGTCTGGAATACCGGGTGCTCGAAGTCGGGACGAGTCATGGATGGTTCAAGGATGTCATCTGAAAATGTTATCCTGCAAAAGAAAGGGTTAAGTGCTTCAAAATGCGTATAAAGCGGATAACCACGTTGCCATTTTATTGAAAAATACAAAACAAGAAAAACAGGGATTACAGTATTTACACATGAAAAAACGCCATTTATTTAATGATTAACAAAACAATGTTTATAACAACACAGCCCTAAGCAAATCCTGATGCCCCGGGCAAGACATCAGATTATTCAACAATTAATAAAGCAAAGCATTACTGTTTAAAAGTCACAGGAACAAGCTCCTGAATGGACCAGTTGCATAGTCCTTGTCCTGGCGTGCTTGGCTGAATCCAGGCATCCATATCACAGTCGCTGTCCCCTTCATCGGATTCTGAAGCAGCATTGACAGATTCATGGCATACTCCACTGGCAGAGATGGTGATTGACTTTCTGAAATGAGGGGCCCCCACAGAAGGAGTTGATGACGATGGTCGGTACCCCAGTCCGAACCGGTCCATTTTCACCGGAATGTCCAATACTTTGCCCCAGCCCTTGGCTTCTCCTGCCTTCACTAGCGCTTGAGCCTCTTTATACGAAGAAACAGCTATCTCTGGCACTTTGCTTGGCCCGGGACTCTTGTCCTTTATGCGCAAACCTTCGAATGCCTGGCATGGCGTCTCGTGGATCTCCCCGTCGACTTCCACATATTTAAACGAAGAAAGATGGCTGACCAGGATGTCTTCTTCTCCGCACACGGTGACTACACTGTCTCCGACCATATACTTTAACTTCTGATGCAGGGTTGACGTAACTGCCCCTGCTCCGTGAATCCAAGGTCTTCCCAGCAAGCAGCTGTACGCAGGCTGTATATCCATGATATAAAACTCCGTTGCAAACACTTCCGGACCCACTTGCAGAGGCAATGTGATCGATCCGAAGACTGTTCTACGCGTGCCGTCAAACGCTCTGACTACCAAATCACTTGGTGTGCACAAAATTCCTCGAACATCCAGCTTCATCATAGCCTTCTTAGGCAGCACATTCAAAGACGATCCAGTGTCAACCAATACGTGCGACATTGTCGACCCTCTGCACTCAACAGATACATGCAATGCCATATTATGGTCCCTTCCTTTCGGAGTCAAGTCGAAATCAGTAAAGCCCAGACTGTGGCCTGCATTTACATGTGCCAATACTCCTTCTAGCTGGTTCACGGAGACATCCTGTGGTACAAAAGAAGTGTCCAGGACTTTCAGCAAAGCATTCCTGTGGGCTTCCGAACACAACAGCAATGACAGAATAGATATTTTGGACGGTGTTTGCTGCAGATGCTCCACGATTTTATAGTCGCTCTTCCGAATTAAGCGCATGAATTCTTCGACATCCTTAGATGCTGCTTCTTTTTCATTTGCTTGAACCGGAACATTCTCAATCGCTTTCCCTTTTCCTTTCGCTAGCCTTTCGGCTTCCACTTCAGGAGATATAAAGATCCTGCCACTTCTCGTCATGCCTCCCGGGCCAACAACATTATCCACAACCTCCGCTGACTGCTTGTTGACATCGATTTTAATCCCGTCACAATACGCCTCTAGCCCATATGACCATGGGACCGCCTTCGTGCTCTCATACGGGATTGGCCCGGCTTTAGTTATAGTAATCGGTGGCCGCTGAGCTGGTGCTGAAATAGTGATCGTCTTCCTGGGAATTGTCACTGTGGCAACATTACTCTGATTATCCATTACTGCCCCTGCCGGCTCATCAGTTGCTGTTCTATCAAACTGTAATACACCTTCATCAATCAAGGCCTGAATGCCTTTCTTCAAATCCTCACACCCCCCAGACAGGGCCCAACAATCTAAGCAGTACTCATTACAACCCGGGTAAACACCTCCTTGCAACAGTCGGCTTTTGATCTCGCTCAGCGGCGTCTTTAAATCCTCAACATTCATAATCAGATTCAGACCTTCCTCAGTCAGCACGGCATTCGCCCCATGATTAGGCATGGGTTTCTGGACTATATTCGCACCGGTCGTTCCGAAGTTGATAGACTTGTTGTCCAAGAGATCCTGCACAACGTGCTTAAAAGCATGACAACCTTCTATATCATGGCCCGGGGCCCCAGAATGAAACTCGCAGCGCCTATTTGCATCATAGCCGAACGGGGGAGTTCCCGTTATCGGTGCCAAGGTTCTTTTCTCCACCAGATTCAATCCCAACAAGGTCTGCAATAAATCAGCATAGTTAGAGGGAGGCTTCTCGAACACCCTTCTCGGCTTACCACCCTGGAATTTTCTCTGAGCTTGCTGTGCCCCCTGCTGAGGCTGCTGCTGCTGTGGCATTGGTTGCTGCTGAACCTGTTGTTGTTGCTGGATTGGTTGTTGTTGATAAGGAATAGTGACACTCGACACTTGCTGCTGCTGACGATATGGATTTCTTCCCCTGCCTCGGCCTCGGCCTCGGCCTCCAAATACAGCACTAGCTTCGCCCTGACGGCGCCCACCATAAGCTTTCCTATTACTGCCAGATGCAGCTGACTCGTCAACTTGGAACTTTCCTTGCTTAATGTTCCGCTCAATCTTTTCCCCCATCAAGATTAGGTCTGAAAAACTAGCCAGAGACGTATGAAACAACATATCATGAAACAGCCCGGTGAATGTGCCAACAAACATATCGTTCATTTCTTTATCTTCCACAGGAGGACGGACCCTGGCAGCCATATCGCGCCACCTTTGCGCGTATTCTTTAAAACTCTCCCCCTTCTTCTGCGAAAGCCCGGCCAACTGGACCCGATTGGGTGCCAGGTCACTGTTATATTTGTAATGGGCTACGAACGCCTCTGCTAATTGCTTCCAAGTCTTGATATCAGTGGGCTCCAACCCCATGTACCACTCTAAGGAAGGACCCGATAGGCTATCCTGAAAGAAATGCATGAGCATTCTTTCATCAGTGGAATATGCGGACATCTTTCTGTAATAAGCTCGTACATGCACTTTCGGACATGTATCTCCTTTGTACTTATCGAACGCAGGCGCTTTGAACTTAATTGGCACCCTCAGCCCAGGTACCAAGCCCATTGTTGCCATGTCCAATCCTACAGCACTCTGATTTAAGACTCCCTTCATTTGCTCTTCCAGCATTCTAATCTTTTGAGAATCATCCATCGGCCCTTCAAAACCTCCTCCAGAGAAGGCGTCCTCCTGCTGATCCTCTTGCCACATACCGTTTCCAGCCCCGTATCCATCATACGCATTATTACGTCCAGCTCTGACCTGATTCATCCCCGGAACTCGGCCTCTGTTGCCATACCCTTGAACACCTCCAGCAGGACCACCAGCCATAAAACCAGCACCGTTTCCGTTTCCAAAACCTCCGTAGCCCTGATTGACCATACCATAACCATCTTGCCCAAAGCCTTGAGCATTAAAGCCATACTTGCCAGTGTTGTCGAATCCCTGATCGTTGAATCCGAACCCAGCGTTGACAAAGCCATTACCTCCGAGATTATCTCCCACATTGACATCACCCAGCCCAGCGTTATGGACAGCAGTTTCATTTCCACCTCCGACGTTACCATTCACAGCAGCGGTAGCGTTGTTGACGTTAGCAGCATTCACATTGACGACAGGCGGAGCCACCGGCGTTGGAGTGCCATCTCCATGAGCAGTATCAACCCGGACAGACTGATGATCTTCGTTACCATGACCAGCGTTGCGAGCCAACAGAGGCTGGACCATGGCCTGCAAGTTCTCTTGCCCTTTTGCTATAGCCTCCATGGTCTGCATGAAGAGGGCGAGCTTCTCGCGTACATCCTGCATCTCGTTCTGAATCTGGTCCATGACTTTCCGACAGTTGGATCGTGTAGAATAGCGGTGCGGATGTTGATCTGGAATCCTGTTAAGTACCTGAATCAAAGCAGGAGATAAGACACCATTCAAAGATTACCTGTTATGCAAGATGAATATGAATGCAATGCAATGTGTCTGTGCATTAGGGAAGTTCATTCCCCCAGTTCTAGTGCGAAGGTGCCGGTGCGGTGACAGTATTGACAATAAGAATACCGGAGCTGAATCATAGAAAGCCTCATATATAACAGAGAGAATCAATAAGCCCAGGGTACAATATCACTGAGAGTACAAAGATGGCATGACCTCAACCAACAATCCTGGTGATGGTCAGCACTATGCAAATAAAGCATACAAATAATGGAATGATCAGATCCTCCCAAAAGTTTGGTACTCCTCTATCAACTTCTTGGTCTCCGGATGGCTTGGTCGATCGAGCAGCCCTTCAACAAGCTGGTTTCTCTTCTTAAGAACACGGCGTACGTCTTCAGCAGTTTCTTCCCATGCCGCTTCCCCGAAGCAATCTTCTAGCTTTCGCTTCTGGGACACTGCTTCATCTCTGGATTTGATTGCCTTGTTCAGTGCATGCTGGACACTATACCGGTTCATCACTTCTTCCTCACACTTCTTGATGCTAGACTTCAACTTCTCTTCGAGGTCGGAAATTTGCTGCTTTAGCTTATCTTCCCTCTTCTTGTTGTTAGTGAGTGTAGCATTCCAAGTCTTGTTGCAAGAAGATATCTCTCGGTGTGCTGCGTCAAGCGCCTTCTTTTTGGCTTCCAGCATGTCATGGGAACTTCTGAATTCTTGCCCCAGACGTTCGCGCTTTTTCTTTTCCTCGGTCAACTCAGATCCTAACCTGTTTACCAGCTCAATCTGTTGTTGGAAAGCATATACGGCCTTGTTCTTCTCACTGCGTGCGTGGGCTAGCTCTTGCTCTAACCCTTCATTAATCTTCATTAAGGCTTCTTTCTCCCTCACAACTTGTTCATACGCTTCTTTAGAAACAGTAGTCGGTTCTTCTACCGGAATAGGATCAAGAATTGGTGCATCTGGAAATGGCATCTTCAACTGACTAGCCCTCTCTTGAATCCAAGCTCTATAAGGTGCATAGGCCTGACAGTCATTCTTTCCTAACAACGGCTTCCCTTTGCGGTTAATACGCGTCCAAGCATGTCGCAACTTGGCTAATAACTCCCCCTTCACGTCACCGGTGAAGTACAGAGATTCCTGTACTTCTTCCTCCTGAGGTGGATTCTTCAGCGCATATCCGAACTGGCGAATGAATAGAGAAGGGTTGTAATTGATACACCCTTTTCTTCCTATCAACGGTACATTAGGGTACCCAGCACAGCTAAAGAGGAGCTCAGATCCCAGCAAATCTCTATCAAACCACTCCATATCTTCCGACGATAGCCTCATCAGACGCTCTGGCCAACCAACTGGAATTGTAGTCTCTGCAGCAGATCCTCTCTTAGGAAGGTGACTCTCAAACCACATACTCAATAAGGGTACACACAGATGAACATTCTTTCCTCTTCCCTTCTCATTCTTGTAATGCAGGGAGTGGTAGAAATCTCCGAGTAAAGTAGGCACAGGATTACCAGCGGCAAACAAGTAGAAAGCATCGAAGTCCACAAAATCCGGTATATTGGGGAATAGTACTATGCCATAGATGCACAAGGCCAACACAGCATTGAAAGCAACCCAGCACCCATTCTTGGCGTACTCTTGGGCTTTACCAACTAAGAACTGAAATGAGAAGCCTGGAACTCCACGGGAAACAGTAGTCACAAGTTCAAAAGCATCAACATGCAAGGCTTTTGCCAATTCCTCCGGCTTGGGTTTGGCATCATAATGAATGAATGGAACCTGGTTCTGCACAGGCAGCTCAACATACTCAGCGTATTCCTCCAGGGTTGGTCCCATAATAAAGTCAGAGAACGTGAAACACCTCAAAGCAGGGTCATAGAATTGCATCAAAGCATACAGCCCATCTAACTCTACCTCTGTAGGTTTGCACACCAATCTCAGTAATCTACCATAACTCATCCGGAAACTCCTACGAACACCCTCATCAGCAAGAGAGATCAATCCCAGTAAAGGAACAATATCAGGCGTAGGCAATTTGTAAGCAACTGTTCTCCGTAGGCTAGTCATGATCAAACACTCAGAAGTCTGGGCACTAGAACTAGGGAAATGCAAATGCACCTGCAGCACAGACACACGTTAGTGAGATGCAAATGATAATGTATATGCAGGGATGCAATGCAAGTAACATTCAACGGGGACCAAAGCTGCAGCTGAATAGCCTAAACCCAATCAAGAAAGGTCTCAGATAGACCATCCAGAAGTCATCAACCCTGGTCTCAGATAGACCTAAAATAGAACTCCAACACTGGTCTCTGACAGACCTCAAACCATAACTCACTGGTCTCTGATAGACCTCAAATCCCATCCATAATTGGTCTCTGACAGACCTCAAAACACCTCTCAAATGGTCTCTGACAGACCTCAGAATAAATCTCCAAATGGTCTCTGACAGACCTCAGAATACATCTCCACATGGTCTCTGGCAGACCTCATAACTCTCCATAAATCACCCGGATCTCTGATCAAGAAATAACCGGTAGTCTGGAGGTCTAGTTACCTGCATAACCCTGAATCCCCTCACAGGTGGGTGGCCCTATAACTGGCACAAGGTACGGCATCCTATGCGGTCGTCGGCGTCACAGACTTTCAGGGTTGATGATACGATTCCCAGAAGGAGTGGCATCATCAAATCCTGAAGAGGCCTCACTCAGCCAACTTCCAAATGATCGGTCCCCAGAGTCGACAATCCAACTAACCAGCAACCCACGCCAACCAAAGGAAGGGGCAGGAGGCCAACCAGAGGAACCTCGTCTGAGTGTAGATTTCATGGGACACCAAAGCAAGCAAAGCAAGCGGGCGCCCACTAATTTCTACTCTAATTCTAGGTGCACTCAAGCCCAGGTCCGGCTTATCTCTCAATATCAGAACACCCGTCACACCCCAGATACAGCAATAATAAACAATATATATAAAGCTGAAAATACAAGGTTAGAAATATACAATAACTCCATACAAAATCCTCGACGGGAAAACAAGCGTTAGGATTGACTCTCTCAAGGGACGTTGGATCCCAAATGCATAAGGACCGTCGCAGTCCTTAGCAGCCAGGGGACGTTGGATCCCCAGCAGAGTCGCCAGCTGTCGCTACTGCGAAAATCGGCGCCGGCTGAACAGAAGAGTCGCCACCGTGCGTTATTTATCCCACGGGAGGGAAAGGAAACGCTCAGAGTAAACCTCGCACAACACGGGAAAGGTATGGTCATCGCAACCAAAACCTGGGTTCGGGAGTCGGTTACGCAAGGGGAAGGTATTAGCACCCCTCACGTCCGTCGTACTCGACGGGATCCACGCTTGTTTTCGGGTATGGATTGTTATTCTATCTATGCTAAAGGTCTGGGGTTAAAAAGAAAAGAAAATAAAAATAAAATGACTCGGCAAAGTATCGCACTTTATGCCTACGTATTCCCGTCTGGAACGAGAAATCAGAGTCAACGTAGTTCGCCTACCTACGGGAAAGGAGGGGAAGGTTGCTCGCTAGGATATCGCATCCTATGCCTACGTACTTTCATACAGCATGAAAGATCAGAGCAAACGTAGTTCGGGCCACGTACGACACAGGCTTGTCTTGGTTGATTTTATTCCTTCTGAAAAAGGTTTTTCTGATTAACAGTCCAAGAGGACAAAAATGACGTCTTGATGAGTTCACATTCTTTTACGGAAGAAGTGTCTTTTATTGTGTTTGAAATTTTTATGTGTTTTTCTGTTTGTTTTGAGAAAGAAAGAGACAGAACTCTAAACTACGGTTGCGAAGGGAAACAAGCTATCCTAATGTTATCATGCATGGGTTAAGACCTAGTGTCTATCATGCTCCTCTCTTGCACAGAGAGAAACAGAGATCCTACGGGATAGGCAGAAACAGAAACAATATCAGATATATACAGTAAAACAGTAAAATGCATGGATGCAACAGTACAAGCGAGGCAAGGGAGTCCCACTCAACCTCGAACCTGGAAAACAATAGGCAAAAGTGAACAGGCTTCACTTTCAACCCAGCAGGGTAAACAGCAAACAATACAGTCCAGAAAACCAATCAATACATCAGCAATGAAATACAGCAGAAGAAACAGCATCAGCAGCTCTAAATCAACAACTGGCTTCAAGCAACCTCCAATCAGCTACAGGCTTCAACAAGCATCAGTCTCCATCTTCATGACCTTTAGGCAAAGGGCTTTGATCATCAGCCTTCCATCTGCAATGGCTTTTCTTCATGCTCAAACCTCCAGGATGAGGGATCAGTCACAAGAGTGAATTGGGTGTTAAGCAATCAGCTGACTACCAAAGGTGGTGAACAGACTGCTCCTAACACAAGAGACATTTCCTCTCAAGAGTTCTATCTCATAGACACCATCACCAAGCCTTCCAAAGGAAGGGGGTGAGTGTCTTAGAGAGACTCTGAATCACAGAGAAGAATGGATGCAGACAAGGCAATCCATGTTTGAGAAACAAAATTTCTAATCTAGAGCTCTGCCTAGCTCCTAAACCCTAATCTCCTCAGCATCTGCCAGCAAGAAACTCCTCCTCAACTCTGACAGTTGATCTTCAATCTTTGAATCTCCAATAGCTTCATCTTCACAAATCTTCAGCTTCCCCAGGGCCCCAGGCAAACCCAATACCCATACAAACAATCAATAAACCCCAGAGGGCACACCACACCAAACAACAGATATACAGACAGTAATAATAGCAGTAGGGGAATCCTAACTCTTTCTAAGGGATCTAATAGCTACCCATAGCCCCTATAGTCCCATAACTAATCTATTCAAACCCTAAGTCCTAAGGGAGAAAATTGAACTTCCTAAGTTGTCACCAAAAAACCCTAGTTTTGTTCATGATGTTCAAGCATTTATTAATCACCTAAAATTAACTCCTAAAAAAGGGAACTAAAATATTTCTATAAGCCTAATATCTCATCTAAACAATATGAAAAGAGTGATCAAAAAATATTAAAGCATGTGAGAGAACAAAAATCATAAAAATAATGCATGAAATGAATCTATTTATTATGACATTTATTTAGAAAATATGAAAAAAATATGAAATAAAACTAAAAATGAAATTTTATTTTCCTATAATATTCTAGACATTTTAATGAAAACATGGTAAAAAGGATGGATCAAAAAGCATTTTTTATGAATTATTTATGATTTTATGAAAATGGTAAAATATTAAAATGAAATAAGAAAATTAAAATGAATTAAATGAGCCAGAGGGGGTATGAAAAGAAGTTCGCCCCAGTTCAGAATCACAATGGGCCAACAATAGGGGGTGCTGGTAGCGCTTCTGGCTTAAGCCCAATACCACTCTGAATCCATGGAATAAAAGAGGAGCGCTGGGGGTGAGAAGAGCAGCGAAAACACGTTCAAAAATAGAATGGGCCTAACATTGGGGGTGAGGATAGCATAAAATCCTGAGGCCCGCCCGTTTCAATTAATGAAACGGTGCGTTTAGGGCCAGGGTAATCTCCCTCCAATTTTCAGATTGAATGTAGGCCATTGGATCACTCTAAAAGTCAAGAGTCTTACACTCATTGGACGGCTAGGATTATCTCTTCTTCCTCATTCAACCTGAACCTAGGGTTTCTGCTACCATGGAAGCCATGCACGAGCAACTTTCTTCCTCTCTGTTCTCCATCTACACGCAGCCAATCCACACGATGTGAACATGAAATCTGCTCCAAATCTCTCCCTCTACAAGCTTAGGGCATCAATTCGCTTTGAAATTCACCACATCAACAAATTCGATTGAATCACATACTGACCACCATTGAAATGCACTGGTATGGACCCTCACCAATCTTCCCCAGACTTAGCCTAAATTGAACTACAACTAATGGAGGTTAACACATGCTATCAAGCCACGATTATAACATACTAATCTAAGAGATATTGATCTTAACAGTTCATTGCACCTGCTCACAACCATCACCAAACCTCTCCAAATTCATCTAAACTAATCTCCTAACCACCTAGATTGCATCTAAACTAACAAAATCAGGTCTAACTAACTGGATCGAGCAGTTTGAATGAAAACTTACCTTGTGAGAAATCTTGAAAAACAGCTATGGAAGATGTGGATCTGAAGCTTCTAGGTGTTGGATCTTGATCTATCCTTGGTGTATGTGATTCTGTATGCAATATTCTGGTGATTCCTTGCTTGAATTTTGCTGTCCAACAGAATTTGCAGTTTTGAGGTTCTTGAAGATAATGCGCGAAAATGAATCCTAACCACCAAGTCTTTGCTTCAATTATGATCTATGATGATGATTGAATAAGATTGAATTGAAGTGGATGAAAATTGGTGAGGAATTTGTGAGATTTGGAATGAAACTTCAATGAAAAGTATGAGAGAAATTTGTGAAAATCTTGGTGCAAATGAGGCCAACCCTTGCCAAATTCTCCTTTCATGAATATATAGACCCCAAATGAACATTCTAGATCCATCTTGCACATTCCCTTGTTTTCAAATTTTGGCTCATTTTTGATTATGTTTCTTAAATGATAAGCAACCATGGATAACTTCATTTTTTCCTTCTAAACTCAAAAAAGTGGGTGAACCATTGTTCTTAGAATTGTTTTTCCATTCAAAATCATATATTGGAAGTCTCCATTTGGACTTGTAAATCTCCCAAACCATTTTCCAACTTGAAATTATTCACTTTATAAGCCTTTTTAGTTCATATTTTGACCTATCATGCAACTCCATGCTATGAGCTTCTCCAATAACTTGTGACCTTCTTTCTAGACTTAAAATCCCATTTGGAGCAAGTTTGATGTTGTAAGTTTTTCCATTTGAGGCCTCCTTGTGTGAGTTTTGGGTATAGGTTAAAATGACCTGTAATTCACAAATGCCCAAAATACCCTTTGCTTGTCAAGACCATAAGTTGAGTTCTCCACATCATATGAAGGCATGCCATACCATTCTAGAAAGCTAAGACAATGAGGAACAACTCTTATGTTGACCAAGAATTCATTTGAAATCTCCTTGAGGGGTAAAACTAGCTTGGAAGTCAAGTCACTTTCACAGACAAAAGTTCAGACACCCCAGATGACCTGTAACTTGTAAGGACCATAACTTGAGTTCTATAAATCTCCTTGAGGTCTTCCACCACTCAAATTAAAGGTCTTGAGATCCTCTACAAGTTTCATGTTGGCCAAGAAGCCATTTGAAGTTATCATTTTGACTTATCTTGCTTGGAAATTTGACCTAAACTAGGGGATTTTACAGAGAAACCCTAATTTAGTAACTCCTCTTCTCCTTGATTTCTCTTGAATTCTCCTTGTCATATCTCCATATCCTTCTTCATATATCAAATGTTGATCCCCACATCTCTCCAATAGACTTGAATGCCCTCTTAAGTCAGTCAATTGACCTAGGGTTGACCTAGGGTTGACCCAGATGAAACCCTAGTTGACTGTCTTCAACTATAGCTCTTGTGCTTTCATCAATGACTTGCTTTCTTCTCCAAATGACTTTATAAGTCTCTCAAGATGTCTAGATGCTCTCCATGCTTTCACTCCACAGCTCACAACCCTCTTGTTGATCCTCAGATATCTTCAGCTAGGAGATGGACTCAAGGCTTGATCTGCTGAACTCTTTGCTTTCAAATTCTTTCCTGATGACTTGAATGAGGTTGAATTATGATGATAACCTCTTGCTAGGCCTCTAGAGATGGAAGTAATGATTGGTCCCCTGTTGAATGACTTGCTATGCTTATGCTATGCAGATGGTTAGTCTATATACATGACTCTATATGCAAATGCTAATGATAATGAAACATGAATCCCAGGAATAAGGTTAGGCAAATTTTAGGGTGCAACAACAAGTATATGTAAATGACCCATAACCAAAATGACCTATAATCAAAGTTTCCCAAAATACCCCTGCTTTGTGAGCTTCATAACTTGAGTTCTACAAATGAGATGAAGGAATTATAGGACTTTTTGGAAAGCTAAGATCATAAGGAACAACTTTCATGTTCATCAAAAGTTGAGGAGAAACATGATTCTAAGTTAAAAGTTCCTTGGAAGTTGGTTGACTGAAAATATGATTCATCTGAGACCTATAATTTGATGGCATCATAACTTGATTTCTACAAACCCAATGGATGATTTCTAGTACTCAAAAGAAATCTTAGAACATGCCCTAAAAGTTTCATGTTTAAAAGAAAATGAGATTCAACTTGTATCTTGAGGTATGTGGTCTTGAAGTTAGACACTAAACAGTGGATTTTACACTGATAACCTTCTGAAACCCTAATTTAGTAACTTCTCACACTCTTGATTCTTCTTGATCTAATCTTGAAATAAAATTATAGATGTCTCAACACAACTTCCCATGACTCTAATGACTTAAAACCAACTCTCAATCTCCTTCAAATCCACAGTTGACTTTGCACTAAGCAAATGAAACCTTAGGTGTACAATCCTTGACTGCAACCTCTTGCACATGATATAACCACTTAGATGAGCTCCACAATGGCTTCAAAAGCACTCAATGAGCTCCCTAATCATTCCCTATCCATATCCATGAGCTTATGAACCTCTGATGAACCTCAGTTGACCTCCAAGATAAGAGGTAAGCAATACATACCAATCCATTCTCTAAATGATCTCGGACCACTTCTTGGTGATTGTAAGCCTTTGATGACTTGAGTAAACACTCTTACTTGAGCTTGGAACTCTTGACACTCTTCTCTTTGATATACACCTCTCTTGATCCCCTGCAAAGAACAATGCTATGCACATGCAAGATGCTAATGAAATGAAACACAAGCCAAGTAAAGAAAAGGTTGGGCAAATTTTGGGATACAACAGCTGCCCCTATTCAAGCGACTTGGACCTAAATGAGTGAAAAGCGAACGACCTTGAAACAATCAATGTAAAAGACGGTTGAATACCGAAGAACCTAAAAATTTGCCAACGGCATAAATAGAACTGCAAACTCTGATTGGGGATAAAAATCTCTGGAAATAACTAACTTGATAGTTGCAACGACAGCAAACTAACTGATTACCAATCAAAAAACCTCGACACGCAGTCGGAAGAGACATCTGCTAACGCGCAGGCAACGTCACTAAGTCAGAAAGATCATTCGATATCACCATTAGGCATCTATTGAAACAATAGGCATCGAACCCGAAGGCCGACTCAACACGAAGCTGAGATCATCTGCTAATCCAAGCAGACATTTGCTAAATAACAACGAGCATCGAACCCAAAGTCCGACTAAACACACAACTGAGAAAAACATCTGACATCACCACCACGCGTCAGTTAAATAAAAACAAGCATCGAACCCGAAGGCCAGCTCAACCGCAACTGAGATCATCTGCTCCTCAAAGCAGGCATTCGCTAAAATAAAAGCGAGCATCAAACCCGAAGGCCGGATCAACACGCAGTTGATAAGAAACATCTGCTAACCAGTAGGCATTCGCTAAAATAAAAGCGAGCATCGAACCCGAAGGCCAAATCAACACACAATTGATAAACCTCTGCTAACCAGCATGCATTCGCTAAATAAAAACGAGCATCGAACCCGAAGGCCGGATCTAAACGCAGTTGATAAACCTCTACTAACCAGTAGACATTCGCTAAAATAAAAGCGAGCATCAAACCCGAAGGCCGGATCAACATGCAGTTGATAAACCTCTGACATCGTCGCCAGGCATCTGTTAAATAAAAATAGGCATCGAACCCGAAAGCTGGCTCAACATGAAGCTGAGAAAAACATCTTCTGCTAACCAGTAGGCATTCGCTAAATAAAAGCAAGCATCGAACCTGAAGGTCGGATCAACACGCAGTTGATAAGAAACATCTGCTAACCAGCAGGCATTCGCTAAATAAAAGTGAGCATCAAACCCGAAGGCCGGATCAACACGCAGTTGATAATCTTCTTGTGACAAGTCACAAAAGAACTCCGCTGGGGAAAGAGAAACTTAAACAAGCAACTCTGGCGGGGAGAGCAAAGAGAGCGACTTAACCAAGCAACTCTGGTGGCGACCCCACTGGGGAATGAAGAGAAACTTAACCAAGTAACTCTGTTGGGAAACACCTGATAAGATGAAACACATCCCTCAGAAATATCTTACTGAGGTCTAGATATCTGTACGGGCTAGAGAAACACGTCACAAATTGCCATGGTCTGGACACTGCGGGGAATAAAGAAATATCAATGTTTGTCGGGGTCTGGATACCGCACGGGCAAAAGAAATCATAATCTGTCATAATCTACCATGGAATAGATACCACAAAGAACACATTACAAGCTACCATGGTCTGGATACCATAAAGAACACATTACAAGTTGCCATGGTCTGGATACCACGAAGGCAAAGTAAATCAACCATCTGCTGGAGATACACCTGAAAGCAAAGAGGTAACAACCTGGCTTATGTTTCAAATGCATATGTTTGAATATGGCGTAATGCTCCATACGAAATGGAAATGCTACGCCTTTCAGAGAATGCTATGCACAAATGCAAATGCACCGGAATCGAATTAGCAAAATAAATTCTAAAGAGACAAAGGCCACCCTGCTGGGAATGGATGGAACATGCCAATTATGATTGGACTTATACTGGGAAAAACAAGCCCTGGATGGAATTTTGAAAAAGAACTCCCCTGAATAATATTTCTCTGACGAGAACAAGCATCTAAAATCCACCTTGTTGGGGATCAACGCAAACTCTACTGAGGACAAGTGCCCTGAATGGCCAACCAGAACACAACTCTTCTGGGGTTCGCCCGACTCGGTTGGGGAGAACAAATCCACTATACTGGGGAGATAACACAACATGCTAAACAATAACTCTACTCTGCCGGAGATCAAATCAAATCCTGTTGAGAGAAAATGCCCTGAACGGCCTTCTGAGATACAACTCTCTTGGGGAAAATACGACCCGACCAGGGAAAGACAACCAAACGCTGGAAACACGTCTCATCTGTTGGGGAAATCAACGCCTCTGCAGGGGATAACAATCAACCACCGAGATTAATTTTGAATTACCGGAGAACTCAGCCCTGGATGGCCTCCTAGAATACCACTCTGGGGGAACAAACGACTTTAATGGGGAGTCAAAGTTATTGCTGGGGAATAGCTCCATCCTGTTAGATATTCTTCTCTACTAGAGGCAAAAAATCCAGATAAAAAATCCACCCTACTGGGGATACTCAGCCGGGGATAACCAACCACATTCTCTTTGCTGAGGATAACAATTCTCAGGGAGTAACTTCACTCTACGGGGACGAGAAGTCGTTCTGTGGACTCCGTTGGGGATTAGCCAACAAGAGGGAACCTCTTCGACCTCTGCTTGGGGAACAAATCACCACCTAAAACTCTGAGGGGATACCAGATTATACGTCCAGATTCTGTGGGGGAAACTAGCTTTTGCCGACTCTGCTCAGGAGTAAATGTGTACCTGCAATCTGCTGAGGATACAGACACATACCTGACTTGCCCGAGGGATATCAATCTGAACTCTCTGGGGATGATCCTACCCTGCTGGAGAATTTAACCTAAACTGTCGAGGAATGAATGTGTACAACAATCTGTTGGGTAGAAATATATACCCTCTACCTGCACATCCTCTGCTGTAAAACAGACCCTTGCTGGGGACGGAGATGTACAACCTCCCCTTACTGGGGAACAGTGATCTTACCGGGATACACCTCTGGAAAATTGCCCCAAGGGTAACAACCCTGCAAGAATGAACAAACAAACAAGATATCCTCCACAAAGGGAACAATCTCGATCATCATCCGTGACATTATTCAAATAAATCAAAGTTTTAATGATTATCGGCCAAAGCCTACAAGTTTATGTATGCGCAATTTTATCAAAACATCGGGCGTTTTTCACAAACAAAACAACAAATATTAAAGCAAGTCAACCAATTACTGAATAGTATATGTTTTATTGACAAAAGGCCTGTAAATAGACAGATTTTACAATAGATGCAACCCCTAAAAAGAGGAAGTTGCGCAAAAATTACAAAAATGCACAAAAATATACAGAAATGTCGGTAATGTGGCACAGACAAACAGCATGAGCTGATCCCTCTATGACTCGCCTGACTTCGATGATTCCCCGACGCTTCGTCCTCTGAAGAGATTGATTCAGATAAACGGCCCTCAGGTCCTCCCTCAATCCACTACTCTGAAGATCAACACGCAAACCACAGTCGTTTTCTTTTCAAATCCCTAACTTTTGCCTGAATCGTCCTTTCGGGTTTTCAATTCACTAGGATACCCATTTTTGCCAAAGTCGCCTTTTCAGGTTTTCAACTTTGCGGGTTTACATTTTTCTTTTATATCCCTAATTTTTTCTCGAACCCATCCTTTTTATGGTTCGCTGGGATGCCCCATTTTGCCTAGATATTCTTTTTTCATTCCAGCGGGTCTCTTTAAGCAAAGTATTTTTTAACTGCGTCTGCGTTCACAGGGGATGTGAAATCTTCACCATCCATGGTTGATAACAACAAGGCTCCTCCGGAGAAAACCTTTCACACGACATATGGACCTTCATAGTTGGGAGTCCATTTGCCCATGTGATATGTTTGTGGAGGGAGAATCCTCTTCAATACTAACTCGCCCGTCTGAAAGCTTTGAGGGCGCACCTTCTTGTCGAAAGTTTTCTTCATCCGACTCTGATACAATCGACCATATGCAATAGATGTCAGTCTTTTTCTCATCCATCAGGCTGAGCTGATTCAATCTGTTTCTTATCCATTCTGCCTCATCAAGCTTGACGTTGACTAGGACTCTCAAAGAAGGAATATCGACTTCTAATGGCAGGACAACTTCCAAACCATACACCAGCGAGAAAGGATTTACCCCAGTTGAAGTTCGTACCGAAGTACGATATCCATGTAAAGCAAAGGGAAATATCTCATGCCAATCCTTATAGGTTACAACCATCTTCTGCACTATCTTCTTGATATTCTTGTTGGCCGCTTAGACAACATCGTTCATCTTCAGACGATAGGGAGATGAGTTGTGATGCTCAATTTTGAAATTCTGGCACAATCCCTTCATCATCTTGTTATTTAGATTCAAACCATTATCAATAATGATTCTCTCAGGCACTTCGTTACGATAGATGATGTCCTTCTTGATAAACTGGGTTACCACTTGCTTAGTGACATTAGCATAGGAAGCTGCTTCCACCCACTTGGTGAAGTAATCAATAGCTACCGGGATGAAACAATGTCCATTAGATGCGGTGGGCTCAATCTTGCCAATCATGTCAATTCCCCACATGGAAAAGGGCCAAGGCGACGCCATGACATTCAACGGGCTCGGTGGCACATGAATCTTGTCAGCATAAATTTGGCATTTATGGAACTTCTTAGCGTACTTGAAGCAATCCGACTCCATAGTCAACCAATAATACCCTGCTCGTAACAGCTTCCGAGACATGGCATGTCCACCGACATGTGTACCAAAGGCACCTTCGTGGACCTCTTCCATAAGCAAGCTAGCTTCTTTTTCTTTCATGCATCGTAATGCACCAAGTCATAATTCCTTTTGTAGAGTACACCGTCCTGATTCAGATAAAAGTTCCCAACTAACCTCCTCAGAGTCTTCTTATCCCGAGTCGACGCCCCTGGCGAATATTGTTGGTTCTTAAGGAAATTCTGGATGTCGTAATACCACGGCTTGCCGTCCGAATCTTCTTCAATGGCGAATACGAATGTCGGCCTATCAAGGAGCGAGATGACTATTCTTGGAGCATCATTCCAAAAATTCACTTTATACATCAAGGATAAAGTGGCTAAGGCATCCGCCATCTGATTCTCTACTCTCGGCACATGGTGAAATTCCACCCGATCAAAGAAAGGTAACAACCTCCTTGCATAATTCATGTAAGGTATCAGATTAGGCTGCCGGGTCTCCCATTCTCCTTTGATCTGATTGACAACTAGCGTTGAATCGCCATATACATCTAGATTCTTGATCCTCAAATCAATGGCCTTTTCCAACCCCATAATGCACGCTTCGTACTCGGCTTCGTTATTAGTGCAAGGAAATGTCAACCTGGCCGTGAATGGGATATGAGAACCATGAGGAGTCGTGATAATTGCCCCAATTCCACTTTCGTATGAGTTAACAACGCCATCAAATATCATCTGCCATTGAGAACCCTTCTCCGGACCTTCATTGGGTAATGGCTCATCGCAATCCTTCATCTTTAAGAACATGATGTCTTCGTCGGTAAATTCAAACTTCATAAGTTGATAGTCATCAATCGGCTGTTTAGCAAGATACTCTAACAAAATACTCCCCTTGATAGATTTCTGGGAGACATATTGAATATCATACTCTGTCAACACCATCTGCCACCTGGCAATTCTCCCCGAAAGTGCCTGCTTTTCAAAGACGTATTTGATCGGATCCATCTTCGAAATCAGCATGGTTGTATGATTCAGCATATACCGTCTCAGACGTTTGGCAGCCCAAGCGAGTGCGCAACACGTTTTCTCCAACATTGAGTACCTGGATTCACAGTCTATGAACTTTTTACTCAAGTAGTATATCGCATGCTCTTTTCTTCCAGTCTCGTCGTGTTGACCGAGAACACAATCCATACTGTTCTCAAGAATTGTTAAGTACATGATCAATGGTCTTCTAGCTACTGGAGGTATCAGTATTGGTGGCTCCTGCAAATATTCTTTTATTTTATCAAATGCCCTCTGGCAATTTTCGTTCCAGACAATCGCCTGATATTTCTTTAGCAATTTGAACCGAGCAATGTAGTTCAATCTCCCCAAGAAACCATGAACCTCTTTTTCCGTTTTCTGCGCTGGCATATCTTGAATAACTTTTATCTTTGCAGGATCGACCTCGATTCTTTTTTCACTGACAATGAACCCCAACAACTTCCCGGACCTGACACCAAAAGTGCACTTATTCGGATTCAACCTCAGTCTGAATTTCCTTAGCCTTTTGAACTGCTTGGGCTTCCTTGAAGGACGACATGGCTACTTCAGGCGCTTTACACACGACAGGTGCTTTATCCTTGATTTGCACAGTTTCAAAGGCCTGGCACAGAGTCTCATGGATTTCGCCATCAACATCGACATACTTGAATGAAGATAAGTGACTAATCATTATATCTTCCTCTCCGCAAACAGTGCTGTAAGCTGGCTGAATATCCATGATGTAGAACACTGCATCAAACACCTTAGGACCAACCTGGATTGGCAATGCCAACTCCCCGATTACGGACCTCCGCGTCCCATCAAAAGCTCGTAGTACCAAGTCATTTGTTGTACACAATATACCACGGGTATCTAACTTCATCAGCGCCTTCTTCGGTAGCATATTCAAAGATGACCCTATATCAATGAGCACGTGTGATAGGATGGCTCCTCGACATTCAATAGATATGTGCAATGCACAATTATGGTTCCTCCCCTTTGGCGTCAAGTCCAAATCCGTGAATCCCAGCCCATTACCTGCATTTACATGTGCTACAACCCCCTCGAGTTGGTTCACAGAAATCTCCTGGGGTACATAAGTTGTATTCAAGATTCTCAATAAAGCGTTCCGGTGCGCTTCTGAACACAACAACAAGGACAAGATGGATATCTTGGAAGGAGTCTGCTGCAAGTGATCAACAATCTTGAAATCACTCTTTCTTATCAAGCGCATGAACTTCTCCGCTTCCTTCTCCAAAGAGTCCTTCTCACCAGCTTGAGAAGTTTCTTCTACCATTACCTTCTTCCCTTTATCAGCTCTTTCAGCAGCCACTTCAGGTGACGAAAACACTCTTCCGCTTCGAGTAATTCCACCAACTCCAACTAAGTTATCCACAGAATCCGCCGGTAAATTCTTCAACTCCTGTTTCTATCCGTTGCAGTATACCTCGGTTCCGTAGTTCCACAGAATCGCCCTGGTACTTTCATATGGCACAGGACTAGCTTTGGAAATAGTAATAGTCTTGTACATAATCGAGATTGTCGCAATCTCATTCCTCTTTTCAACCACTACTTCCTCAGTCTTCTTCTCAGCAACCCTATCAAATTGCAAGATACTATCATTCATCATCTTTTGAATATGATTTCTTAGCTTCTCACATCCCTCGGGATGGCTGAAACATTCAGCACAAGCTTCATCAGAACCTGGGAAAACCCCTCCCCTCAACAACTTGTTCTTTACAAAACTCAGTGGCGTCTTCAACACATTGACATCCGACACCAAATTCAAGCTCTCATCTTCAAGGATAGCACTGAACCCAACTGCCCCATGATTGGGCATGGGGTTCTGCACGATGTTGGGCGTGTCATGAGAAAAGTTTATAGCCTTACTGTCTATGAGATCCTGAACTTTATGCTTAAACGTCTTACAATTGTCAATATTGTGCCCCGGAGCACCAGAATGAAACACAGCGAGCATTAGCGTCGTAACCCGATGGTGGCGCACCTGTCAATGGAGCCAAAGTCATATTCTGTATTAATTGCAACCGTAGCAAGTGCTGGAGTAATTGAGAATATGACATCGGAGGCGCGTCAAATTGTCTATTTACCGCCCTGCCCCGATCCTGGAAACGACGAGGAGCGTAATTCTGCTGATTCTGTTGTGGTTGTTGTGGTGGCTGTAGTTGTTGTGGTGCCGCAGGTATTGTGATACTTGCAACCTACTGCTGCTGACAATATTGTTGATAATGATTTCTATTTCTCCCTCGGGAACTGGAGTTGCGTTGGTTTCTCCTTCATGCTTTTGTTTTCAAAAACCTTTCTATTTCCTCCTCCTGCCGAGGACCCTTCGCCAGCTTGAATCTTCTCTAGCTTAATTCCTTTCTCGACCCTCTCCCCAGTAATGATCAGGTCAGAAAAGCTTCCAAACATATTATCGATCATCTTGTCATAGTATACACCTAGTAGCGTGGCAACAAACATATCAATTAACTCCCTCTCTACCATGGGAGGCTGCACCCTAGCTGCCAGCTCACGCCACCTCTGGGCGTACTCCTTAAAGCATTCACCATTCATCTGAGACAGATTCTGCAATTGGACCATGTTAGGCGCAAGGTCGCTATTATACTGATAATGCTTAACGAAGGCCTCAGCCAAATCCCTCCAGCATCGAATATTGACTGGCTCCAAGCTCATGTACCATTCAAGAGAAGGCCCGGAAAGGCTGTCTTGGAAAAAAAGCATCAGCAGTTTTTCATCATCTGAGTAAGCGGACATCTTGCGATAGTACGAGCACAAATGAACCCTAGGACAAGTAGTTCCCTTGTATTTATCGAGGTCGGGAACTTTGAATTTCAAAGGTACCTTCAAGTCTGGGATCAACCCCAGATTAGCCATGTCCAGTCCCATGGAGTTCTGATTCTCAAAGCTCCGCATCTTCTCTTCAATCAGCTTAAACCTCTTATCAGCCTCAGACGGCAATCCTGCACCAATATCTCGCATAGAGAAAGCATCTTCCGGCTGATCTTCATCCCACTGATGAATATTGTTGCCATGTGCGGCGTACGTCATTTCAGGCATGGGGATTCCACCTACATTACCTCCGCCTGGAGGGATCACAACTGGAGGAATAACATTAGCATGTGGCGTTCCACCATCATTACGAGGAGGATTAGCAGCAGCTCCTCCGTGAAGTACACTGTTACCATCAACCCTTGCAATAAGTGGCTGCACCAGAGTCCTCAGTTGCTCTTGACCGTTTGCCACACCCTGCATCAAATCCATAAATTGGGCCATCCTGTCCCGAAGTTCTTGCATCTCACCTTGCATCTGCTCCATGACCTTGCGTTGATTCACTCTAGTGGTATACCAATGAGTAGCCTGGTGTTCAATCCTGAAACAAACTAACAAACCACGAAAATAAGGTTAACGGTCCCAGTGCACCTGCGATGCAAAAATGCAGAATGATGCAATATGCAGACATGTATATATGCAGGGATATTTCCCCCTCAATTCCAGTTCCACGAGGACAGCACGACAATGGAGAGCTAACAAATAAGCAATAAGCAATCATCTCATAAATAAGATGAGAGCCAAGAGTCAGATACAAAACATAGTGCTACAACAATACAATGGAATCAGAGTGACCTCAGCGAACAGGTCTGGTGATGGTCAATACATACAACAACAACAGACTGAAAAGAGAATACAATCAAGTACAACACCAAGATTGGAAATCCTCTAACAACTCCTTCGTCTCTAGATGGTCAGATCTGATAAGCAACCCTCAGATAAGCAGCTCTCTCCGGCTAATAGTGGCCTGCAGATCTTGAGCATAGTCCTCTCAGGAGCCTTCACCAAAAGCCTCTTCAAGCTTACACCTCTTTGTATCAGCTCTAGACTTGTAGTCATCCAACGTTGCAAGCGCTTCGTTCAGTCTACAATCACTGTCACGTCGGAGTCAAGCTTCAGTTGCAATCTTCTCATCCTTCATCTAAAGTTGAGCTCTCAGTTTGGCAATCTGTTGTTTGAGTACATCTTCCCGCTCCTTGTTATTAGTGAGGGTAGAATTCCACTGATCATTGAACCTGAAAATCTCTAAGTAAGCTCTATCCAACTCCTTCTTCTTAGAAGCAAGGACATCACTAACATCCTTCAAATCTAAACCCAGACGCTCACGAGCGCGAATCTCCTTGGTAAGATCTGTACCCAGTTTGTTTACCAGCTCAGCTTGCTGCTTGCAGGAATGAGTAGCTTCAATATTTTCGCTCCAGAGCTAAATAATCTCTTTCTCCAACTCTTTATTTTCCTTGCGCAACTCTTCTTTCTTAGACCACAATTGATTATACCTATGGACATCGACAGTGGTAGGTTCCTCAATCATCCGAGGATATAGAGGCTCAACTGATGGAAAAGGAATCAACACTTTCTCAGCTCTATCCTGAATCCAAGTCACATAAGGGTCGTAAGCTCGGCTGTTACTCTTCCCCAAAGAAGCTTTCCCTTTGCGATGAATTTTGTTTCAGGCTTTCTCAACTCTAGCCAAGGTCTCATGCTCTAACAACCCAGTGAGATACAGAGATTCCTGTATCTCCTCTTCTCTCGGAGGCTATCTCAAGGCATACCCAAACTGTCTTACTGCTAAGGAAGGATTATAGTTGATGCATCCTTTCCTTCCGACCAACGGGATGTTAGGAAAACCACCAGAACTGTATATAATTTCCATACCCAGCATGTCTCTATCAAACCAGATGATGTTCTCAAATGTCAATCCCATCAATCTCTCTGACCACTCTAGGGTACCTGCAGTATCAATGAAAGGACCGGTCTTGGGAAGATGACTCCCAAACCACCTATACAACAATATATGTTCTTCCCTCTCTGATTCTCATTCTTGTAGTGCACAGACTGATAGACGTTGCCTAGGAGCGTAGGTACAGGATTCCCTGAAGCAAAAATGTGAAAGGCATCCACATCCACAAAATTTGGAATATTAGGAAACAACATGATACCATAAATGCGCAGTGCCAAGATAGCATTAAACACGACCCAACAACCTTCCTTCGTAAAGTGTCGAGCTCTAGCAATCGGAATAGGTAGAGGAAAACCAGGCATTCCATTTCTCTTGACCAACTTCCCTTGTAGCTCAGAAGCATCCAAATGAAGAGACCCATCAAGCTTAACCAGATCAGGCTCAACATCAGTGTGATAGAATGACATCTGGTCCAAGATAGGTACTCCAAGTAACACAGAGAATTCCTCTAGAGTAGGTAGCAATACATAACTTGGAAAAGTGGAACACCGTAATTGGGAATCATAAAACTGCAACAGAGTATGGAGACCACCCAACTCATAAACTGAGGGCTTGCAGACACAAGTCAAAAGCTTCCCATATGATTGCTTGAAATCCTCCATCACCTTCCTGTCAGCCACAGAGATTAAACTCAACAAAGATCCAATGTCTGAAGTAGGGAACTTATATACCACTGTCTTCTTCAGGCTAGGCTCCATGTCAGCAGAGAAATAAGATCACTAGAATCGAAGGGAAAATATGCACCTGCATCATAAATACATGTCAATGTTAATATGCCGATGAAAAATGCAAATGCAAATGCAACAGGGGATCAAGGCTGCTGTGCTGTTGATTGAGAAGAACCGGCGCTTCGCTTTGGCAAGAACATAGCACCATCATAAGGACCCACTGTATTAAAGTCACAAGTTGACACTAGCAAGAACCGGGTAAGTTGAAGGTCAAAGTTTCCTGCATAACCCAATCCCTCTCATCGGGATGGACCTATCTCTGATAAAGGTTCGACATCCTATGCAGTCGTCAGCGTCATAGACTTTCGAGAAACGATGATACGTTCACTGTTTCTGGTTTGGCATCATAGTCTCACGAAGCAGCCTCACTTAGCTGACTCCTAAATGATCGGTCCCCAGAGTCGACAACCCTCAGATCCAACAACCTCTCAACAGTCCGAGACGGACTGGAAAGGAAGTCATCAAAGAGAATCTCGTCTGAGCGCAGATTTCGCGGGAACTAGTGCATGCTAAACATACAGGTTCACCACTACTTTCCGCTTCTAATGCTATGGTTGTACTCAAGCCTGGGTCTGGCTTATCTCTCAGTGGAACTCCCTGTAACGCCCGTTCATTTTTTAAAGTATTATTTATGAATTGTTGGTGTGCCTTTATGTGGGAGTGTGTCTGAGAGCGTTGGTGGGTGTCCTTAAAGTATAGGACATCATTTAATAAATATGGAGTTTAATAATAATATAATATAATTAATGATGATGATAATTTAATAATAATAATAATAATAATAATTATTATTATTATTAGTTGTAATATTAGTGGATGGAATAAGTGAAATAGGGGAGTTATTAGAGAGGTTGTGGGGGAAAAAGGGGAGAAACACGATAAATTGCTCAGAAACAAAATTTAGGAAAAAAAAGTTGAGGAGAAGGGAAGGAGGAAAAAGGAACGTAGCTGTGGAGAAATTGAGAACAGAGGAATTAACCGCCGGAGAGAATTCAAGGTATTTGTAGAAGAGTCACCGGAGAGCAAACCAGAACCGGGAGTTTAGAGTTGTCCTCAATCCAAAGTGTCGCTACTGCGAAAATCGGCGCCGGCTGAACAGAAGAGTCGCCACCGTGCGTTATTTATCCCACAGGAGGGAAAGGAAACGCTCAGAGTAAACCTCGCACAACACGGGAAAAGGTATGGTCGTCGCAACCAAAACCTGGATTCGGGAGTCGGTTACGCAAGGGGAAGGTATTAGCACCCCTCACGTCCGTCGTACTCGACGGGATCCACGCTTGTTTTCGGGTATGGATTGTTATTCTATCTACTCTATAGGTCTGGGGTTAAAAGAAAAGAAAATGACTCGGCAAAGTATCGCACTTTATGCCTACGTATTCTCGTCTGGAACGAGAAATCAGAGTCAATGTAGTTCGCCTACCTACGGGAAAGGAGGGGAAGGTTGCTCGCTAGGGTATCGCATCCTATGCCTACGTACTTCCACACAACATGGAAGATCAGAGCAAACGT